>JAUCMT010000114.1:22519404-22551324 GCA_032357475.1 Enteromius thamalakanensis
AAATTTGTTTGATTATGTGTTATTTTATCATTAATAGCCTTGGTTGATGTCTGCTGTCCAGCATGAGGGACACAAGAGAAGGGCAGTGATGCATTAGAAGAAAGTGGAATAAAATAAAGAAAAAACACTTAAATGCAGCTATTATTGCACACAAGTGTATTAAATTACTTATGCATTACTTGTATCAAACCAGAATAGTATTATTACACAAACTGGCCAAAACAATAAAGGGCACTTTATAGTGATATTGACCCAACTGTTCATCGAATCATTTTGACTTTGCAGATTCTTTCAGACTCTTCAGGTAACAACCACAAATGGCTTACTTTATTGTTAACTCTTCTTAACAGCGAGTACGAACTGAAGAAAGCATTTTGACATCAAATCAATATACACTAGCATAAAAACGGTTTATCTGTATTATGTTTGCTGGCACAGCGGGCATATATATTTTGTTATTGAAGTGCTTTGTTATGCCCTGTGTTTCTGTATCCTACATAGAAAGCTGCCCAGACAGCAGTGGAGCACAGTGAGAGGATCTTCAGTGAACTCATCCGCTCCATTCAGAAAAGAAGAGCTGAGGTGAGAGAACTGATCAGAGATCAGGAAAAGAGAGAGATGGCACAGATCACTGATCACATACAGCAGCTGGAGCAGGAGATTGCTAATTTGCAAAGTGAGACCGATAAACTGGAGCCCATTTTACATACAGAGGATCACATTCATTTCTTCCAGGTATAAACATATAATCTAAAGAATGGTTTCTTTAATGAAATACTGAACAATTTAAATGTAAAATGTTTAATATTATTTTTTTGTTAGAGTTACTCTACTCAGTCTGGACTGTATCTGTGCACGGCTTCCCCCAGAGATATTAGTGACCTCCTGACCTTTCGGAATGTAGAAGAGTCTGTCTCAGAGCTGAAAAACCAACTGATCAAACTCTGTGAAGAGCACAAGGCCAGAATAATAAAGAAAGGTGAAGTAACAATGTCAAGAACCCCACCAGACACAGATGTCTATATAACGTCAGATTAAATTTGGACAAACCTTGCATTTTGATTTAAAATGAAATACTTGACGTTAATTGACGTTGTCTTACTGTTCGATTTTGATTAAACAACCTAAAAACAACACAATATTAAAGTCAGCTGATGTCGGTATTGAATATTCTTTTAACATTGACATTAGACGTTGAGTTTATGTTGAATTTTGGTCACCCAACAGACTTTTTATATACACTACATATACTACATGTACAAATAAAGTTTTAAGATTTGATATTTTTTGAATGCACATTAGCTTGTTCTCAAGGTGCAGGTGACACTTATTGAACAGCAGAAATAAAGCTGTTTCCCCAGTGACCTCTGTTAACAAAGCACTTATAAACAATTGTTTTATTTGGCATTACACAGATTTAAAAAAACTTTTTTGAATACAGTCACCTCTACCTTATAAATAATGAATGAATTTATTCATTCTTATCTATTGTCACGCCGTAGGCGTGCACCATGTATGTTTTGTGTTGACATTTCCTGTCCATGTGCTCTGTGTATCGGTTTACATACCTGATTCCCTCATGTCTTTGCCTCATTTGTAACCCTGCCTTCCTCATCAATGTTCATTCATTCCCAGCTGTGTCTGTCCAGGTGTCCTCTATTAGTCTTTGTATAAATTCATGCCCCATGTCCAATGTCTTTGTCGTTTGTTAACGTTGCTTGTATGTATGTGGTTCTATCGTCTTGCTTTATTTCAGTTTACCTTTTGTTTATTAAATGTCCTGTTGAAAATTATCTCTGCCTCCGTGTTCCTGTGCCGCTGTAAAGGGCTTGCGATTCGCTTCACCACAGCTACAGTATGTGACAGAACAATCGACCAAACAGGGAGATGGCATTCTATCCTAGGGATGCGCACATCTCAGCAGGCTATCAATCATGTCAGCAATACCCACAGCTACCGGGGTCCCGTTTCGCTCTACGGAGGGGTCCGCCCTCGAGATCACCCCGTTCAACCGAGCCGTGGGGCGTGGTTTCAGTTTAGTTTTTGCAGTTCGGTCAACCGTGCAAAGCTCCCGCGGCCTCAAATCCACAACTGCCCGGTTCTCACCACACCAGCTGGTATCATCCACCTCCAGCGATTCTTTCACCAGGTCGGCATCTTTCACCGAAGAAGCGGACACCAATCCTGCCTTGGGGTTGCCAGCACAGCGTGAAATCTCCACGGTGCCAAACCCACAAGTGCGGTTGCCAGTGCCGCCTAAAACCCCTGCGGTTCCCAAACCGCAAAAGACTGGTTTTTACTCTGTTTCACAGCGAGAGGGGACGTGTACACTCCAGTTGGTTCAATGGTCAAAGCCAGGTGAACTGTTTTGTTCGCCTATGCTCACACAACCGCAAAAATTGCGTTTTAATCCCGATTCACGGCGAGAGGGGCCGTGTTTAACCCTGTTAGTGCCGGTTTCACAGCCAGAAGGGTTGTTTGCTTCCCCTGCGGTCACAAAGCCGCAAAAGACGGATTTTAACTGAGAGGGGTTGTGTTTAACTCACTCTGGTCCAGTTACACAGCCAGGAGAGCTGTTCAAAACCCAGTCGGTGCCGGTGACACAGCCAGGAGAGCTGTCGAAGGCCCTCACGGTTCCTAACCCACAAATAATGGGTCCTAACCTTGTTTGGGTTTCGTGTGCCTGACCCAGTCTGGGATTCGGAATCATTGTGGCCAGATTCACCAGACCCAGTCTGTGATCTGGATCCACTGTGGCCGGATCTGCCAGAACTGGTCTGTGATCTAGAACCATTGTGGCCAGAACCGCCAGACCTGGTCTGTGATCTGGATCCACTGTGGCTGTATCCACCAGAACCGGTCTGTGATCCAGGACCATTGTGGCCAGATCCGTCAGACCTGGTCTGTGATCTGGTTTCAATGTCGTCTGTTGATTTTCCAGAGTCCCATGAAAACTGTGAGGCCCGAGCCGCCGGAGCCCGTGTGTGGCTCAGAAACTCGGCCAGGTTCGCCAGTGGCTACACTACCTCTAGAGATGTCGGTTCCAGCCGTTGAGTCTCCAGAGGGCCCATTGGTGGCTGCTGAACCCATGGAGGTCCCTGAGTCACTGTCAGGAGGGCTTTATTGCTGCCTATACGGCCCAGGGGGGCATTAGCAGTGACTGTTCTGCCCAGGAGGGCATTATCTGAGACTGTCCAGCCCAGGAGGCCATTATCGTTGCCTATTTAGCCCAGGAGGGCATTATTATGGACTGCTCGGCCCAGGAGAGCATTATCGGGGACTGTTCGGCCCAGGAGGGCGAGTGCAGGTGGGCCTCTTCACCGCCCACTCTGCATAGGAGGTCGGTGTTACAGACTGTTCGAACCAGGAGGTCTTGGTCTTTGTCTGCGTTGCCCCGGAGGGCACTGCAATTGTCTGCCCCACTCTGGAGGACATCGCCTAGGTGGGCGCCTTCACCGCCTGCACCGCCCTGGAAGACAACTGTGATGTCACGGAGGGAGTCTGGTCACCCCAAGTGGTCCATGTCGTCTGCCCCGACCTGGAGGGCATTTCCCCCATCTGATCCGCCCAGGTCGGCATCTCCGCCATCAGCCTCTTTGTCTGGTCGTTCCAGGAGGACATGGTCGCTATCTGCGACCCATCCAGCCATACATACAGTATATATTTAATTAGCACAGTACACCCATGCTGAGAGCCATGATATATTTGTGATCCCAAAAGCACAAGTATATGCTATGTTTTGTCAGTTTGTCTTAAATGCTACGATTTGAGTTAATGTGCAGAGGAGTTGCAAATTTCACCATAACATAAATAAACGCAATATCTTTTTTTAATAGTTGCTGATGTTCAAATTTTCAAAACCTCCAGGCTTCAAGACAGTGAGTATTAATTTATTTAGATACTCAAATAGAATTTTAGAAGTCCATTTATCCTTCACATCTGTTATTTAATATTTTTACGGTTCCAGACCTTTCCCCAGATTTACCCTCATCTTCATCTTTATCTTCATCTTCACTCTTATCAGACCTTGAAGGTAAGTACTACATAAATATTAAAGGAATAATGGAAATACAAAACTGCTAACTGCTGAACAAGGTACTCACATAAAAGTAGATTTTAGTACATATCATGTCTTGTGCTTCCAGTATCCATAAGTTTCTTTATTTGTATTTTTTATTTTTTTTTAGGTAAACTTGACATGTTCTTGGAGGATATGTCAGACATTGATGACGATGATTAATATTTAAATAGTACTTAAATATATGCAGTATGGATGGAAGCCAGTAATTTTCATAGCTCCCAGCAATACAATTTTGACCTATATAATGGTTTAATTTGTGTGACAGAGATGACTGATACTTAATTGCTATAAGTGTTTACAATGTTGCAATGTGCTGTTCTTATGGGAACACATTATAAATCATAAATTAACATATAATTATAAATCTGTGTTGTGCACACTCACAGTTATCAAAAAAAAAATGTAAAAGCTGCATGAAAAAGTCAAATGTTACCACTAAATGCTGCTATAACAAACATATCCTAATAATTCTGCTACCATTCATTAAAGTTGTTGTTTATCCTGATAATTTACTTTAATGTTTGACTTGATTTTGAAAAAGTTACATATTTTCAGAAACAGGTTACATTCTCAGAAATAAGAGTTTGTTATTTTTTCTTTTTGATAATGAAACCTTTCTATTTTTTATCACATTTACTTTGATGCCACTCCTTTTTCTCACTCAGTGTATAGCCTAAAAAGCTCTAATTTCACAATATGTTATTCTACAGTTTATCTAGCATGAAAATAGTAGAATCTTTGTTTGATACTGAAATACTTTGATCTGTACAGCCTGAACCCAGTATATACATCATGTAGGTATATATTAACCCTTTAACTGATATCTCCACCGTACGGTTGAAGTCAAGTCAAAATTTATTTCTAAATAATTCACATTTAAAAGCAACAGATTTGCACCAAAGTGCTGTGCAACAAAATACAGATTTGACAACATAAGCTAGAGAAGGAGCAAATCTCATTTTTTCAGGCAAACTGTTCCAAAGTTTCTGGGCTGCAGTTGAAAAAGCCCTTCGTTTCGCAGCGGCAACGTGAAACAGTTAAAGGGATAGTTTACCCAAAAATGAAAATTTGTTGTTTATTTGCTTACCCCCAGGGCATCCAAGATGTAGGTGACTTTGTTTCCTCAGCAGAACACAAACAAAGATTTTTAACTTTAACCATGGCAGTCTGGTAGTCATTTAATTTCACCCTGTGGCTTGTGACGATACATTGATGTCTTAAAACACGAAACGATCGGATTTTGTGAGAAATTGAACAGTATTTATATAATTTTTTTACCTCTGATAGACACCCATGTCCAAACCGTCTCGTGCTCATGCTCAGCATGAGGCGCGTTCCCTGTGTACACGCTTTGGTGCAGCAAAAGGCACAGCAGACGATATCAGTCGTACGTGATCCCCTCGTGCGTCTTTAAAATCATCATGGGAAAAATGATCGCTGCAGAGCCTCCACAATTTTACTAAGTTTATGGGTGTGTTGATATCCAGCTGAAGAGCAAGCAACCATAACTTCAAGCGATCAGACTCAGAAGTTGGGAATCGATGAAAAGTCCACAGTCCTGGATGAGTTCGAGCCAGTGAACGTAATCTTTTAGCTTTAAATCGGTTTGAACAATCAGGATAAGTGCAAGTTACCATGAATAGTGAATAGCCGCTATACCCACAATCACAGATCACTTCCGGCGTTTGCGTATCCTACGCCAAAGTGAGTACACAGGGAACGTGCCTCATGCTGAGCACGAGCCCTAGATGGTTTGGACATGGGTGTTTATCAGAGGTAAACAATTATATAAAAACTGTTCAGTTTCTCACAAAATCCAATCGTTTCATGTCTTAAGACATCAATGTATCGTCACGAGCCACAGGGTGTAATTTGGATTTGCCTGTGCATGTTTTTTTTACTTTGAAAGGTTTGGTGCCCGTCCACTTCCATTAAATGACGGTTAAAGTTAAAAATCTTCTGCCCTGGGGGTAAGCAAATAAACATCAAATGTTTTTATTTTTGGGTGAACTATCCCTTTAAGACAAGCTGACTATTTGACCTGAGTGCTCTTTGAGGGGTGTAAGGAGTAAGAAGGTCAGAAATATATTTTGGTGAGAGTCCAGATAAAGCCTTACACACAAAGACAGCTATTAAAATCAATTCTGAACTGCACAGGGAGCCAATGTCGCGAAGCTAAAACTGGGGAAATGTGATCCCTCTTCTTAGTTCCTGTTAGAAGCCTTGCTGCAGCATTTTGCACAATTTGCAGGGGAGAAATAGACGCTTGAGGCAGGCCATAATAGAGGGAGTTACAGTAGTCCAAGCGTGATGTGATAAATGTGTGATGTGATAAAAGTAGGTTGAGCTTACTTTGATAAAGAATCAAATATCTATCAAAAGGAAGAGATGAGAGAGAATTTTTTTCACTGATGTTATTGGCCCATCTCTGTCTAAAGAACAGACATATAGCAACATATATAAGAAATGCACAAATGTCTATTTACCATAATTATCCACATCATGCGTGGTTGTTATGTCAGTAAAAAAACATGTAGTAGCATCTGGAATAGACTAAATTTAGTCTTTGTGGACCCTGAAGGTTACGAAATATACCCAAGATAATAATAAAGTATATTGTTTATTATTGCAAAATATCTCGTGAAATAGTTCTCTGAATTTAAATTGTTGCCATGGACTGACATCTCAACCGTACAGTTAAGCAAAAAACATAAATAAATAAAAGTGCTGCGGACTATTTTTTAAATGTCTACTAATAAGAACTATATGTTAAATATTTTTTTTTCATTAGCTCTTTTTAGGGGTGAAAGTTAAAGGGTTAAGATGTGCTAAGGAGCTTTATAGTTTACAGCTGCCCCAAATGCATGACAACATTCAACCAAAGCGACATTCGACCTGGGACCTCATGTATAAAGCGTGTGTATGCTTCAATCCACAACAGCGACACGTTTTTGACGGGGAAATGTGTTTAGCGTCATGTCAGGGTCTGAGGAGATGTAGGCACTTTTTATGGCGTCATTTCACCAAGTACAAGATGTTTCTGGATCCAAATTCCAATCAACCAGTCAGAATTGAGGAATTATTTTCTGCAAATATCTGTATTAGGTTTATAATCATGGTTAGGTGCTTCAACACCCTTGTTTATAAGCTATACTTTTTCACTGATTTTAGGCATACATTTTGGGTAGTGGTAGGTTTAAGGTTAAGGCTTGGAATAAGTTTATATTTTTGGACAAAAGATGTTGATCCAGGATCATGTCTTACTTGGTAAAATCACCGTGACCCACTTTTTATTTTCAGAATATTGTAGGTTTTTGAAATTATAAGTTGTTCCTTCAGCTCCCTGTTGTAAATTATGATGATTGATGATGATGATCATCATCATCGTCATAAACCTATTAACTGTATTATTGACACACAATTTTCCTATTTAATACTGTAACGCTGCTTTGACACAATCTGTGTTATTAAAGCACTATATAAATAAAGCTGACTTGTCTTGACTTGATACGTTGCAATAATTGGCAATATGCAGGTGTAAACACTAGGTGGTACTATAACAAAACATATATTCATAAACTCATTTGCTGATCCTAGCATGCTATTTCTGTCAAAAAAGGTTAACATGCGTTATCCAAACTTCAGTTGCACAAATCAACAAAACAAAAACACATTCCAGACTTGACTTCAATGAGGAATGTAATACTTTATCTTTAAATGTTGCAGCAAGCCATCAGGTTGTGGCGGTGCTGTGACAACTAAATGTATAGTTTAAATTGTAACTCAGGAATCGTATTGGTTATAATAAAACTACTAATAATAGTTGCTGTCAGATTATACTGTCACATTCCCATTTAATTTCAATTTCCTCCTTAAAAGTAACCCGACTCATAAGGATGCAGTAAGTACTGTGACCCAGCAGGAGGAGCAGGTCCGAACACTGTCATTCATCATGGAGGCCATGACCACAGAGGACACATTTACATTACAACTCTGTCACGTTTAAATGTGGGCTGATTGCTAAATGCAGACATTATGGACCTTCTAGCTGTATTTAACACTAATGATCTAATTAAATTCAAGTTAGAGAACAATGGCGTCAGGTCAGAGGAGCCTTGTTTCATTTTCAGGTACTTTGAACCATTAGTAACTATTCTAGTAACTAATCCGAGTTACCAGAAATAACACTTTAATTAACATTTTACATGATGTTTAATACAGGATTCCCCAGGTCTAGAAAAGGCTGGTCAGTCATGAACATGTACAATTTTCAGTCTTTGAAGATCTGAGGTTTGTAGCCTACATTAATCTTTGAGTCTTCCTAGTGTTTGTATCAGAGCAGCTAAATGCTAAAGAAAAGGAATCATGACTACCAAAAAAAAAAAAAAACCTTAAAAAAAAATTCTATCATCATTTGCAGTAAATACTTAGTTAAAGGGAGAGTCAACATGAAACCTCTTACTTTTACTCACCTTCTTCTTGTTCCAGAATTAGTATGACTTTCTTCTGCTAAAAAGAGACAATATTCTGAAGCACACTTGCCCCTTTCTTACTTATTTATGGACAAAAGCAGTCAGAACTGAGATCTTATTTTGTGTTCCATATAGCAGAAAGAATGTATGTAAACATATATTGGGTCATCTGTCCCTTTAATGATGTAATTGTAATGCAATAATGACTTGTCCTGCAAAACTTTAAAAACTTCCTTTCAGTTTCTTTGTGTAGATTACAAGAAGTCTAGTTCTAGTCTAAGTCTTGTCATCTTCTTCTTTTTCTTCTTCTTCTGATAATGATGAAATTAAGTAAATTTATTGTAAAAACACACACAAAAAAGACAGACACAAGGGGGGGTCAAACATTTATTTGGCCTAATCGTACAACATCTTATTAACACCTGGAAATGTTAGCAAAATAAAGAGTCAGAAAATGTATGTACAGAGACTTAACAGAACAAAAATATATATTTGATAAAAGCAGTGGTTTAATTCCCCTTTGTCGTAAACTTTGAAATGTGTAGCTGGTTCTGATTAAAACTGTAAAACATCATTAAAAACAGACTAAGACTAAAACCTATTCACTCGTCCAGATCTTCTGACACCCTACAGTTTTCAGGGCTAAAAATTGGAATGTAGAGCTATTCAAACACTTAAAAAAGATTTTTTTTCTTGCTTTTTTTTGTAGTTTTACATTGTCCCGTAACCGTCTCCTAAGAGGACAATTTGTCATTTCGCTCATCAGCCCTGAAAAATCAAGGATCGGATGATGTTTAAAAGAGAAAAATGACTGAAAAGACTGTGAACAGGGAGCCACGCTCTTCCATCCGCTGCTCTTCCTCTGAGGTGGAAATTCCATCAGTCGTTCCAATCCATACACAGAGTGAGTCCCGGCCCGATTCCCAAAAGAACCAAAACAAAACACGCTCGTGACATGCTGCAGCATGGAGCTCACTGACACCGGACCGGACAAACTGTGAACTAGAGACCGTTATCAGCAAAGATGGTGAAAGAAGTCGGTTTCTCTGTAGTATTGCTGTAACTTTAAGATTGTGGCTCAAGTCTCATATATATTTATATATATATATATTTATATATTTCAATCTCAAAAAGAAAAAAAAGGATAAAGATAAAGAGTCTAGGATGCCTCAGTGAAGTGAGGTCACTCTGCAGCCGGCTCTGGGTCCGAGGCTGTGGTGGGCGTGGTCTCTTCAGCAGGGGCCGGGGTTGGAGTCTCCTCAGATTTTGTGGTCTCCTCTGTGGGTGCGGCTTCTGTTTCCTGGGCGGGCTCTTCTGCTTTAGGCTCCTCCTCCTCTGCTTTGGGCTCCACCTCCACCTTTGCCTCCGCCTCAGGTGCCGGTGTCTCAGTGGTTTCTGCAGCAGCAGGCTCCTCCTCTTTGGTCTCTGTAGCAGCCTGGCCATTCTCCTCAGGCTTGTCTTCGGGGGTAGGCGTGACTGAGGTCTCCGCTGCCTCCTCGCTCCCCTTCTTGTTCTTCTTCAGGGAAATGCCTTTGAATTTGAAGGAGTTCTTCAGTGAGAATTTCTTCTTCTTCTTGGTTTCCTTTGCAGCTTCACCCTCGGATTTGGCCGCCTCGCCTTCGGTAGCGGGGGCGGCTTCAATGCCATCTCCCTCCTCCGTCTTGGCTGGCTCCTCCTTGGCAACCTCCGTGGTTCCATTTCCGTCTGCTGCCACAGCTTCTCCATCTGGCTTGGGAGATACGTCACCATTGGTTTTCACATGGCCATTTTCCTGCAGAGAAAAGCAGAATGAGGAAAGATAAGCCAAATGCGTGTTGGCACTTACACACACACTAGAGAAAAGCAGAGCTTGTAAATGCTTGTTTTTATAGTCATAGTGAATCGGAAATGCTTGCTTTGACAGTGTAGTTTATAGCACAATGTGTTATTATATTTTCACAACATTTAGCTACCACTCATTGTGATCCAATACCATGTTTTAAGTTCTTTAGTGGATATGTACCTCTTTTTTTATTTATAAATAAATATGAAAATCATTAGCTTAAAAAGAAAATCACATAATACAGCAATATTAGAAGAATTAAGGTTTAAAGATCACTCTGCTCATCACTGTAGTGCTTAAATCTTAATATAGCCAAAATAGATTTTGATTAATACTGGATATATAGAAAGCCGTATATTTTTTCAGGTAGAAAAAACTCTTGAAAATTGTTGTACATAATTACATTAAATACAAAAGCAACACCCAGAAACCCAAAAGGAGAAGTACATAGTGTAATTAAATGCTGTGTCCACTAGAGGCAATATTGATCCATTGAATATAATCCCCAGCTTAGAAAACCAGCCACTACCAGAGAGAACAAAGAAACGGGAGACACCAACCCCAAAATGGTATTTAAAACAATGCCTCGTTCTAAAACACCTCTTTTTTCTTGTATTTACAGGACATCTGACAACTAACCATTCATATGATGCATCAGCCAAGCACTACAGCCTTGAGATACAGTAACTTGCTCTGTGCAAGTATTGGGGTGTTTAAATCATATTCACAAAGATATGCAAAATCATGTTGATTAATAAAGAAAAGAGCTCTTTTCTTACATGTGGAGGGGGAAGGGTGCATATGCATTAAGGAGGATGGGTAAAATGATTATTAATGAGGTACCAGAGGAATGGTCCATGCATTCACACACACAGACACTCACGCATGCATTGCATTGTTTGCAGATCAGCAGAAGCGCTGTGCATCATTTGCATGCAGCTCTGCAACCTTTTGTTCTCAATTCGGGTTACTGCCAGCTTCAGCGCCAACACACAGCAACAGACTCCGCTTGATAATTGACTAAACTAACTAAAATGGGTTTAAAAAGACAATAAAAAAAAAAATATAAGAGAGAGGTTTTTAAAAAAAATCAATTCAAAACCTCAAAACAACTGGTTCAACAAAAAAGGATCTATCAGAACCGAATGATATTGTAGACATAACCAATTTGATAATCACAAAATGTAACACAAATTCAAAGATTAAACTATAAAATATGTTTATTTGGTTAAATTGGTTAACTGAAAAACTAAACACGCTTGGATATCCAATTTAGATATAGCAGCAAGCTGAGGGTTTAATCATAAATGTGATTGTCGATCCTCACCTGACCATTGGCTTTATCAGCCACGACTTTTCCTTCCACTGTAGCTTCACCTTTAGTCAATTGAGCACCCATCCTGCTTTGTGTCTTCTTCAAAGAGTTAAAAATGAAAATAAAGGCAGAAAAATCCTTAAATTCAAACCCACACAGTAGAGACAGTGAGTGAGCGTTTAGATTCCTGGTGTGTTTCTTGATCTGCTGTGCTCAGCATACACAAATAAAGGCTGCTTTCTGGTAGTAAATCCACACGGCTCTGCGGGGAGAGCAAACTAAGAGTTTCACAGCTACAAGTGTGAGTATTTGTCTGCGTGACTCCACCCAGCATCTACGCCACCCAATCTGCTCCAGAGGGCTGGAGCTTCATCTGCCCCATTCAACCACACCATACACACACTCCAGCAGCTTTACACCTCTGGATGCATGGAATACTCATACTAAGGGCTTTATTAGGGACTTTATTGATAATTTGAAGAATAAAGTTTTTTATCCTCAACAAATGTCTTATCATCTGATGAAATATAAAAACAAGTTTTGGAATTAAGCAAAGTGAGACAAGAGTTCATTACTTTGGCTAGGGATTTTTTATTTTGTCATGTTTGCAACGTATTTCAATTCAAGTTTTACAGTGTTTCAGACTAAACATGTTTAAATTCAGATTTACTTGATCATAATATTCAGAAAAAATAATGTTAAAATGTATCAAAAGTTATACATTAGACTTTCAAGAAACGTTTATTTGTTAATGTGTCAATACAACTGTATTGTATTGCATTACATGTTCTGAACCATCATAAAACTAAGCATATTATATTACTGGGAATACAGAGAAAAATGGTATTTACGTGTGTTATATATTGTTCTAAAATTCTCCTTGAATTTCTCTTGAAATGTTTTAAGTTAAACATGTTTTCATGATACTTTTGGTGTAATTGTTTATGAGTTTTAAAGCTTTTGCCATATAATTTCCCATTCTTTTAGTCTTTTGTGACCTGATCCCTTTAACTAAAGCCAGTTCTGTGATGACGTCATTGCATGGGAAGTGACATCATTTTGGAGGGAAAGCTACAGCACCAGCATTAGTGAGTATTAGCGATGGATTTGATATATTATGTGTTGTTTTGTTAGCTGGTTTGAAGATCTCTTCATCCTGTAAAATGAAAGTAAAACTGATTTGATAAACTTACCCTGACATTTCAAACTCTCAGCCCTTCTCTGAGCAAAGGCTAACATTAGCTCTCTGTTTCCAATCTGTTCATTTTTTTGCCGTTGTGTAAATAGTCAAGTTGTAATTAAAGTGCTTGAGCTTGACCAGAGCATATTTCTGAATGTCTGCTCTACACTGTTATAAAAATACATACTTTTTTTTTAATAGCAACAGAAATTAACACTAAATCATTTTTAGTTTTCACACAAAACTAGTTCAAGTAAAATGTATTTTAGTATAATTTTTAAACCATCCACCTTCAGGTCGTCTTTTTCTTGTAAAATTTGACTTATTGATTAATTTGACTTGTAAAACGCATTTTTTAAAATGTGAATGTAAGATTAGTTTATGCAACTTTATATAACCTTTATTGTTAGTTATATTTCAAGATGAATATTTACTGGACTTAGACTTGATTATATATGAATATATATATGTAATTATTATTATTTATATTTTGTTGATACTGTATGAGCTGAAAAAGCCAGCTACATCAAATATGATTCTCAGCATGCACACCTTCAAAAACATGGTTTTCAAAAGTCCAATGAATAGTTCCATTTGTGTGTGTATATATATATGTATATATATATATATATATATCAGTATTTTATATATCAGTCTTCACTGGGTTAAAAATGTACCGTAAGTGCTTTATTGTACATGCATTTGTTTGCCCCGTGGGAGATCACATTCTTTCTTGGCTAATCGATATTATATCACAGACGTTGTTGATAGAGCTTAACTCGTCCTGAAGCCGGAACTTTCCCGCAGCAGCAGAAGTGCAGGCCACATGGTTTCAATGCCCCACCCAGAGCTGTGAGGATGACATGCAGTCCCCCGACCCCCCGCCTGCGGTATGCCAGGAATGCGTTTGCCACCCAAAGTTCCCTGCTGTCATTCAGCACACCATGGTCTTCACACAGGGAAATGAGCCCCAGGGCTGCTGGGTAATTCACCCCATGGCCTGGTGGGTGGACTGGGAGAGAGAGGGGATGTGGGTGGAACAAAATCCTCTGGAAAGGATTTTGCATGTTCCTCAGAAAAGAAAGAAGGAAATGAATCCAGACTAAATTATTGGTAAATGTTATAGAAAATTAACCTGATGCAGTTGAACAATGTTTGTTTTGTGTTGAGGAATCTGACTCATCCAGTTGATTATAAGGAAGAAATGGGACAGATATGCTATATTTGTAAAAGTTTGGGATTGGCATTTGTTTGTCACTTTTGCTTACTGAGGTTGCATTCATTTGATCAAAATACAGTAAAAATTGTTGTTTATTATTACAGTTTAAAGTAGCTGCTTTCTGTTTGAATATATGATGCAAATCCGAGTTTTCAGGACCTTTACTCCAGTCACACCGGAATTTTTCTTTAAAGTAAAGATGTATAGCCTTAAAAATCACATAAAAGTCATAGTTGTATATAAAAGTAATCATGATTAAAGTTTTATTTACTTATTCTCAAGTATTCCAAACCTTATGGGAGGTTTTTTTTCTTCAGTTGAACACAAAAGACATTTTGAAGAATGTGGGAAAACAGTTGCTAGCAACCACTGACTCAATATTATGGAGCAAAAGTTTAAACAAGATTTTACAGCTTAATTTTTGGTCTGTTCTTTACATTCATCTATTGACTTCAGAAGACTTATTCAGAAGACTTTGCCTTATATAGGCAAAGGCAGTCCTTTTATAGACTTTTTTTGTAGTGTCTGTTTTTTTTTCAAGTGACACATTTTTCATTTGACTAAACTAAATGAAACAAAATGTATTTTTTTAATTTTTAGACACTGCAAATCTAGGGAGATCCTTCTTTCTAGACTAGACAAGCGGTTGTGTTTGTGATGGGGGTGGGGGGTGGATGTTTTTTAGAATAGAGTTTGAATTAGAATGGATGGATGGAGGGGGAGGGGAAGAGCAACCTAGTCTCATAAAAAACGTACCCTAACTACGTTGCTCCAAAGTGCAGAACGTAGAGCGGTTACAATAACGGCCCATGAATTGTATGACTGTTACGGTTTTTTGTCACGGTTTAGCATCAGCCGTGATCCACCACAGATAACTGAATTCATTTGATATAAAATGTATCCTTTCATTGTAGCACCTAGCCCCACCTTTACCCTAAACCTGCCCAGATCTGAACAATATAAAACACACACAGACAATAAAAGCGCAGTCACCGGTATTTATTGCAAAAACTGACCATAAGCAGTAAAAAAAAAAAAAGCATTACCAACAAGCTGTGTTGCATTTCAAGCTCTTCTAAAGCCATACGATGTCTTTATGCAAAGAAGAGAGTAAAATACAAGGTTTTAATCGCTGAAATTATCCCGCTCCGTTAACGTCTTATTCAAAAGACACTCACATCCAGTAGAATGACGCAAATCGATCACCAGACACAGAAGAGCCAATGATATTTTACAACAGCATGACGCGATCGGTCACGATACACGTGAGAGCCAATAGAATTTAACAACCAAGGCTGACATATGGATTCTCCTGGCGGGCGGCATTTTTTAAATTGGAATGTCCTCAGATGCACTTTAAATTTCTGAAAGCTTGAGAAATTGCACAAGGCTGTGCAGTCAGAACTATGATTGATATTACCAATAAAAACATTTTAAAAAAGTCACACAAAGTGTGTGCAAAGCAAAGCAGCAATACTAGAATGCTTACATTGAAATATAATCAAAGAAGCTGTCACTGTGAGTTACACAGTTTCATAGCTGATTCATGAACTCACGTACCACAAGCATTCCAGTTTGTCACTTCAAAAGTGTACAGTATATGAGGTGGTACACTGTCTGCATACCAACATGTCTATAAAATCTAATACATTGGATGGTGAATGTAACAATGCTATTATTATGCCAGTATCTTAATGCAATCTCATTATATAAATACATTAGTCAACATTTGAAGTGGATCAAAACCTTTAATCAAAGTTGTCCTAAAATCAAAAACAATCTTCTCTTAGGACAACTTTGATACTAGGTTTTGATTCACTTCGAATGTTGACTACTCTATATAAATAGATAATACTTCTGATTAGCTTTACCAATTTCATTTTAATTCATTTAAATAATTGTAGTTATTTCACTAGTTCTCACTTCCTCTGCGATCAATAAAAGTATGCTTGTTTGGCGGACGGTCCAGGGGACAGGCAAGTAGCCCGGCGGACCCCGAGCCCTAGGAGGGGAGGGTTGACTGGTGCTCGGAGCCCAGCCTGGCCCCTGCGTGCCCCCCGAGAGGAAATAAAGACCAGCGGAAGCGGCGAGAAGATGATGAGTTGCTAACCAGGCGATAGTAGCTGAAATGGTAACGGTGGACCGATATGGAAAAAACCCGGAGGAGAAGTTTGGGCCCTTTCTTCGGTCTGGCCCCGGGTCTGGTGGCGGTAAGGGTACAGATACTAGAGAGAGGAAGCCAGCGGTATTTAAAGTGGAGGAGAGGAGTTCTGATAATTAGTAACGAGGAGATTGGCGGCAGCTGCGATCGTCTGTACGTGTTCCTCCTGAAATTCGTTATGAAACCTCATTTATATATTTCATTTCAGTTATACTGAGGCAACATTAACATTTTCAATTAGATTTAAATTTCAAATCTAATCTTTTGCATATGATATTATTTATACATTTGAAGTAGCTTTTGCTCATACATTTTGAGTTAAATTTTTATCATTTTTGTCATTTTTTATAGTACATAAACTTATTTAGTTTTGCTGTTTTTTTAAGTAAAGTTTAAAATGTATATTTCATTTCAGCCTTATTTCAGCTAACTGCTTTAATACATTTAACTAATATTAAACATGAATTCATATAATGATGCTCTGAAGAGAAAAAAGTAAGTTACTAGCAGTTCTCTTTAAATGAGTCGTACGAGGATTGGGAATGAGAGCTGTGATGTTCAGTACTATATGGCTTCAGATGTTGTATTGTTTCTTGGAGCTTCATTGTATGTAAAAGAGGGTTTGTAGGCCTATTCATTAAAGAAGGGCACACTGACAGCATCTGGATTAGAACAGCAGAATTTTTAGTCTAAACTTTCTTGATTCACAGACAAAATTAAAGAACAGTGGTGCAGCGGCGGCTTGTAAACAGATTTTCTATGCAAAGCTGCAGAAATCAGGGCGGCTCAGGAAAAGGGGGCAAACTCCTGGCCAACGTTGAGAGGTTGAGAAAGATGTGCTCTGGCACAATAAAGCACAGATTTAGAAGTGATTTAATCTCTTAATCAGAGCTGTAACTGAAGAACCAGAGGGCAGGATTGTCTGCTGCTAGACGATAGCATCCGTGCAGAGTGAGTGTGTGTGTGTGTGTGTGTGTGTGTGTGTGAGTATTTGGAGATGTGCGGGGAGTCGGGCGCTTTAATGTCTCTTCCTGAGGTGCGGCTTCAGAAAGCAGCTGTAGTGGGGGAAAAACACTCTCACTATCCAGCCCTCCGGGCCGAGGTCTTCCTCAGCTTTACTCATCCACACACACACACACACACACTGCCCTCCTGTACGTCTCAAAGCCTCTTCTTTCAGCCGTACATCTCCCTGTGCTTCACATTCAGTCAATCTATCCTCTGAATGCTGGCTGAGGGTCGCTCATGGCAACCGCCTCCTGAACACTCTTTTTTTAAGAAAGTCACCTGTGTGTTTTTGGTCTAACAGCTTTGCAGATTCAGCTGAAATTGTCTTTGAATTCAACATTCAAAGTGATCTTACAGACAGACAGAAAGAGACTATATACAATATTTTTTAATACCCTTTAATAAAAAATATTATTATTATTATTATTATTATTGTTGTTGATGATGAATCATTAAATTATGAACTATAGTATTAAAATAAAATACACAAATAATATAAAATTATATTATTTGTATTTAATATATAATATAATTGATATAATTAATATATAATATAATATATAACATTGGCAAGTATCAAAATAAAATAATATTTTTAATACCCTTTGATAAAAAATATTATTATTATTATTATCATTGTTGTTGTTGATGATGAATCATTAAATTATGAAATATAGTATTAAAATAAAATACACAAATAATATAAAATAATATTATTTGTATTAAATATATAATATAATTGATATAATTAATATATAATATAATATATAACATTGGCAAGTATCAAAATAAAATAAAAAACAAATTAGTTTGCATTGTTATTAAATCAGTGAAGTCACCACTGTTACAACATATTTACAATAATAATAATATAAATTATTTTTGGAAAAATAATTTAATAAAAAAAATCAAAATAACATTTATTTTAAAAATATATTTGTGTAAGTATTTATTGGCTGTGTTGTTTTTAAGCACAATATTGTTTTCTAAAAGCAGTACACTAATTGTATAACAGTTAAGGGGTTTTAAGGCAACATTTGCAATAAGGTTTGAGTGTTTTTTTGTTTTGTCTGATAGGGCCTACGATACGGAAACATTTGTGAAACCCCACAGAACAACACTGGACAATATTAAAACAACCCTCTGATGAAAAGCTACTAATAAAACGATTCAGTTTTAGATTACGGGCTAAATTGTTCAGCAAGAGCCTCTAAAACAACCTATTTACACAGGCAATTGAACTCTGGCTTCTAATGGTTTGGTAATCAAGAAGAGAGTTTCTTCTTCAGGCTCTTTAAAGTTAATTGATAAATATTATATTTCAAGAACCCTTTCCCTTAACAGTTGCAAAAACGGATACAAAAGACAGTAATATATGGTCATTTAACTGAACGCAGTCTGGTTAGATGAAGACTTTTTAATGCACTTTACTGTAGGCTCCACCGACTCTGAGAGCTTTAATAGAAAATACATTAAAATAAAAAAATAGATGTGTTTCTGAGACTTCCACAGAAGTCCTTCAACAAAGACCTTTACACTTTCATTTCAAACCCCCAGAAACTCATTCTCCAGTGTACGGCACTTCAAAAGTCAGCTTTGAAAACTAAAGCCTATCAATCAGCTTTTATTCAGCGCTCTTACTTAGCAATACTTGTCCTTTCACAATGTCACTTCAGGCGAAAGCAACAGAAAAACACGACAAAAAACACACAGAAGAGCCGTAGCGGAAAACCCGAGAAGAGAAAACACATCGGTCGCAGATTTCATGTGTGCTTTATTAACACAGAATACCAAAGACCAAGAGAACTCAAACTTTCCGACTTCAAACGTGGCGTGATTATCATGACATGCCTTCTTTCGGTCGGCGGGATGAAATAGCATTATTTACCAAAAGAAAGAAACGCGATGGTGGAAAAAGAAAACAAATTCCCTGAATACCTTTCAGAAGACGACGATGAATGCGAGGGAGAATATTCCAGAGAATAATGGCAAATGAGGGTACTGTACTCTCCTGCTCTCTTTGTATATATATATTAGATCAGATCTAATTTACATAAGGAGATTGGTTTGAAGATTGAAGCTCACGGAAGAAAGGGGAAGAAGGGAAATTTAAATGAGGGAGCCTGATTTGAAGATCTTTCCTAAAACACTAGCCGGAGCGAGAATACGGATGTGCTGCTTAAAAACACACGCAATAAAGATGCTTCAGCTCCTGTGCAAAGTAATCTGATAGTATCTGATGTAATTTATATCAGAAACATCTTTTTCTGCTTTGCATATTAAAGGAGTATAGTTCATTCAGAAATAGCTGATTTACTCATCAGCAGTCTTTTTAAAACTTCTGATAGCTTACCACAACCTAAATATTTTCACCTTTGCTGCAAAATACTCATAAAGACAAAAAGTACTGAATAAGTTTGATTAAATGTGCATATTGTTCTTTGGATAAAAATGCAGGAATCATAACAAGCCACATTTGACAACAAGAAGAAATGCATACTTTGCAATGTACTTTAATTCACATGGTTGAACAACACTGTAAACTGTAAAAAAAAAAAAAAAAATCCATACAATTTACGGTAAAAAAACGGCAGCTGTGGTTGCTGGAATTCAACCGTAAAAAATATGCTAACAGCATTTTACAGTTAATATACCGTAATTTAATTAACCGATATAATGGTAATATGCCAACTTATTAAAACACTAACATCTGTTTTGTACCTTTGAAATACACTGATAAGCACCAAATGCAGGTGTTGATGAGAAAGGTAACATTATAACATGAACATATACTGTATAGAAGGTGTCATTCACACAAACACTAAACCATTGTGATGACTGAAATATGCAATAAACATCCATTTAACAACATTACATGTCACATAAATCCATTATAAACATAACAGATAAGAAAAAACATCAAACTCAAACAAAATTTAAAATGCAATGCATGGAATTCTGGGAATGTCAGTTTACGGTTTGTCCCTGTAAATTTTACATTAACCATTAAACAGGTTTTTACCGTTAAAATCACAGTCATTTCTTATAAATAGAAGCACCAAATAAGTCCAGTGATTGGTTTAATTCTATAAATATAAATATTTGTAAATCATCTACAAAATGACAATATGCATGCATTGTGATGCATCTACAGGATATATTTAAAATACATGAATTGTTGATTGCATTGATTAAACACATAACTTAAAAATGTCAAATAAGTTTACTGACTTATTTCATACTATAAATATTGTTCACTAAGTGAAAAAAGGGTGGGAAGAGCATGCATAGTGATGTGTCATGTATAAATGCACAAAAGGTTGAGCAAGATTTGACGCCTGTAAATGCCGTATTTGTAGTATTTTGGTCACAAAGCTTTCATATGGAAATTATAGAGAAATTGTATTTGTAGGATCCTTTGTTTTGTCTTTTTTTGGAGGTTGACAGGATCAATCATTGCATGAACTGCATAAAACACAGAACTGTTGACATTCTGATAAACAACATAAACAGGCTAAATTTTATAAAACCTATGTTTAATTCACATCAGTACTTGCTGGGAATCAAACATATTGGCGGATCTGTGGGAACACTAAAGGAAAAGAGTATATGAAGACATACTTCCGTCTCTGACTGAACTATTTCTTTAAATCTATACGTGGGAAACCAAAACTTTGCACTACTTTGAGGAGTCTGTGTTAAATATTGCCAGCCGAGCAGCATCTGATCAACTTAAACAAGTCTAAGTGAAGCTCGGAGCAGATATAAATTGCCTGGAGACAGGATGTTGAAAACACGATTCACTGTCAATATGTGCCAAATTGTAGGCTTACTGATGTTTTCTGTGTAACACAATATTCCACACACTCCTGCAGCCACTATAACAGCTGTGAGATGCACAAGACCTTGAGCTGTAAAAGCTAACTCTGCCAGCCCGGCTCACAAATTCATTAGCAAATCTCTCTGACAATATGAAAGGCCGAGTCTATTCAGTCTGACACGAAGCAGAGAAACGCTTGTATTTTCATGGAAAGCAGCGCATCGTGCGTTTAGTGCCGCCCAAACACAACGTTTATAGACGAACCGGACAGTCTGATATAGGTTTTAACAATTGCACTGACAGACTCGGAGGCAAGAACTGATATCTGTCCCGCCGACAAAGTGAGACTGACGAATTAAATCGCTGAAGTCGAACAGATGTGATCCAGAATGAGTCTTTTTGGTTTGCACCACTCGTAGGGTGTCACCAGAAGACAGTCAGCCTATCAGAGCAAAAGCTGGCTGCTGTTCTAGCGCTATTAGCATCCGCGTGCATGGCTTGCCTTCTGGGATAGAGGCGTAAAAACCACATATCCATAATCACATCTGCATAATTGCATCATTTATTCTGCCTGGGCTTCAACATTTCTGACTTATGGTTTCATGCATTTAAACAGAGTTGGAGTGAATTACCCAAGACAAGGGCATTAGCAAGTGTGCACAGACAGCGTTCAATTAGCTAAAACGCTTAATGCAGCTTCAACTTTTCAGGTTTTATTCTCTTTCCCATCGAAAAAGCACCAGCATCTGCAGCTGCGAACGATGCAAATGAGGTTTTAGAGATGTCTTTTCAAACAGATGCTGTCCTTTTGAACTTTCTATTCATCAAAGAGTCCTGGGAAATAAAATGCATTGCAAGTTACCCCAAAAATCTGAAGCGTCGCAACTGTATGGTAATATTTTTTTGACGTTTTTTTGAGCAGCTAATTAATATACAGTATCAGAATGATTTCTGAAGGACTGTGCGACAGTGAAGACTGGAGTAATGATGCTGAAAATTCAGCTTTGATCACAGAAATGAATTACATCTGTCATATTTTGTAACTTTGGTTAGAGACTTCTTTCTACAGTAGTAATTGTATATTTTATAAAATAATGTTTAAAATAAAATAAAAATATAATTACATAAATTATTTACATATATTTATTTATTTTATTGCATATATATATATATGATTTTTTTAATAATTCATTACATTTCTATTGTGTTTACTCATGTTTAATGCATTGCACAAAGAAATGGACCGGCTTCTTTTCAGCTCATTATTTTTTGGGAATTTCTAAATTCTCTAAGGGAGCAGTGAGCATGTGAAGTTTGCCATGGCAACCAGAAACATTGTGGCTAAAAAGTATGGGCAAATCTTTTAATAGCAAAGAAACTGCAAACCCTACCAGAGATGCTATCTACAAGACACTGACTCTTTTTTTTTTTTTTCGTAATTATATACCTCAACGTCAGGAATTAGAGATTAGATACGTACAGTAAACACATCTGTGCATTGGACCATACCGAAATAACACGTAAGACTTTTCAAAGCTTTCTCGAAGGCTAGTTCGAACGAGGCGCATCTGAGGACCGGGAAACTGTGTCAGCTCTCCAACGCAAAAGTGGCTCATCCAGCAATAGCCTTTCTTCGCAAGCAACCAACCCGGTGCTATTGTCATGCTGGTGAAATAGAACTTAAATCAAACCCTCAGAGAACACCTTTCATGTTTTCGCAGTAACGCCGGGCGATATCTCTTGTGACTCTAGTCACGTGTGGAAATACAACAGGCTTTCTGCAGACCAAAAACGTTTTTGACACGAATACAGTTTAGCTTGGCAAATGATCAATTGCTCAGTACATAACCTTAGGGCCATTGATCGCTTTGGCTCATTATATCTAACGTTCTCAGAATAGTAAGTGCACCCCCGTGCTCTGCTGCATGCGCCTTTACGCTGCAGTATTGAATCATTTCATTAGTTCGGGAGGTAACAGTATGGAATTCTACCTCAACCGCTTGCCTAACAAATTAGATTTAATGAACAAATGCTTTGAAAAGTGCTCCTCGGAGAGAGATCCTCAGAGAGTCGAGGCGAAGACTGTATCACAGCGTCCGCTAATCTTCATATGCTGCAAAACTACCATTGTGTGCTCGTATTAAAGACTGAGAGGAACAGATAACAGTGTGTCTGTGGAAGAACGCTCAAAAAGCATGCCTCTGTGCTTTAAACTGCACGGGTTCATTTATAGGACTTTATGGATAATTACAACACTAAAATACACAAAACTACGTTTTCTGGAAAGAAATTGATGGTTTAATCAGCACAGATTCATGAATAAATTGTTGAAGATGTTTGTAATGTGAGGGGGAAAAGATTTCTGTTTCAAATAAATGCTTTTCCATTGAACGTTCTATTCATCAAAGAATCCAGCAAGGTTTTCATAAAAATAAAGTGTTGCAACTCCATCTTCATGACAAGAAATGTTTCTTGAGCAGCAAATTAGAATGATTTCTGAAGGATCACGAGACACAGAAGACTGGAGTAGTAGATTTAATCAAAAGAATAAATTAAATTGTAAAATTTAAAAAAAATTCACATAGTAAACTGATATTTTGAATTGTAATAATATTTAATAAAAAATGTTATGTACTTTGGATCAAATGAATGCAGCCTTGGTGAGCAGAGAAAATAATTTCACAAACTATTTCAGAAGGATCATGCACTTAATACTGAAATAATGCTAAAAAATTCAGATTTTATCACAAAAATTAAATACATTTTAAAATATAATCCCATAGTAAACAGTTATTTTGAATTTTAATAAAATTAAATTATTTTATACTGTACTTCTGATCAAATACAAGCAGCCTTGGTGAGCAGGAGACACTTTTCTGAAGGATCGTGTCACACTGATTTGATCACAAAAATAAAAAATAAATAAATTTAACGATATATTCACAACACATTTACTAATTTTTGTTCAGGAAACCTTTTTTTATTTTTTTATTTTTTTTCCAAAAGCAACATGCCGTGTATATTACTGTACACAAACAAGTCCACTTACAGTACCAGTAGATGACTCAGCTACAGAATGACTAGCAGACCATCAGGATCCATATTCCTTTTTATGGATGTTATCCATCCAGATGGTGTCGAGCTCCAAAAATAGCAAAATAGCACCATAAAAGCATCATAACAGTAGTCGACCCGTGTTATATTAGAGTCTTCTGAAGTTACACTGTAGGGGGATATGAGGCATGAATGACATTTAAGAGCTGCAGGAGACTTTTCAGCCGAAAACTACTTAAATTTGGGCCTCGTTATTCAGAAAAGACATCATATGACTTCAGAAGACTTGGAATATTGCACACATATCACACAGACTAGTTTTGCAGAGCTCAAAAATGTAAACCTTTCTCCGTTTTGACCTTAAATGTTGAGTAAATGATGACAAAACCTACATTTTTAGGTTAAAATAACCCTGGGTCAGCGCACTAGCATCTAAAAAAACTGCCTTATTGATCTTTCCTGCAGCGAAAACAACAGTGTGTTTGTACGTGTTGTGCTGGAGTGGATCACAGATATGGAGGATCTTTGTCGTTGGTCTGGAATAAATGAGGCAGAACACAACAAAGACTCAACGTCCACGTCTGCAGCACAAACAGCTGTTGAGAGACGCCGAGAGGTTTGATGAGATCCTGACACACAATCATCAGGAGTCACTCCCTAAAAATAACACTAATGGTGCAGACATATTTTTAAAAAAACATTTCGGGAGAAGAAATGGAGGAACAAGCATGGTTAGGGTTGGACACTCAAGCGCGGCTGCCCATCTTAATGTGTTCCTATTGACATTATTGATTTCTCATTTGGTGAGGCTCTTCTGTGCTTTGTGGACTATTTGGACATTATGGGAAGAAGCAATGACGCATGAAGGCCGGTGCACAGATTCTCAGCGAAGAACGGAGACGTCTGTGTTTGCATGCCTTCGGTTTTCCGCTGCTTATTTAATGAAATTATACTGCTTTATCCAGCAGGTGCAGGCATTTGTAACTTGAATGCGGGAGGTGCCCGGTGTCACTCGCTTCTAGTTATTTTAGCTGTGCACAAAGAGTATTTTAGGCTGCTTGATGTTGCAAAACGGTGTTTGTTATCATGCTATTTTGATTCATTATCATAATGATAAACACGCTGGCTTGCAGCAGAGCAATTATAGTTCACTATAAACTAAAACAAAAATACATACTTGAAGTGAAATAAACATTAACTTGAATGTTAAAAAAAAAAGAAAAAGAAAGAGAAATATGCATGCCAAGGGGGAAAAAGTATTACATTTTTTATTTAGTTTTACTGTGTGTGTGTGCGTGTGTGTGTGTGATAAAGATAACTAAAACAACTCAAATCAAATCCAAACTACTAAAATGAATATTGAACTTCCAATTACAAATTGAAATCAATTAAAAGTACTCAAGAATATAATTAATTTCAGTGGGCCCAAATGTTAATTTCCTTACTGATATATTTATTTGTGCTTTGCAAAAGAAGCCCAAATGAAAAGGACAGTCAGTAAATAAAGAAAATGTAACTGTCTTTAATTAAATACATTTAAAAGTGAAGTGTGTAATTACTGCATGAGTAATATCAGCAAACTGAACTTAAAAAAATAATGGCTTAACCTCACAATGCAATGAGTCTCATGTCACTCAAGATGCTCTGTCAGGTTAAAAATAAGTCAACTTTGTAAAAATGCATTTGTATTCTTGAAAAATTCCTTATTTGCAAAGTTGCCAGTGCGTGAGCATTATTATTGCATGTTTTCACTGTTTATTTCACAATTAATGAATGCATTAAATGTCAGTCTGAGTTTAAAAGCAACCTATCCTGGCTGTCTCAAGCCCATAGCCCATTTAATAGTGCCAGAGTTGCATTGCATCAGTATCTGAAGTTTTCACAATGAATGACTGTGTGTTTTAGAGCGCTGCTCTCTCCATTACACCACGAGGTCTCTCTGACCTGATCAGCCAGGCTTTGAGGGCAGTTTTCTTCACACTTATTTGAGAGGTTCAAAACACTGAAAGAGTAAGATGAGACACGGCTCCGTAAGAAAGAAACACACATGTATTCTCTCTTAAAACATCGCAGAAGTTTCTCAAAATACACCTTTTTACATTGATCTAAGGGGAAAACTGCATAGCTACAGCAGAGTAAGAGCAAAACAAAAATAAATCAAGTGTTATTTTAGTGTCGCTGTAATAGTTATTGTATTTTTAATTAGGTTTGTTTGTTTGCTTATTTTTATTAAATGTTTACTTTTTCAAGGTATGTATGTATGTATGTACATATGATTTGTGACAAGCATCCCAAGTTCAGATCAGTGTTGCCCTGGTTACCAACGAGGGAGCACCCGGCGAGCTTATCAGCGGCTGATCCGGCCCAGCTGAGGCTCGTTTGCCCGCGGCCAGAAAAGCCGTGTGAGGCACCAAACACACCGAGCTTCATTTGACTCCAACACGCCGAACTAATGTGTCTCTCTTTTTCCCCAGAAGCCAGCTACTGAGCCTGCTTTTAACCTGCATCTCTTAGAGACAGACCCGGCTTTGCCGCCATAAGGGGGCCATTCCGTGCCCCAACAGTGACTTTATTTTGTTCTTCCTTACCTCATTGTTCTGTGCTCTTTTGCCATTCGTGACAGTATGTATTTATGTACTTTTACTAGAGGTTAAAGGATAGGATTTCATATTTTCCTTTCTCTTTAGAGTGGTACACACTCTTAGTGCTTAAAGAAAATCTTTAAAGTTTCAAAACCAAAAAGATATTCTTTCTAAAAGTTATGACCTAAAACGGTTCGCCCAAATGTTAGAAGGCGAAGCTGTTATTCTGTCTGTAGTGTTGCTGCAGGCGCCATGTTCTGGAGACACTGTGTGTCATTGTGAAAGTGAAAGTTGTGTTAAGTGGTGTTTCCAACACTGTTCCAGAACAGTTGAACACAAATATTAGAGTTTATTCAGCCTGGCATCATGTTATAACATTTTCTACCAAACGTCGATGTATTCAGCCAATCACAACACACTGGATAGCTGGCCAATCAGAACACACTTCGCTTTTTTAGAATTAGGAGCTTTGTACAAATCGACCCATTTCACAATGGGCTTAGAGAATAAACACTACTATACTTTATGTGGAAAATAATGCCCCAGTTTCACAGACAAGGCTTAAACTAGTCCCAGACTAAATGTTTGCATGTTTGAGCTGTCTCAGATGAAAATATCTTGCTCTGACATATCTTAAAACATGTCAGTGTCATTGTTCTGTGCTAAGATGCACACCTGTAATACTTTCTTACAAGGCATTTTTGTAAAAGTTGCTTAAATATCTTAATTTAATTAATCCTGGTTTAAGCTAAGCCCCGTTTGTGGAACCGGGTCAATGTGTTCTTAAACTTAAACAGCATAAACACATTGCATTACACCAAATACATAAATGAAATGTCCTTTTTTAGCAACACCATACGCCCCTTTTAAGTAAAAGCCAAAAGTTTTTTTAGCTGGTCAGTTTTTTTTTGATCATACATCAGCTAAGAACAGCAAATCTTCTAAGCTGTGTTGTTATTCAGCAGACAATTACATTTTACATGAATAGACTAATTAGAGTTGTGTGAGTGCTTACATCCTCAAAAAATTATTAAAACCACATAAAATATGAGAAAACACCATCAAATGCATGTTCTAGGAGGTTTATAATTTGTTGTTTTCGGATGTTAATAAATTCAGCAGTAATGGGGTAAACTGGATCCAAATTAGAAATGAAGTGACTAACCAAACGTCCTGATGTTTGTTGCTTGTAGCTAGTTACGACAAAAACACATATTAACATGCCAAAGCTCATTATTGCCTCCTAAGATATTTTATGAGAAAAAAAAACAACCAACAAAGTTGATTAAAACGAAACGCATCCGAGAACAACATTACATCTATCACGTTATGAAAGCACAACCTCTGAGCGATGAAATGTTTCCTCTGAGAGCTTGCTGCCACTAATATTACAAGCATTTTAGATCTTTCTGTCTTACACACAGTGGTAAAATCAGCAGACGAGAGAAACAAATATTATTCTGTTTTTCTAGGGAATGATTGAAGGGCTTATGAGACAAAAATCTCTCTTTGCAGCAGCGAGTGTTGAGAGATATATTTGTTAATCACGTTTCTCTCCTCTCATTGTGCACTTCCTCTGATGGAGTGTTTACCACTTGCTTTTTCAGAGACCGCAGCCAATAAAAGCTACGGATGACAGTCGGTGAGATCATTTGATTCATTTCTCCGTTTTGAAAGTGACATTTTTATTCCATTCCCTAAATTTTTGGGGTTTGTTTGCTTTTTTTTAATGCAATGCTTCATGCAACCGCAAGAGCTTTCTATTTACTTCTGCATTTTAACGGGAAATGACAGTAAAATGAAACAAATATGAAAATAAGCCCTGCAAAATGCGGACAAATGACAACCTGCCAAAGTCGCAAACCTCCGCACGCCACAGGTTCCATTTTCAGCTAATGACAGCAGTCACCACTTTCTGAAACCCTGTTATAAAGATCAATTCGTACATATTTTGACTCCATCTCTCAAATCAATCCAAGGACGTAATTTCTGTGCTTCAACATGCCCTGACAGACAAACAGCACCAGATCAAGGGGGTCTCTTGGCTTTCAGTGAAGCAATAGGACATATATTTAGCCTTTTAGAGCTGTTCGATCGTACATACAAAGACGCCACAGACTTCATGAGCACAGCCATTAGCTGAGACGAGATCTATAAAAACAAGAAAGCATGGGTGTGTTGATGGGGTTTTGTCCATTTAGATGACCGCTTTTCAGGCAAAATGTAGGCCCTTTTTTGGATTCCAGACTGATTTAGTTTCTAGGCTGAAGTATGATGAGCTAAAACTCAACAGGAATGAGATATATTGGTTTTTATAGCAAATGCTGAGTCTGGGCGGCTGGAAACAAATTGGTTTGAACTCAAATGTAAAGGTTGCTTTACGTGGGACTTGGTAGCTAAAATACACTGCAAATGGACCTGCTTGTATCTAAATAGACTAAGCTAAATGCAATAATGAAAAATCAAGAGTTTCATTAATGCATGTCCTACACAAAAATCTAGACCAATGTTGTTGTGGCTTTTTTCAATTTAGTTTCTAAAGCATGAAGAGCTACAACTCAACAGGACTGAGACATATCAGGTCTGAGCGCACAGGAGTGAAACAATATAAACTTTTGAGAAATAACTGGTTATTCAAACAAATGTATCGGTGTCATGTGAAAAAACCCAATTTTAGAAAGATTCAATGGATTTAGCATTTACTAAAGCAATCCATTCTAGATGTTAAGGCACAATGTTGGAGCTGTGTTGATTTCTAGACTAAGACATCTTTAGCTTGTGCCCGCCCATACTTACTGTGATGCTACAGTACACTCAATTTTGTGAACAAAGTCAGTCTAGCAAAGCAGCATTTCTGTTCCCAAAAAAGTGGGAACCAATGAGAAACGAGCTCCCCCGGTTTGCCCGCTACACATACATCAACAGAATGAGTGGTCTGATTGGTTGTAGATTCGTCCAGTAGTATACAGAGGCATCTGATGGACGCAGGTTAAGCCCGCTTCCCAGAACCAGACCAGGTTTAGACAGACTAAAACAAGATGGAATCATATTTCAGCAATGCATTTGCTGCAAAGGTATGATAGAATTTTAATTTTGGACACTTCTTTGGATTTATATCATAAAAAAACACCAGTTTTAGCATTTATTAAAGCAATCTGTCAGACATTTTAGATGTTAAGGCAAAACGTTGGAACTTGATTGATTTCTAGACTGAGACATCTTGGTTTTTATGCTGAATATTCCTACCTGGTCTCATGGCATAAATGTACCCGAGTGCAGTTTTTAGCAAGACACAAAATATGTACCAACAAGTACGTATTACTGCAGTTTCCAAAACAGATGAACAATAGAGGCAGTACAAATCTTCACACAAATTTACACAATATCTATGCTGGAAGAAAATCTATCATCAAACATACCCAGCTTCATATCTATGTGTTGTCATAGACTGTAGGTTTGTTCGGTACTGTAGCTCACACAGGACAGAGATGTACTTGAGAGACGACGAGCTCCGGTTCAATCCTGTGGAACTACACTTGAACAAAAAAATTGATCTTATTAAAAGGAAGTTGAAATGGCACAGCTGGATCAACAAATGTCGGGTAGGCTTAGAGCTGGATTAGGTGTATGGCATATTTCCAACATGATAGAGCATAAACTTTTAGCGACAGTCCAGATATTTCAATTCGGAACCGCTGCGATACTTACCTTTAATACATGTAATAAAAATGTCCCAGGTATTGAACCCGTGTTTTAGTGCCACTCAGTGAAAATGTCTCTTAGGCTTAACTTATGCGAAATGTGCAGTAAGGCATTTAAAAAGTGTTGCACAAAATGTGCACAGAGGTACATATTTGTATTTATAAGACCATATTTTTTGTATAAGACCAGGTTAAGACTGTGCACAAGTACAGCTGGAAACAAATTGGTTAAAACTCTAAAAAGATAAGTACTTTCGACAAATAACTAGTCACTAAGAAACAGCTTTTCTGCGGCTCTTCTTGACAAACAGACCAACTCTAGACAGACTACACAAGATGTAATCATGATGAATGTAGCATTCTATCAATGCATCTGCTGCACATATATGATAACATCATACCGTTGGACACTTTTGGAGACATATGGTGAAAACACACACAGGTTTTAGCATTTACTAAAGCAATTCATCAGCGTTAGATGGCGACTCGGCTGCGATCATAAAGAAAATCTACAAGGACACTATGACATTTACAGCTGGTTATTCGTGTGGCCTTTTGCCACTTTAAAATGGTACAATATAAGAGAAAGATGGCCAATGCACTAGAGATGAATTAATAAAGGTTATTTCTTAAAGTAATTAGATTTCTATGATGTACTTTCATTGCAGCGCATAAGAAAGTTAGCCCTGACAAAACCGGTTTGTCTTGGGCTGAAATGAGATCTAGTTTACAGCTTCAGATGTTTGGCTATAAACATTCTGAATGAATTCATTACAAGGCTTTTCGCACTGCAAGGCTGAAGTGTCTCCACGGAGGATTTGTTTCCCCGTGAGAGGTGACCTGTTTTGTTTTTAGCTGTCAGCTGCAACCTGTCTTGGGTTCATACGCACAAACACACACTCGTCATATCACATACACACTTTAAACCGCAACACGCAATCACCTTTCAAGTACTGTCATCTGCTCTGTTTGCCTCCAACCTGAACTCTCCTGTCATGAGTTTCGAGACAACAAATGCTTACCGCGAGACGGAGGCTGTCGATACGAAACTGATCAAAGCTCTCCAATTACAATATCAAAAAACAACCTACTCAAAAACTACTTACAAACTTACAAATGTGTATGCATATTAATTAATTAATTAATAACTTCAAGAAAAGGGAAAGATAATTAAACTACTTCAATATTAATTAATAAATAATATTCGAATACAAATTAAACAAAACAAAAGAAAAAGGAATTAAATAAAATATAATTTTTCATATATTTAGTAGTAGTTTCAAATATTCAAGTATAAAATATTAAATAAAATATATTTTTTAAGGATTATTAAATTATCTTTCCTTTTCATCTATTTTAAAGAGAATATTACGACGGAGCTTTAGTGCCACCAAAAAAAAATTAAAAATTCTAAAACTACGAGAATACAGTCGTAATGTTACGAGATTAAAGTCGAAACTACGAGAATAAAGTTGTAATGTTACGAGATTAAAGTCGAAACTACG
>JAUCMT010000115.1:0-15992 GCA_032357475.1 Enteromius thamalakanensis
GTTTCCAACTTTTTAATATGCAAAAACATGCATACAGATCTTGTGTTATAAAGCCTTTGTTTGTTTCTTTCTTTCTTTCTTTCTTTCTTTCTTTCTTTCTTTCTTTCTTTCTTTCTTTCTTTCATTCTTTTTCTGTTCTTTCATGGAACCAAAAACTGAAATTTCTTTGAATTTGCACAAAACAGCTGATCATACAAGGGTGTGAGAGAAGATTCATGAGGGTAATTTACTGAATATAGAAAATACAATGACCAATTTGAAATGTAGCTTTACCTTTTTTCAAAGCAATTCACATAAAACATTCATTTGGCCAGTAATTTCATGCATCTTCATCACAGTTTTTACCTTCCAAATTTGTTCCCCCACTTTCCATTACATTCTTTACTAACTAAAGCAAAACCAAGATGCATATTGCCTATGATTCCTGTGATCAGTCATATGTGACTGCCACTAATCTTCAATAATATTTTATGCTCAGTAAATACAAATACTCTTTCAAGGTTATTGCATGCAGGTTAAAGTTATTTCTTTGCTTGCAAACAGGTATGGTGAAAATGCAAATGTGTGCCATTTAATTGGTTTTATTCAAGTTAGACAGGCAAACAACACAAAGAAAACAGAGATTTAAATATGAAAACAATTAACAAATATCTCCCAAAGAGCACGCAAGAGAAATACAAAATAATCACCAAGAATAATTGGGTCGTATGAGGATATAGGCTACTCATTTACTTTTAATCATGTAATGTATTTCCTCAAATGTGAAAATTTGAAACATCTCTTCTACAAGAAACTCTCTGGTCAAAACCACATCCACTTTGAAGAGCACTGACAGTAAATGATCCAAAAAGTTGAAATATCATACACTACATCATTTTCAATGAATGAATGTCCAGCAAGTATTGCAATCTTGCTTAACCAATACAGTGGGTTTTTTTTTATTAATGCACTCTTGTTCAGGTGAGTTACGAGTCTTGGCCTATTTAAGGTAATCCTAACCCCAAGCAAGGTATTGTTTTACATTGTAAACAGAGATAAGATTAATGTAAAACATCAATTACTACGACTTAGAAAATCAAATGCCTGCATTTGTTTTTTTCCACTAATATAACCATTCAGAATCGCTGTTTATATATATGTTTGTGTGTGTGGGGGTTTATGTGGTTTATGAGGACACATATTTGCAAAATGACATGGGTATGACATAGGTATTAAAATATGAAGGTGATTTATGAGGCCATTTTCAGTATCCCCGTAATTCAAAAGGCTTAAAAAAACATACGAAATGCTGTTTTTTTTTTTATCTAAAAATGCACAAAGTTTTCTGTAAGGGGTAGGTTTAGGTGTAGGGTCGTGTAGGGCAATACCACATACAGTTTGTACAGTATAAAAACCATTACACCTTTGGAGAGTCCTCGTAAATCACAAAAACCTATGTGTGTGTGTGTGTGTGTGTGTGTGAAAAACTGCATTTTTTTGACTTAGTTGAGTTTAATTACATAGAAAATGATCTATACATTGCAATCAGAGTCAAATAAAAATAATAAGGCAGAACACAAACAACCACTCATTGCAGCCAGGGATGCAAAACCTACAACACGTCATGTCAAAATTTAAAGATGTGGTTGGAACAGGACTCTCTCATCCTGGATGTGCAGCCAACAAACTTACAGCATCTTTCCAGTCACTATCGCCTGGTTTCCAGCACCTCGTTAAATCAACACCACAAAAAAGTTGAAGGCAGTTCTGAAAGCAAATGCGATACTAGCGAGGTGAGTGGAGTTTTCATGTCCTTCAAATTAAAAAATCTACTAGACACTGTCGTATCTGCACTACGGTGATAATGATGTTCTAGGATTTGCATATTGCAGCTCAGAGCCCCAGCAAAGGCAATAAACTGTTCAGTGCTCAACCATCCTTAAACCAAAGCAAGCTCACTACAGCAGAGATGAAGTGGAGTCTCGCTGAACTTGTCCTGATTGTCCTCGGACTGAATGGACAACAACTGGACGCATATTATAGGGCGTACATATATGTGTCCACTCCAATGACCTGGAATCAAGCTTACAAATACTGTACTGCATACTATACAGACCTGTCCACCATCACTAGTGAGGAGACACATCAGCGTATGATAGAAGGTGCAGCAGAAACTTTCTTTAATGCTTGGATTGGTCTGTACAGACCTGTCGGGAATCCAAACACCTTGAAATGGTCTAATGGACAATCGTATATCTTTACTAAGTTAAACAATGATGACAGGAGTTACAGCTGTGCATATACTACAGCGCTCGAATGGTATATGGGCAATTGTAATCGTCGGCTTCATTTCTTTTGCCATGTTGACTATTCTTTGTGGCTTTCAAGGATAAATATGGCTTGGGAGGATGCCCTTGATTACTGCAGATCCTCGTACAGTGATTTGGCCAGCGCAACAGATCAGTATCAGTTGGAAGCTTTGAAAAATTATAGCAAAGATTCCATTACAGAAGGCGTATGGACAGGACTGCGTTTCCTGGAGGGAGAATGGTACTGGATAAGCCAGGTTTTCGTTTATATTCCATTTCGGGCCTTATTGCCGACATGCCCTGAAGAGCCGTACCGCTGTGGAGCTTACAACAACAGAACAGCTGGGTGGGAGATGAGAGACTGTGACGAGAAACTCAGTTTCATCTGTTACCAAGTGATGTACACAAATGTATAATGTATGTATACATATTTCACATTGATTTTAACAGTAATAGAAAATGCAATTGGTTAATTCTTGATTAAACATATATAATACTTATAAGACTGGGTTTGCTAACCTGAATTTACTTTTTAAATTGTAACACTAATGAAGATTGTTTGATATCACATTAGGTGAGAAGAGGAGGAAGTTCAATTTTAAACAGATTTTCGAGCAGATCAACACGACATCACTGTATCCAGTTTTGAAGAATATATCAATTGTTTAATAACTTTTTTGGTGTAACACAGCAGAAACATTAACCTACATTCATAAATACAGTTTAAGTATATTTGGTATTACCTTAACTATGGCATTAAAGGGATATTGTTTAACGAACAAATATATTATTCTACATTTTTCAAAATATATTTAAATTAAAGACCTTTGCATGCATTCTGTCAAGTGATTTATAATTTATACTTTATTAGAAATGTCATGGTACACAAGCTTTTTTGCTGTGAAGTAAATATGAGTAAATCTACATATTAAGATGAACATGTACTGGACTTAAGCAAGATTTAGAAAAGTCATGGCAAAATGTATCAAATATGATACATCAGGGTTTTGAGGAATATTTATTTGTTTATTTTTTAAGCATCATCATGTGGAATTGCATTATGGTTTTCCCCTACAATTTTTTTTTCAGTTATAAAATTAAATATAACCTTAGTAATACATACAGAGAGATATGGATGACAATATTTATATGCATCTTATGAAATTATTATAATTGTACTAGTATAAAAATTGGACTGATAGCAAATTTTTATCTTACATTTATATAACCATATAAATAACCATATACACCAAATTGCATATTTTTGGTCCCAATATATATGTGAATATAGAGCTCACACTCAAAGAGGACATTTTTCTTTAATTGGATTTATTTACAGTTAAATTTATTTACAAATTTAACAAATGTCTACAAGTAGAACATTTTATGCTTAATTGTGCAGAAGTCTAGCTAAAGATATAGCCTACTGAAGCATATTTAACTGTGCAAAAGTGGAACTATTGCAAGTATACTTTAGGTAAGAAACACTTTAAATATCTTTCATTTAAAAACAACAATAGAGACAATAAATCATATTTTAGGCTTAAGTTTAAGACGTGCATTGTGCACGAGTATGTTATTATTATAGTTACTACATCAGTAAATCTTGAGCAATATATCAGTAAATAGTTAATATGTTAAGATTTGAACTATATAGGTTTAGGCTATGAATTAAATGTATTTTAAATATATAATATTTTTATTAGGGCATTTAAACTTCCAACAGTGTGTTTCTGCCTAATGAAAGATAGCCCTGAAGGAAAATACGTTTACTTTTGTGTGTGTGCATTCTGTTCAAATTTCATATGCAAATTATTACAAAGTGGGGGAGAGGGCAAGGTTTTATTTCATTAATTTAAGTTTCTGCTATAAAACGGACCTAAGTCTCACCAGCAGATGGAGTGAGAGATGTACAGTAATTGTACCACAGAATAAAATAGCAAAATACATTATTGTATATAACTCTATTGATACTTGATTTATACTATTGATACTTTTGTCACATACCAGTCTTCCTCTCTTTAACAGATCTGTGAAAACTACCATGTATTTTTTTATAAGGGTTACTATATTTAGAAATGTATGTTTTCAATGTGTAGGGCTATGGTTACTGTTCTTTTACTGTAAAAATGTAATAACCTTTTATCAATAAATGTTTAGTCACATATTAGAATATATTTTATCTGTCTTTTTTTATTATTTTCTTTTTTTAAAACAATATGAGTTGCAGATGCCAAAAATGCATTGCTTTTATCTTAAATATTTATAAGACAGTAATAGTATCCCAAATTTGTCTTGAGCTTCAGAAAACTGCACGTTATGTGTGTTTAAATATACACTGATCAACTGCAACATTAAAACCATTGACAGGTCAAGTGAATTATATTGATTACATCATTATGTCATTATATCATCATAAAGGCACCTGTCTTAGAGTGGGACAGCAAGTGAATAGTCGGTTCTTTAATTTCATGTTGGTAATGAATAGGCAGGCTGAAAAATCCAAGTGGTCAAATATTGATGACTACACAATTAGGCCAGAGCATCCCCAAAAGGCAATTTATTTTGATTTTTTAAATGACCAGTCACTAGATAGGAACTTTTATTCATCATTTGGTATAATTTATAACCCTTTGAAGCTGCACTGAAACTGTAATTTTGACCTTCAACTGTTTGGAGTCCATGGAAGTGCACTGCTGAAATGATTTAATCATCTTGGATGACATGGGGGTGAGTAAATTATCAGGAAATTTTCATTTGAAAGTGAACTAATGCTTTAAGAAAGAAAAGAAAATGAAATAACTGGAAGGCTGTCCTATGAAGTTTATCACTGATGTCACCATTTGAGCAGATATCTATTAAAAGATAAACATTTTAATAGAGATAAAATTTAAACAGTCACATTTTCGGTTTTAGAGAAATTGCATTTTATTTCATTCTAAACTAAATATTTTTCTTACTCCCGCATATGAGTAGTAATAATGTGACATTACAGACAGAATAAATTACAATAAATATTATTATGGAAACTGCATCTGCTGTTCCTCAGAAGACAGGAGAACATCAGAGCTGCATCAATCCTGTGATGTTCTGTATAGAAATCTGATCTAAAGAGAGGAACAGAAATCAAAAGAGTAAATAATCATAAAAACAAAACCATCTCTAATCAGCATTGGGGACATTTTTCATATTATCCATTACATTATTATACATTCATATCTAAGTGACTTTTTGATGTCACACGAACACACCGTCTCTCTAAACTACCTACAAAAGTAATATTGGAGTTTTTTTTATGTAATTACATTAAATGGAATATCACATTCCACAACTGTATGGAACTGTGACATGAAAAGGGAATTGCATAGAGCAATTTGTCCCAAATATTAAATCTAATGTTTAATGTAATGTTTCATGATACATGTAAATAGGCTACCTTGATTTTTTTTTGTTTCAAATAAAAATGGCACTGGTGGAGACTGTCATTCCCTGGTCAGCCACAAGAGGGCACTTATTTGTAGTTTGTGTGTCTCTTCGTGCACTCCTGACTGTCTGATTCTCACCAGCTGTTGGTTGTTATCTCATTAGCCCTATCCTTTATATACTCTGATCTGTTTGTTTCATGTTGCTAAATTGTTGTCAATGTTACCGCGTGTCTTGTTTCTCTGGCTCTGTTTTGTGTTCTGTGGATTTTATTAAAAGCATTTACTGCAGATGGCTCTTTTGTTCTGTTTCATTTGTTCACTTCAGACATTTTTTCATTTTTTCCTCCCTGGAATGATGGCTCTCCGGAGTTCTCCTCAGACCATCGTAAAGGGTAGGGTGGCCCGACTGCGATAGCTGTGGGCTCTACGCCAGCAGGGAAGGGAGATAACAGACTTTGCCCAAAGTTTTGGACCACAGCACTGAGGCTGGGTTGTGAGGAGACAGCTCTCAAGGAATTTGAAATCTTGGCCTGGATGATACTTTGGAGTTTAGAGGCTTGAATTATCGGGGGTTTGTTGACTATGTTGGTTACTGGAGTCTGGGAAAGTTGTAGCGTTTGAACCAATCAGGCGCAAACTATTTGTTACATTTAACAAATAATCTTTAATACCGCTTTACCCAGCCCAAGGGGTAACTCAAACTGCTATATAAGGTTCTGTGGACCCTTCCCCGAAAGGCAGCTAACCCCTCAGGAAGACAAAACAGGCCTCTGATTCCATGGTGACTGACTGATAACACTGGTTTATTGCTTGAAGGAATGTGAACAAAGCAACTCTGACTAGTTCTCCCTTTTGAAAAGACAATGGACTTTTCCCTAAATTAATTCACAGGAAACCTTTCTTTGAGTGAACACATATCCTTCAGGGGTCCGTTCTTTGTATCTCCTCAGGATTTGTCCTGATCTTGGATTGTTTTGTTCTTCAATGCGCATCTCGGACTTGCTGTCATAGCAACATGTCCGTAAGCTTACGTGGGAAAAGAAAGGTGTCTTGCAAGAAAGTGTATGACTATTTACACACACTCACACACACACACACACACACACACACACATGTATATGTGTGTAAAAATATAAATAAAATAACAAATCAAGGAAAAAACATGTAACATGGGCAGCACTAACACATTTTATCTTGATCAGTGTTTCTACTATAAATACATATCGCCTTTTAAACCAACGCATGAATGCGCAATAATCCTAGACAACTCAATCCAGCTATACTAATCATCAACAACAGGTTTGCTTGAAGAACCAAATTGGCCACATCATAGTTAGCATGATGATATCATCTTAGATGTGTCAATTCATCTCGGATGTATCAAGTGATGTATGAAGAACAGAACCCAGGTCATTGTGTATATTGTTATTGGATATTGCCTTGTGTATGGTATACTGTTTTATGCATGTTTATGATAGATCACCAGCTAATCACCTCATAATATTAATTCATTTCGTATTTGGTATCTAAGGACTCGTCTTCAGACGATCTAATTAAGAGTGTATGTTATATGTTGGTATCTTTGCAACATTCAGTATTTAAAGAATCTCCTCTAATTTGTATATCAACCTTCAAACCAGTGCATATGCAAATTATACCATGCTTAGAAACAAAGAGCTATAAAATATTAACACACTATTAGCCTTTTTACCCACAAGAGGTGTGACCTCAACATGTTTGATCCACAAATCGCGACAGATCTCTGTCACAGCTCTCCTTTCATCTACCAATCATCAGAGTCAGGACATCTTTGGATTTTTTTGCTCTTCAAACCAGAAATAACATGATTGCCAATCCAAAACCTTGGGACCATCAGGACTTCGAGACTGCATTGGATCCTCGCCAATGAGGCATTGCAAGTATCGTACATATGACTAAACAAAACAGAGGTTTAGTATAAAACCCGGTAAAACGGCACTGATGGTTTTACACATGGTCAACTGATTCTCTTTTCATAACTTTGTCTTTTCCTAACGGTTTACCCCTAAGCCTTCTTTGCCCTTTCCCCATGTGTGAGTGCATTAATACTTGTGTGTTTAGTTATGTGAGTTAACGTGCAGTTAATAAAACCTTTGATCAAATTACATGAGTTTCTGATTCTTCTTTGCAAATGAATGTCCCTTTACAATTTCGAGCCTTGCTGCATGCTCTAATGCGGTGATACTGTGAGAAGGTATTTGAAATTTACCTAATTTGAAAAATATTTAAAAAATATTGTGGCCAAATATCCCTTCTTAGAGTTTACGGTTATAGTTAGCTGAATGAACAGATTAGTTCATGGTATTTCTGCTATAGTTACTACTGGCAGCTTATTTAAACTATTGCAATTAATTCTAATTTCATCAACATGCTAACAAAATGAAACAAAACTTTGCAATTCTACAAAGAAAAATCTGTTCCCAACCAACTGTAGTGCTGTCGTGTTGGCTGTCACATGTTTAGATGTAAGAAACAAAGAAGAAGAAATAAAAATATTCTTATAAAAGAATCAGTGAGTTCCTCTTTGTTGCAGAGAAATGCATCTGTGCATGTTTTCTGTTAAGGAAGACATTTGTAAAATGCAGTGAACAACAGTATATGTGGTTTATTGTTATTGTAAGTAATTCATTACTTTAGAATCGGCATAATTTGCAGATTAAGTGAAAGCAGTGTTCATGTTATTTATTACTTGCCTTTAAATATAGAGACACATAAAGTTGAGTTTCTCCTCACAGTCTCTGTTCTCCCATTGCTCTGTCTTGGTGTTGATGGCTCCACAGCGGTACGGCTCAGGTGGACATGACGGCAGAGGGAGGTTGTTTTGAGCATTTATCAAACTCAGCCAATACCAGTTTCCGCTCAGAAAGCGTAGTCCTGTCCAAAGCCTGTCTGTCTTAGCATTATTAGTCTCACTTTTAATCTGATTTACCGGCCACCCAAAATCAAAAGAAGCCAGATCAGTGTAGTAAGACCTGCAGTACACCAGAGCTTCCTCCCAGGTCTTGTTTTCCTGCACCAGAATGAAGTTCGCATGGCAGAAGAAAGAGAAGTAATTCACACATGATATTTTTTCCCAACGGTTCATGTAAGAGTATGCACAATAAGGCGGATTGTCAAGTAATTGTGCAGTTTCATTTCTGATATCCTCAGACGTCAGTGCTTTGCACATGTTTCCCTGGCTGTTGATCCAACTTAAACCATATGTTCCTCCAGCTGCTTCTTCAAGCATATTAAGTTCCTCATAGTTAGTGACTATAGACAGGTTGTTATAAAACTGCGCGCAATATTTCTGAGCAGATTTACAAGTCTCTAAAGCGTTTACATAAATGTGTACTTTAACTCCAGTCTGACCTGTCATTAGTCCATAAGGGAGAAACAGGAGAAGTCCAGTAAGAATGATCTTCATCTCTGCTGTAGTGAGGAGCTTTGGTCTAAGGATTGTTGAGCCCTGAACCGTTTATCACCTTCACTGGGCTGCTGACACAATCAACATTCAAATCAGCAGATCTATTTTGTTTATTTAAATTAAAGTCACATGCAGCAGCATCACACAACTTACATTTTTAAAATAAATATATAAAAGTCCAAATAAAAGAGCATCTCTGTCTATATTATTAATGTGTATATTAGCTACATGAAACCCGTCACATGAAAGTACATTAGAACACTTAGAATTGTATGCAAAGATCAAAGGTCTGCATCAATATTATTACTAATAAAATAATTACAAAGCTCAAGATTCATAATATAGCGCATGAAAAATAGCAACAGCAAATCATTCACTAATCATAAATCATATATCATAAATCCAGCTAAAACAAAATCTCAAGTGTTTTATTTAGAATGAAAAAGAAACTGATTTAAATATAGTACACAATTAAAAAAGTAGCCTATGTTTTAAAGAACAAATGATTAGAAATTGTAATACTCTAATAGGCATTGAACTAAATCCATGTGCCAAGCTACTGTAGATCTAGTCCAATCCAGGTGATTTCAATTCTTTGCAGCAGAATGGATGGAGAAATGCAAATAGTCTTTTCTGAGAATTTTAATATCATCTATCATTCAAACACACGCAGCAGTGGCACTGCCCTGAACAACAGATTGTTGGTCAAGCGTGAGCTGAAAACGGCAAACAAATATAGCCGTTTGCATTGTTTTTCATTCAACTCTGCATGCAAAGAAAATCCACATCATCAATCATTCAAATAAGAGAAATGATGATTTGACTTTGTCTACATTTCCATTTCCTAGAATTAACATTACATCATCAATTATTGCACCATATTTAGTGCTGACAGATTGGTCACTTATTCATATACGCTGAGATGCTGTATCCTTTGCAGTGATGAAGAACACACACATTGCTTTTTCAGAGTTTTTGCTTGTGTGAGTTGTCCATTTGTGATCAGCTTGATAATTTTTTACATACTGTATTATACCATATGACTAAAGGGCCTGATAGCTGGGATTTGCCTGATTATTTTATTTAATCTGGTTCCCAGTTGTAGAAAATGTAAGCTTTTGATTCTGGATTCAAGGACCATATCTATCTCAAATTACCCCTACAAGTGTTAGCTTCCTACCCTCACTGAAAGAGCAGCCCTGTTGTTTCTTCACAAAAAGGCACAAATTTATCCTCTAAAATCTTTTCCCTCTTATGTTCCTCTATAATGTAGGGTGATCATATGTGGCATTTTTCCCTGGACGCATCCTGGCCATGATTTCTATAAGAATATAGGTTTTGGCTTTGCGTGTGCAGACAGATTGGTAAATGCTCTTGAGATACAAATCAAAACAATATAGAAATCCTGGCCAGGACGTGTCCGGGGAAAATGCCACGTATGGTCACACTACTTGAATGGATGAGCTGTCAACCTCCTCTAAAAATGCTGAGATCCATCACAACTTTTAAGCAGCAGCTGGAGACAAACCATTTTCAGAAGCACTTATCCCATAACCTTAAATCAATGCACTTACTTTTACCCCCTTTTATAATTAATCATATATTGCAATTTTAATTTTTACAGTAATATGAGTTCTTGTTATTTCTCTTTTGCAGGGGTGTCTAAACCTGTTCCTGGAGGGACAGTGTCCTGTAGAGTTTAGCTCCAGCCAGCTCCAACACAGTTTTTAAAAAGTCTGAAGAGCTTGATTAGCTGCATCAAGTGTTTATGTGACATTCTGCCCCGTCTGTCCTGTCTCCCCCGTGTCTTTGTGTATTTTGGTTTAGTCCTGTCCTGTTTGGTCTCTCCCTCATTAGTTTCATCGTTTCACCTGTTTTGTACATCTGCCCTCACTTTTGCCTTTGATTTGTATGTGTTTAAATACCCATGTCTTTTCTTTGTAATTCAGGTCTTGTTAATGTCGCTGACTCCTGTGTTCTGTTTGAATCCTCGTGTGTGTCTTTTTGTTGCTGCCCCGTCAGCTGTTTATTTTGCCTTTTTGTTTTCTTATTATTAAATACCTTTTTTTTATTTTTAATCCATGCTCCTCGTGTTCGCCGCTTCTTGATTTCGTTGGAAGGCTCGCCGCACGCACATACGGCGAGCCTCATTGTGACAAAAACAAAGACACTATTACAAAAACACTTCTCACTGAGCTACAGCAAAAAAAAAATGAAGAAAACTTGCACTTTCCCCACGGTCCCTTACTAAACGCTCCGCTGAGAGCGAGCTCTCCCGGCTTTATGTGTCACGAATACAATACCAATTTAACGCCGGTAAAACTACAGCTTATTTTTATTTTACAGCTGCATATATTGACTGAACAGACAATATATTAGTGAAGTGACTTGTGTCCAGGTATGGTGACTCATACTAGGAGTTTGTGCTCTGCATTTAACCCATCCAACGTGTGTGTGTGTGTGTGTATATATATATGTAAGTGTTTATATACATATATATATATATATATATAAATCATTTCTGTATATGTAAAATGTGTGTATATATTAACAGTTGTAATGTTGTGTTTTGAGTCGGGTATTAACGGTGCTATTAGAGAAAATTCTTTATGATTTGATTTAGTATAAAAAAACTGAATTATCCGTAAATGCAGATCTGCCTGATTGTATATCTGATGTAAACTTCATAAACAAGTTTTTTTTACACAGACAATTTATGATTGTATTTTTTATTGATTGTCAAAATGGTGCCATTCAAAACCTTTATTAAGTCCTCCTTCTGGAAACTGTCTTCTAATGGCTGACACAACACATGCAGGTAAGGGCTTTCTGATGTGCCTGCCCAGAATGCCATAGGCCCAACGGACAATTTGCCTATATGCTGTGTAGCGGTATTGTCTGGAGATGGGAACAAAGTATCAGTATTGATTTTCTTGTATCAATGGCTTTGAAAATTATTCAGACATTTTATTATTCAAGTATTTAACTTGCTATTAATACATACAAGTATTTAGGAAATTATATCTGTCCTAAGCATACTCATGTCTGCTGGCCTGGAGAGGTCCATACATGCATATAGTGCATATAGGCTATCTGTAGCACGTATGGGTTCAGACAGCAAGCCTGGGTGCAAAGTCAGGCACTGCACATCAAGTGTGGGGGTCACATTCTCCACTAAGGCCCAGTATGCGTCCAACTCCCTGCGCACTGACTTTCCTCAGCTGTGACCATAGGCGCACATTTCCCACACAAGCACCTATGAAACAATTTTTTTTTTATCTCCCTCCCTCGCTCTCTCTTTCTCTCCCTTTCTCCCTCTCATGCGGTGATGAAAAACCGTTATATCAGGCTCGATATGAGCCTGGCATACCAGGCTCGTATTTGTATGGCTGTGGTCCGTCATAGGAGTGTGAATAAACGTTTAACATTTCCTCTGCATCCGAACTTTCATTGCGATCCATTGTTTTCCTATCGTTTACATTGACCGCTCTCCCTCTCGTTGCATCACTTTATTTATTGAAATGAAAGTCAATAGCTCTATTTAAATTCATTTAAGGTACATTGTCCCGATATAAATGTGTGATTTTTGGCTCTGGCCATCAGTCGACTTAATCATACACTCTTCAGTGAATTATCTTGGTTTCTCTGAAACTTAATATAAATGCCAACTACAGAAAAACTGGATGTGTACGTTTATTGTGTTATATCACCTTTAACATTACAGCAATAGAAGCTCATGTTTTCACAAAGTCAAGAAAAATGACATATTATAGTCAGCTGAAGAAATAAAGTTTGTTTTATTTCTTAATTAGTGTTTAATTCTCCCCGCATGGATCATCTTGGGCACATGCACATGTGGTTCATAAAGACCTGTCAACACTTAAAGCTGCAAGCACCACCCGCTGGTGAAGACGTCTAGCAGCAGAGGGATTCTTGGATCGGTAATCTACTGGTTTTCCTGCAGGTCCCGGATGTGCGCTCTGTTGTATTAGCTAGAAGTCTCCTTCGAAAGAAGTCCTGAGAACTGAGCAGCAAAGATAATATTTGTTTGCCATGGTGTGCAATGTGATGCATAACAGCAGCATCAGCATTCACCTACTCCTCCGTGATTCATGGGATATGTAGTATGTGCTTCACAGGTTACGACCTTAACCTTCTGATTCATGAATAATGAAATGTTCTTTTTGTTTTTTTGTTACATGCTTGTTTTTAAACCAGTGACAAGTGCCAAAAATGTGACTATGTTAGATTTTGAAGGAGTTACGTATGTCCACTGTGCATCAAAGTGAATCAGTAGAAGGATACCTAAAGCACATGCATATTCAGATAAACATGATGCACTGATGGCAGTATAGTGTTGTGTAAGCACTGTTAATGCTGCTGAAAGTCAGCTATCTGTGTGTTGAGCTGTCCGTGGTGCTGAAATTACATTAGTAATTCTATATGAGTAATAGTTCATGATTTTATTTTCTAGCGATTGTTCAAAATATGTATTTGTGTACCGCCACTTCCGGTCTTCAAGATCTCTGCCCGAGAGGGAATGTGACGCTGTGATCGCCGGAGACTCCATTGTTTGACACGTCCGTTAGCTGAAGGTAAAGTACACGCTCACTGTTTTTCTGGTGCTCATGTTCTCCATGTTTCTGCACAGATACCGAGAGCATCGGCATTATGAGTTAACGACAGCACATCGCCTGCGACGACGATCAATGTCTCATGAGCCCTTCCCTCGTATCGATGAGGACATGAAAGGCTCAGTAGACGTTTTGCTTTAAATGAATGGTTATTGTTGTGGTGTAAAGAACAGAAACTGCTCTTTTTTAATAATCTTTTCCGGGAGCGTCCTAGGCTCTTCCGTGCTGATGGCCTGCACCCCAGCAGAGCAGGACTTCTCTCAGACTTCTCCAGGATGCTACGCAACGATAGTAAGTCAAATTAACTACTCAACTCAAATAACTACCATGATGGCCTTTGTTCTGCACCCACTTACATGATAGAAGTACCTGCATTGTCCAATCTATATAGACTGTGTCTATTCCCTGAACAGTGAGGTCAAAATGCAGGATCTAGTAAAAAATGATTAGGATTACACCAGAAAAATGCTAAATAAATAAAAGCTCCTAAACATTAGATCATTTGCAGTCAAACAGAGGCCAGTCAATGCAATAATAACTGTAATGTACAATGTGACATTGTTATTTTTGCGGTGTGTGTGTGTTACTGACTTATTGGCTGTACCTTTAACCTTAATTATCACATACAGGCTTAGATTAAATCTTTAAGTTAATGTTATTAGGACATAACATGTGTAAAAAAAGTTTATTTTTATTTATGTAGGAACACAGACAGAGCTGTCACTCATACAGTGAACCACTACATCTGGTGAAACTTAACAATTATTTTAAAATTTTGGCAGGTTTGCATTTTAACAAGAACTCCAATCTTCCTCGAGATTAAACAACAACTGGAGTCAATTGTTTCACAAATTGCTAAGACAGAAAACATGGTCAGTTAAACAACTTCTTGATGTTCACAATTAAGTAACTGAAATATCTAAACCATAATCATCAAGGTGAAATGTAACAGTGTTTTTACAGGCTGTAAGGCAATCTGAAAACCTTCCTTTTTGAAAAAGTGATCCCAGATCCTCTTCTGTCCATGGAGGAGATTCACTGCAGGTCCCAGAAACACTCTCAGCCCAGTTTAACAAACTCTCCATGGAGGAAGTTCAGTCAGGTGGAGGTCTGAATCCAGCACAGCTGCCTGCAGCGTCAGGAAACTCTGGGTTTATCCTCAGGACAACACAAGACGGGACATCCACCCTGATCGTCCTGCCCAGAGAGCCCCAGCACCAGCTGATGAAGTTCCTGCGCGCCAAGAGCCTGTAGCGCCTGACGTCAAAGACATCCACAGTCAGACAAATGAGCTTGGTTTTCTGCTCTCACTGTGAGCTCATGACTAATGCTGCAGTATTTATTTACTGGATTTCTAATAAACAACAAAGATCACAGCTGTTTTTTGGTCTTAAAATGCAGTGTTTTCTCTGAAACATACTATTGTGTGTTATTTACTTCAATTTAATCTCAAGCGACCCGACTGCTTTACAAAATATCTCCTGTGTAGAACATATAATCATGTTTTTTCAGTTCTGGATTTCTCTTCATATTATGGACGTCTAGGGAGTCTCCGAGTTAAAACAAAATGCAGTTTAAATTCAGCTTCAAATGGCTCTAAACAATCCCAGCGAGGAATAATGATCTTATCCAGTGAAACGATCAGTTATTTATATAGTTATAATTACTTCCTCACCTCAAAAGGTGTAGCTCTGCCTGAACTGGGTTTTTTTTTTTTCACGGACATGTTAGTGTATGTCATTAAACTCATATTTTCTCTTCCATCTTCAAGATCGTCTGTAAAGTGTCCTAGAGTTTTACCGTTTTTTGTAAAAGGCTTTTGACCTTCTTTGCATGTTCAAACTGTCACGGACCAGGAAAAAAGACTTTTCGTTAGATAAGCTGTACGCTCTTATATAGACGTGACGTAATGACAGGGCCATGCTCCCGTGAAAACATACCTGTACCACACCAATAATAAAACAATTCTCAGCTAAACGTGATTTGGGTTAAAGTAAGGCAATAGTTTTAAACACTGGCTGGTTATGTACTTGCTCAGATATTGATTTTGAATTATTTTAACCAAAAAAAGTAATAGACAGCAGCTTTAAATGATCCCTTCACAACTTAATAAATAATTAGTCAACCACAGAGGTGTAGCGTCTTGGTATAAAGGTGCATATGGGCCTGAACAGATTGAGGGCACACTGAGCTGAGGGGG
>JAUCMT010000115.1:59978-72478 GCA_032357475.1 Enteromius thamalakanensis
GGTTTGTGCTATTACATATATATATATATATATATATATATATATATATATATATATATATTTCTATATTTATGTAGTCTTGTTTCTGTTTCTGCAAAATAGCTTTACTTCATTATGTTTATTTTTGTGTGTGTGCTTTTTTTTTTTTATACTTTATTTTAAAATCCTTGAATCCTTAAATAGGTGCATCTTAAAAAGCTAAAATATTTTTTTTCCCTAACTTATTTCAAGAAGTGAAACTTTCATATATTCTAAATAATGTTAATTAAAATATTTCAAATTATTTGTTGTTGTTGTTGTTTTAATTTTGAGGATTAGAGCTTACAGCATCACCAAACACTAGAATTATATAATATTTACATTTGAATTTAATTAAATTACCATAAATTCCTGGTATCACAATAATGGGGAAGGCTGCTGACTTGGCAAGGGTCCAGAAGACAATCATTGGCCCCCTCTACAAAGAGATTAATTAACAGAAGGTCATCACTGAAAGGGTTGGCTGTTCACAGAATGCTGTATCAAAGCATATTAAATGCAGAGTTGAGTGGAAGGAAAAATTGGGGTGAGGTGCAAATGCAACAGGGATGACCACAAGCAGGAGTCAGTGCATCAAGAGTCTCATGCATGCTCAGACGTCTTCAGAAAAAGAGCTACCAAGCCACTTCTGAAACAGAAACAATCTCAGAAGCATCTTTCCTGAGCTAATGAGAAAAAGAACTGGACTGTTCCAAAGTCCTCTTTTCAGATTAAAATGATATTTTTCATTTGGAAATCAAGGTCTGGGGTATGGAGGAAGACTGGAGGGGCACAGAATACAAGCTGCTTCAAGTCCAGTGTGAAATTTCCACAGTCTGTGATAATTTGAGATGTTGTGATGTCTGCTGGTGTTTTATCATGGTCCAGTTTTATCAAGTCCAAAGTCAAAACAGCCTTTTACCATTTTTTGAGCCCTATATGCTCTCATCTGCTGACAAGCTTTATGGAGATGATGATTTCCTTTTCCAGCAGGACTTTAGCACCAGCCCAAAGAGCCAAAACCACTTCCAAGTGTTTGCTGACCATGACATTTACTGAGCTTGATTGGCCAGCCAACATGCCTGACCTGAACCCCATGTGAAATCTATGATTTTTTTTTAAGAGAGAAGATGAGAAACAGTCCATCCAACAATCCAGGCGAACTGAAAGCTCAACAGTGCCTCAGTGCCACAAACTGATCATTTCCATCCATTTTCTAATGCCGGAATATTGAGTTAATAAATTAACATACTTAAAAGAACTTAAACCTTTTTGTTTTGCAAATACTTTTTAAAAGGTCTTTAAGTTTTTTGTAAGCTCTAATCATCTTAATTAAAAAAAGTGAAGTGTTTTACTTAACATAATGAATTTACAATATATAAAAGTTTCACTCTTTGAAATAAGTTAAAAAAGAAAATAAGTATTCCTGAATGAACCATCTGTTCGAACTTATCAAATTAATATGATTTAGTCATTTAATCAGTGTCTTGCCGATCCTTTCAGTTATTTAAATATTATTATTTAAATATTTATTATAGTTATTTAATATTTCTGTATTCAATCAAAACTACATTTAAACATTAATCTCAACATAAATTTATGAATTTCATTGCACTCATGTCACCTCTAAGCCTGATTAAACATGAAAAGGTAAAAAAAAAAAAATTATTTATTTATAGCGTTTTGTAAAAAATATTATAAAATTATAATTGACAATATTGTTGTTTCATTTAACAATCATTGTTTAACAAGTTCAGACTGAGCCAACAGACCATTTTAACAGGATAAATTGAATATTAACTAAATGTATAGGTCTAGGTAAAAAAAAACTTCCTTTTCATGAAAACTATTAAAATGGATTTATAGCGTTTTGGAAAAGAGCTCCTCACTTTTTTTATGATTACCTATATTTCCATTTCAGAGGCTGTTAGAAAATGCTCCTTTCAGCCAAGTCCTTCTGATTCTAAAGTTGAGAGAATTAAAGAGACAGAGTGGGTGGATGAAAGGATCACTCTCTGCTGTCTGGCTGAGAGTCCAAGAGGAAAGAGTGAGCTTTGCCAGTGGATACTTTTGCACACTAAAACATATTTTCAGCAGAGGTCGAAGACATTAATTTCTGACCCTGAACCACAAAAATTAGTCATACGAGTTTTTTTTATGAAATATGCATTTATATAATACAATTTAATTCTACTATTAAACTATTTGAAAATCTTTAATGTAAAAAATATATAGACAAAATCAAATGAAAACTAAACCAAAGCAAAAAAAGTTCTTTGAACCATATAGTGTATATCTTTAACAATACAGATTGTAGCAAAGCACTGAACGTTATCAAACAGGAGAATAGTATATTTAATGTATAATGACGAGGTTAAACTGTTTATTTATCAAATGCTCTGTAAAAATAAAGGCCTTCACAATAAATCCATAAAACAAATATAGCCTACTAATAAAGCTTATAAATAAAACATGTATTACTAGTTATATAAATGTTAAACATTGTTATCAACAATTAAATAAAAACTAAATAAAGTCACGCGACCTTAAAGCAGTGGGATCCCAAACAAATCTTACAAAAAATAAGCTACTACACTAAAAAGTTATGATGCGATGCTTTCGTGTTGAACCATTAGAGGGCGCCCGTGTTTTCCAGCGCATATAAAAGACGCTCAATCCAAGCGCCGGCCTTTTCAGCTGAGTCCACGATCAGGTCACAGCCAGCGCTGTTCGCCTCCTCGCACCCCAGACACAATCCAACAAAATGATCATCTACAAGGACATCATCACCGGTATGAACATCGTCTAACACAACGTTACAGGCCAGATTGTTACATTTTTACCAGTATTTTTGGCGTCAAATGTTGTTGAGTTGTTTAAAAGGGCCGCTGGTCTCTCTCGACTCTTGAGGCCTAACTTCCTTTAATGCAGTTAGCATAGAAGCTAACCAAAACCGTGTGGGCGCGCGCGTTTCATTGTTGAGCTCCTTAATAACTTTTCTTGTTACTCTTACCATTACGAAGTATTGTAGACAAAACCTGATTCAGGATTTGAACGCGTTCTGTGCTCTTCAAGCGGTCTGGCGGCAAATAGGAGTGTTAGCATTTGAGTTAAAACGCCGGTTTGCCGGTTTTGTGCTGGTTAGAAGTTGTGCTGTTAGTCATTTTTACACAATACTCATCCAAGTTACGTTATTGTGCTGTTTTTGTTCAGATAAACTCAAAGTATTATGTGTTTAGAAGAAACGTACGATGTTGAAAGCAGCTTTTTAAAAATGTCCCGAATCGTTGAGAGCTGATGAAATACGCGCTAAACAGGGCGTGTTGCTAGTCAGGCCAGCTCACTTTAAAGTAACGTTACTCCTCCCTTAGTCAGCTTCCTCCAGGCCCTTTAAATATATCGTTGGGCCGTTTAAATATATGCGTTTTGTGAGCGTTAAAAATGTTAAGACATTATATGGATCATCGATGATCATAGTTTAGGCTTTTATATCACATTTCATTTTTTTTTGTTAAGAACATTCCTGTAAACTGCTGACCAGGTTTAGAAGCGAAAACGTGATTCATTTAAGAGAAAAGGCCAAGGACTAATGAATTTAGAGAAAATGATCCCTATACAAGTACAATAAATTACCTTGCCAAGAAAAAAGAAAACCTTGTGGCCCAAATAACCAGAATACAACATGATGGTTGGTAATGATTTATTGGAATTTCTAAATGTTTTTGTTTTGTTTGTTTTTCTACAGGGGACGAGATGTTCTCTGACATCTACAAAATCAAAGAGTCTGAGAATGGAATGATGATTGAAGTCGAGGGAAAGGTATGTGGTTTACTTTTAACCAAAGGGCTTTTTTAAAAATTGATTTTTACAAGCCAAGGCCCTCTTATAGACGTACAATGATGACAATCTTAGGACACCTATGTAGGCAATGGCCGATGAAAACCAACCATTTCTGAGTACGCATGTTTGATGGGCATTAAAACTGATTGGGAGACCATACTTGGTTGTACAATAATAAAAAAAATCGAATCAGTTCGGTAGGTATTGGCTTTAGTTGTATAATTGCCAATCAATATGTTAGTACTGAAGTTTTTACCTTGAGTGATGGGTCTGATATCAGCAGCAGTTTTTGCTTCGGTTTTCAGATGATCAGCAGGGCGGAGGGAGATATAGATGATGCACTGATTGGTGGCAATGCGTCAGCAGAGGTTGTGGATGAGGGCTGTGACTCTACCACTATCAGCGGTGTAGATATTGTCCTCAACCACAAACTTTCGGAGACCTCCTATGACAAGAAGTCCTACACGGCCTACATCAAGGACTACATGAAGGCGTAAGTCCTGAAATCATCATTGTGAAGAGTGTTGTACCTTTTGTAACCGGCTTGAACTCCTAAATATAGTAGTTCATGTTATGATTTGAACCTTTGCATCATTGACAGCTCAGAGTCTTGCATTGTGGCCACCTGGGTTTTTAAAATGTTTAGATGCAAAATTAAATGTCCTCGCGCTTTCTGCCTGCCCTATGAGTGGCATGTAAGATTGAATTGAGGACTACAAAACATTTTCTTAAAAGAGCTTTTTGCAAACTAGATGACATATATTTTAACGCGTTTAATTTTTACCTTTTTATGCAGAGTGAAAGCCAAGCTACAGGAATGTGCACCTAACAGGGTAGACCCCTTCATGGCTAACGCACCGGGTGAGGTCAAGAAAATCCTAGGCAACATCAAAAACTTTCAGGTGGGTAAAAGTTGACGGATCACAGATTCATATTTGTACATGCTTAAATGTTTGGGATTGGTTAGATTTTTGCGTAGTCTTTTGAAATGCAATTTAAATTATATTAAACTTCCCGACCCCAAGCTTTTGAGCAGTCGATCAGGTGAAAGCCCTCTAATGGACGTACAATGATGACAAACTTAGGACACCTTTGTAGGTTACGACCGATGAAAACAAACCATTTCTGAGTACGTCTCCTAGATGGGCAGCAGCAAGCTGATTTAAGACCTAAATTTGTGTTAATTGGTTTTGTAGGTGTTTAAGTCGACTGTACGGTTGTCACTCAGCATGTTAGTGACTGGGATAAAGTCATTGTCGTAAATTTAAAGTTATCTTTTTCTGAAGTTGACTTCTTACTAAGGAGATTCTGCATCGATCTGCAGTGACTTTAAGACAGTTGGCCGGCTAACATGTCTCTCTTCACCACCTACAGTTCTTCACTGGCGAGTCCATGAACCCAGATGGCATGGTTGGTCTCCTTGACTTCCGTGAGGATGGTGTCACACCATACATGCTTTTCTTTAAGGACGGTCTGGAGATTGAGAAATGCGTAAGTTTATGCAGTCCAAGAATCTGTTTTATAAGTTTTGTAATTGCGGAGTTGTATGTGTATAGAATGCCCTGCTCAAATGGTGTTTAGGAAATTGTGCTTTTATGTAGCATCCACTGATAGGCCTGTTGCCATAATCGGTGGCCTCTGGGTTTGCACAAGGATGCAACAGTAATATTCCTCATTATCTCTGGCCATCTGGAAGGTGGCTGGAAAGGACTGAATCGAGGAGAATAGGATTATTGCACTAGCTTTTGAAAGAATCTTTAAAGGAAAAAGTCATAAATTATAGCTTGGTGCACTAAAAGTGTTCGCTTGAAACAAAACTGATTCTTTTTTTCTCTTTCTACTGTAGTAAACTTCCCAAGCATCTACAAGTTACCCCTCCAATTCAGGCCTCTGCTTGGTGGATTGGGCTCGTGGATTAAACCAGGCATTCCCCCTCATCCTTTCCATCAGGACCAGAGGCTCTTTTAACTTCACGAGGCCACTGTTTTAATTTCTTGATTGGCTTATGCCTGTCTACGACAAGACGTGAACTGTCCGTTCATGAAATTAAAAACAGGACTTTTAGCAAGCCAAACCGCTAAGTGACAAAGGTTGTTGAAAAAGAGTATTTTTGGGGTTCTGTTTATTTCAAGATTAAGTTGACTGCTGGCTTCTCATTTGCTGTGCATGTCAGCTTCTTGTTTCAGCATATGTACAGTTGTAATTTTCCCCGTTCCATACCGAATCACAGGATTGTATAGGATTTCTTGGCACCATCATTGAATAAAGTCAAGCTGCTGGCTAATTGATGTTTGTGATTGTGTTATTGTAAGGTAACTTTAAATTGTTCTGTGTTTGACAAAATGATAAAGGAACCTGTTCTAATCAACGCTTGAGGAGATAAGACTGAGTAACTTTGGGAGCCCTAATACCGAGATAACATTACCTTATGAAGATTGATGGGTTAAAATAAATGGTTCTTTGTTCAAATAAATAAAGTTCACTGAAACCTAATGCATTCATAGAACATAAAGCTAAAAGACAGCAGAAAAAAAAAAACACATAGTTGATCCTAGAGGCCCTAAACTGGTTAGGGTTCTATTAAGGTCCACCCCAAATTGTCAATTTTCCCATTCTATTCAAAAGACTACAATGGATTCCTGTTAGAAAAAGGATAATCTACAAATGTGTTAGGATCTAGTCTCTTGTCATATATAAAAATGAAATTAATGCAACTTCATTAAATAATTCACTTAATATTCTCTAAAGGGAAAATAAGAAAAAGGGTTCTTGAAATATAACCCAGTTTTTCCACTCGTGTTATATGGCATGGTGGCCAAACTCGGTGGTTCCCTACTTGATTAACAGCTGGTCCACTCGGGACTAGAAAAAAAAGGCTTCTGCGGTGACAGATTCTGAGTTCTTACAAAAACAGGTTTATGTGTAGACGTTGTTTGATAAGGTTTTTCTTTTTAAAAGAAGTTTAGGATTTAGGTTTGATATTCATTTTTACTAGCTGTTTGACTTGCCAAGAAGTCGATTTAGAAATTTAACAGGCAGATTAAATGTTTATAAAATTCTACAGAGTTACATGAATGAAAACTTTTCTTTTTAGACTTAATACAAGGCAAGGCCCTTGGGTTTTCAAAAGCAAAAATAAGCTTGCTGAATATTTGGGTATATCAAATGATTGTTTTTTCAGTAATAACTTAGTAATAACAGCAGTAATAATTCAGTAATAACGCGGCAGAGTTAAGACAAAAGCTATGCTAAATTACAGATCATTCTGAAAGTGCATTTGTGTGAACAAATGGTTGTGGCTTGCTCGATGTGTACTGGAAGGACAACTGGCTGTTTTTTAAAGATGGGTGTGTCTGACATCTGCATGTGAAAGCAATGATGTGCAGTCTTTTAAGTACTTTACAAGCATGTGAAAGTGTCTTTAGCATCAGTATGGAGAATGCCAAAAGCTTCACAATGCTGTGTGGCATTAAGCTTCACCCCTACTCAGCCGTGCAATTACCCAGCCTGACCTTTGATGTTCTGCAGACATAAACTTCATTGTTTAATCCAGTTTGTTGTTGGTATCATTAGTAACCAAACTAACTATCCAATTTTAAACCTACAGAAGTATGAAGGTAAAGTAGATTTACTGATGTGCACAATATTACTGGTTCTGGTGGCTACTTAGAGTTTAAATAAGTCATACATTTTACTTTCATAAAGTTTACACCTTATTTTTTAACAAAGCAAAAATATTAAAGTTTGTTAAATCATTTAACCCCAGTCCTGCTGTGTGAATTGTAGAAAAAAAGAAAGTTTCACATGTGCATACATGGAAGACTTGTTGTTTTGTACAAAAACCTTTATTTCAAGAGCATTTAAGAACATGAAATACCATATAAAATAAGTGTTTCAATCAGAAAGCTAAGTCCGAATAAAACTGTTTACCATTAATCTCTCAATGTTTCTTTAAAAAAAATCCAACCATTACTCTTTTATACATTTGTAAGAGAAGATTTAAGTTCTTTATATACCCTCAATATGCTTAACACAACTGCTCAGCATTGTAAAATGCTATAGTTTTCTAATACACCTCTGAAAACAACTTAATCATCCTTGAAGATATTATCCAGAAACAAAATTTTTAACTTATTGGGAAGTTGGCTTTTTGGGTTTCCACAGCCACTAGGAGTCTAATGCTAATAGGCTTTGAAAATGATCAGTCGCTCTTCTCTTCGTTCTGGTAGTGTCGGTACTCTGGTTTGAGCTCCCAGGTGTTTTTGTGGGTGCCTTTCACATTGTATATGCCAATGTCTCGAAGAATCTCCTTCAGGTAAATCTAGAAAGAAAGGAAGATTTTAGAGGTAGCCCTCTATTGTGGGACTCTCCTGAATGGGCATCAAAGACTGACACAGAAGAAAAGAAATTGTTGAAGTCATTTGTTTTCTTTAAACCTTAGTATCATAAAAAGGTTGAACAACTGATGTCAAATGTACCATTTTATTGATGTCTGCGCTCCTTTCCTGGGCCTTAAACCCAACTTAAATGTCAAAGTGAAGTAAAACTAATTTGTTTGAGCTTCCAGAATGGGACAGAACTAGAAATAAGTGGTCAAATTGTATTTAAAACACTGTTCCAGAACAGTTCAACCCAAATATTAGAGTGTATTCAATGCAGTGTGTTCAGACTCCTAAAACCTGGAGAGTAGCCTATGGCTTCTATCTCTGCAAGGACAGTGTGACTCAAAAAACCTTTAAGTGAGTTAGAATTTTTCATTAAAACAATCTGCTTCTTACTTTTCAAACGCAAATTATGAGCAGTAAAGGGTAGTGCAGTTTGTTCTTACTCCGATCACAAATGCTGACATGGTATTATGTTTATGAGGTGTAAAAAGAAAGTACCAAGTCATTATGTGCCTACTGGATGCAACAAATGGCTGTAATGTGTTTTATAGTATCGGTGTTATAGTGCTGGTACTCTGCATCACGTTATGGTACAAGGCGTAACATTTCCACCATATGCTTGCAGTGATCGTCCAATCACAACTCACTGGAAAGCTGGCCAATCACAGCACACCTCGCTTTTTTTAGAAAAACAAGCTTTGTGTAAATTGTCCCGTTTCAGTAGGCGGGGCTTGTTTTTGTGTTTTTTGCACCCTAAACAGCAAAAACACACTGCATTACACCAAATACAAAATAATGTTCTTTTTAGGGACATCATATGAAGCAGCAAATGAACATTAGAATAATTTATAAAGGATAATATGACACTAAAGACTGGAATAATGGACCTTCCAAGCCCAAACCTCTGAATAGTAGTGTATGCGTGTTGTTATTAGGTCTTTTAATCTAATTTACTACTGGATGTTGCAATTAATCGAATTAATTGCAAACTCAATTTGGCTGTGAAAATACCCCCAAAACGTTATTTAAAATGCTTATTGTGTTAAATGTTTACACTAAAAGGACTAAAACAAGAAGTCACCAGAGATTGTTTGGAAGCGGACCGAGACCACCTGTTTAGCTGAGTCTCAGTACAGTTGTTTGGTGTGTCCCTGAGCAAAACTGCTGTATTCACACCTGCCCAAAAATTGGCATCATGGGGGAAATTTACTTGTTTCATTAGAACCAAACAAGACAAGTGTGAATACACCCCAAGTTATTTAGGTTTTACAATTTTGGGGGAAATTTAGTAAAAAAATTAATAAATTAAATTAATGATAACTCTAAAGAATAAACTAAAACTACCAGCAGGTGACAGTAAATGTCATTCATTCAGGAATTAAGTAAATGCTTCTCTCTACGAACGGGCTACTGAATCATTGATTCATACGATTCATTTAAAAGGCAGATTCATTCAGAAACTAAACTTTCTGTGTTGCTCAGATATGCACAGTTCTGCACATTTGCATGTGTGTTCATGACAAATACTGCACTCGTGTGATAATGTCGCTTATTATAGGATATAAAAAACGCATACGGGTATCTTTGTTTGCTCCAGTATCTTGAATTTTTACAGCATAACTGCATTTATGGAGTTGTTGTCCTGAGTCATATTTGTAAAGTTAACTGTATGAAATATAAGATGACATACAGGTCTGGGCCAATGCATTAACTACGTTAAAATATTGTAAAAACGTTATTTTTTTATAATTAAGTTATTAACTAATTAGGTTAACATGTTAAACTGACAGCAGTTATGTTGTAATGATAATGTAATGTAACTCACCACAGGCTGTTTTGTGATGTCCACCAGATCCTTAATGTTATAAAACTGGTGCTTCTCAAAAGCAGAGAACAGCATGTCCAGCACCTGCTGTTTATCTGCACGTGCTCTCTTCCCTTCTTCTTTCTTCCTCTTTTCATAGTCCAGCTGAGGGTGGAAAAAAAACAACAGTGTGTACATCAACAATTAATTGCATATTAGATACTGCAGACATCAGCTGGACGATGCAAACGCTTGACCTACATTATAAGCATGATTAGCTACAGGTTTATAGTTGGTTGTAACTGCTTTGTCGAGCTGTTGAGAGAACCGGAGGGGTTTAGATAACTCCTCGATCTGCAGTCTGCAAAGAAAAAATAAAATAAAAAATAAAGTTGCTGCCCATGTAGTAATTGGTTTACAAATGTATCACATCTGAGTTTCTATGACATGAATGCTGTTTATGTAGGGAGCTCACTAAAGTTTTTAACAGAGTTAGTGTGGGCATATGTGAACGTACTTCTTCAGTCTCATGTAGCTTTCACTGACGGCTGGTCTGCATTCAGCTCTCTGCACCACCACTCCTTCCAGTGCAATTTTATCTTTGTGAAAAAAGAGATACATTAATACTCAATGAAAGTTGTAACTGTGTGAAATCGCTGCTGAATCACAGCCTGTTACTGCTCAGACATTACATCAGCAGTGAGAGGTGCATTCTGTGCATTCACTGCTCCTGGCTGAAATTTTCTATCTAGCAATTCTTAACATTAGGCCATACAAAGCATTTATAATTGCTGTTTTGTTGGCTGATTGTAAAATCAATGGCCATTAACAGTACAAGGCTTGACGTGGTCCTTCCTGGACCTCCACTCAAGCAGGGGGCGACGGTGAGCACTCACCTGGACCTGTACCTGTACCTGAGCCGCCGGCCTCGGCATCTGACTGCCCTACGAGAGGGATGGCAACATGAGAACGAGGGGGAGTACATGCCAAAGTAATCACGGCAGGCAAAGCCTCACAGCAGCTTCTTACACAGCAGTCAGCGAAAGCAAACGCACAAATAGACAAAAAAAAACCACGCAGAGATGACCAACAAGCCACAAAGGACCTCTGATCAGTCAGTTCATGAGTTAGCTCCATTGAAACCAATGTGGAAATTGATCTAAATTAATCCAAAAACCATCAACCAAAAGTAAGGATGTGGAGATTCATATAAATCATAAAAAAGGAAGAGATTAATATTTCTATCCAAGGATGCATTAAATTGATCAATTTGATCAAAAGTTTTAGTTCACCCCAAAATTTTAAATTTTGTTATTTAGAAATGTATTTCTCATGTATGAATTTCTTTCTTCTGTTTAACACAAATTAAAATATTTTGAAGAATATGGGTAAACCAACCAGTTGATAGGCCCAAATGACTCGACTTCCATAATATGGAAAAAAATATATGGGATTTGGTTATTCATGTTCTTCAAAATATCTTTTGGGTTCAACAAAAGAAATAATTCACATGCATAAACGGCAGAATTTTTTTTTTTGGGTGAAGAATCTACAGTGTTCATAGGCTTGCAGTCTACATGTTACAACTAATGCTGTGAGATTCTATGTCTTAATGTCTGACATAAAATAACCTAATCCTGTTTCATCAAGGTATGCGACTGTTCTGACTTGTCCAATTTTCAGCACCAGTTTTTCATCTGATGAAATCAATTCCGTTTATACATTAACATTTGAAATATAAAGTTGAGTTCTGCATTACTGTACAGAGGTGTACTTCAAATTAAAAAGTGTTTATATACAGGTTTGTGGCTCTTAATTTCCTTTTATTAATTAACCACTTGTAATATTATGTTCACTGTTATTATTTTATAAATGTAGGATTTGTATCTATATTCATTCATATTTTCGAATCAAGAATAGAAATCGAACTGAAATCGAATCGAATTAAGAACTTGAAAATTGAAATCGAATCATCTGAATCAATACCCAGCTCTAATAATATATTATCTTGTAATTAAAATTGTAACAATATTTCACAAAAAAAAAAATTTTTAATCAACTAAATGCAACATTCAAATAATAATAAAATTTTTTTAATAACTGGTCCAAGGACACTTAACAGAAGAGAAGAGACCAGGCTTTGGAACTCAAGCACATTCAGAACCACTAAAGAAATCCTCACTGTCACTACAAAAAAAATAAAATAAAAAATTGTGAATTAGCATGGTAACTATACAGAGTTGGTCATGCACACACAACACCCAAGCTACACAACACAACTCCATGTTAATCAGGGAATTATTAAGGCAGTGAGCAGATTTGGTTCCCAAAATCAGTGATCCTTGACGGCCCATTCTAATGTCTCCTACTATTAAAACACCACAATCACATACACTGATTGAGAGGCAGAGGTTAGCAACTGCAAAAGCTTAAGAGACCAGATGAAAACTACT
>JAUCMT010000115.1:89041-110049 GCA_032357475.1 Enteromius thamalakanensis
TGTTTACATGTTAATAATGCGCTATAATAATAAATGTGGGATAAGTTTGTGCAGAGAGGCTGAAGTGCGCTGAACAGTACGCAAAAACACAATCACTTGCATTTTTTCAGAAACAAAATCGCTCAAATAAAAAATTAGTTTAACTCTCCATAATTAAATCCATCATTCGAAACTGCACTCAAAAAATGATTCATTGGATGAACTCAATTTAAATAAAGGCAGGATTTCCATCCAATAAATATGTGTTGCCCCAACTCATAAAAAAAAATTCATGCAATGAAATTTACTTGAGTTGGGTCAACTCAATTTGATCAAATATAGTTTTAATGAAAATTATACATTTTACGCTTATTGGACTCAAACAAGTTATGCCAGTTTGAAAAACATTTAACCAAAAAATAAAGTAATAGGAAGACATCCTTCTACACTGGAAAAAAAATAAGATGTTTTATTTGCTTAACTTTGGGCATTAGCCAACTTGTTATGCATAATATAAGATGGTTTTGATACATCCACGGCACGCACAAAGTATTTTTATTATTATTATTAAAACAACCTTAATTTATGTTAGCAGGTCTTTAAGGTCATGCTCTACACTTTACTACAATGGTAGCCCCCAAAAACACTAACATTGCAGAAGGTCTTTTAAATACAAACATAAAAGAGCATTAAACATTAACAAGTCTCCTAGTTTTATCATCTTGAGAAAAATCCCAAAAATAACATTTTATTTCAAGATTTACTATCCTTATCCAGCTTTTTTAAGTCCAGCTGGTGCAACCGGCCCCTGATCTCTAAATATAAGATATTAAAATATCTACTTCCAAATAGGTAAAAAAAAAATGCATAAAGGCCCATATGCAGATATGGATCAGATCGTGTTTTTTGTTTTATGATATGGTTTTAAACCATTCTTTCGCTCCTAAGAATCATGGTGTCATTTATGGCAGCTTTCTTCCTTGCCAAGAAATAGTGAGTACAATCTTTAACCTCTCGCGGTCTTGTGGTGGAGTCTTGTGATGTGTCTCGAGAAGGGAAAAAAGCAGGAACGGGGGAGTCGTAAGCTCTCACGTTTTCTCCGTTATCCGATTCGCTAACGAATCTTTCTTTTGAACCGATTCTTTGCTATGGTTCGGTCAAAACATTCGACTGCATTCGGCGTAGGAAAAAAGTTTTTGTTTGTGATAAAAGTGTTTATCAATAATATTACATAGAGGAATAGATAAAGATCATTGATGTCTTTCTATATTTTTCTTGGTATTTAATTCAACGCTTTAAATGTGAATTTTCCTGTAAATTTGAATTTTCTGTACCGCGCTTTCTTCTATTATTTATTTATTTTACCATAACGATGCACATTAAATTCACATTACGTTTATAACTTTCCCTCAAATGTACTTATAACAGTATTATTACAGAATGTGTATTTTATCAAACAAAAGTTATTTTAAGTCATGAGGACAAAACGTCTTACCTCAGACTGTGTGCGCATGGTCTAACAACGGCTTCACCTGACTAAGAAATTTGGGTCACGTGACCATTCAGGTGCTTTTATATCCCCCTTAACGTAGACAAATCATGATTTCCCAAATGTTAATTATAATGTGGTTGGTATTCTCAATGTTTTGTTTTCATTTAAGTACATACATTGAATTACACTGATACCTTTTGTTAGAATTATAAGACAAATTACATCTACATATAACACACTGATCACAACAATTTTACTACAAAAATAAAACTCCAACTGACTCGGTTCGTAGATGAGTTGAATAATAAGAACCGATTCTTTAGAATGAATCAGACTGTCCCTTGAGCGTTAGGATCATGTAACGCTGTTCGTCTGACTCTAGGGGGGTAACGTTAGTTATAAGTTTGGAGGGATATGCAGGAGGGTGTTGAACCGTAGACTGAGTCGTGGAGAACTGCACTATGCCTTCCAGTGAGTGCTCAAAGAGGATATTGTGTTTAAGGGTGTTTGTTTCATGTGATTCAGCCTGATTGTGCGCTAAGAGGTTTGATCGAAGGGCTAAAGGGCAGTCATGGACGGAGCTTGGGCTGTTATTCTCATATCTTTGGCTATGTTTGTGGGGTGTTTCATGCTTGGGATAATTCCGTTATTGATCAATTTATCAGAGGTAAGAGGATCAATTTATATTTACGTGTAACAAATGCTGGTGCGTTAACTTTAGGCAGAGCGTGTCTGGATCAGTCAGTAAACTAGTTTTCAGACGATAAACCAGTGTATCAAATGCAGGTCCAAACAGAACAATGTTTGTATACATTACACCATATAGCATACTTTACACATTAAGTTTAACTATGTTTTACTATGCTTTGTACTCTGCCCAGTGTGTTTGACTTGAGTCACGTAGCCTGTGAATGTTTCTGCATGTGATAGTTTCTACGTTATTTTGCGTAACGTAAATCTCTTAGTAACAAACACAATTGAGGTTTTGTGTATCAACGTACAGTGTCATACTGTAAAACATAAAAGTTTATAACTGTAAAGGCAGTATCTGTGTATTTTGACATGGCAAGATAAGTTATTTTACGACATTTTCTCCACCTTTGCAGCAGAAACTGCAGCTGATTACTGTGTTGGGGGCGGGGCTTCTATGTGGCACTGCCCTGTCAATCATTATCCCAGAGGGGGTGGAGTTAGTGCAGGAGTCATGGAAGGGTGAGACTAGCCATCTTCCTCTTATTCTCATTCTCTTTCCTATTCAGAAAATAAATATGCACAGTAATGCATATTTTTACAATGTCTTTGTTTACTTTAATCCAAAGTAGGTTACAAGTTAAAACTCCCTAGCCTCATATAGACAAGACAATGATTGATTATGTTTACCAGTGTGTTTCTTCTCATGTAGACTGGTATTGCTCTGCAATGGGAGAGAATGAAAACATCTCAGAATCAAATTCAACACTTCATCTAACCGCCAAGAAAGGTCTGCGTCCTCACTTCTTCATAGGACTCTCTCTCGTCTTGGGCTTTACGCTCATGTTTGTTGTGGACCAGGTTGCCAACTACTGCTCTGTGCACGGTACCTCAATTTCTCTTTAGAAACGCATTTCAGTTCAGGGTTTTATTGTCCTGAGAATGTGGCATCCATTTAATAATTGGAATTAGCTTTAAAATTTACATTCAATGCATTGTTTGCATATTGTTTTATAATGTCCTGCAGTACTGAGGTCTGGATAATTGCCTGCAGTCGTGTCAGAAATAACATTATTTTGCATTGTTACATCCAACGTCTTTTTAAAAAGTCTTAATTTTTGATGCAACTCTAGCGAAAACATAAAGTATCTGTGTCATATTTCATGACAAAATCAAAACAGCATTATTAGAAATGGGATTTTCTTTTTACGATTAATTGTGATAAATTGCATTCAAAATGAAATGTACTGTATGTGTATTATGTATATTTATTATGTCTGTTTGAAAATATTTACCTTTAACATTTATATATTATATTTTTATATTTATATATATATATATATATATATATATATAAATTATTATATTTTTAAAATATATAATATTTATTATATATTTATATTCTTAAATGTTTTTTATATTTTAGATTATATATAAATAGATTTAATTTATAAACATATAATATATAAACATATTTTAATATATAAAACTTATAGCGATTTTAATCTATTGTCAGCACTAATTTAGCCTACTTATAACTTTAATGTGATGAATTGAATTCTTAGTGTATTATTGAAATTCTAAAGCACAATTGTGAGCCTGAACATAGATATGTTGGAACTCTGTGGAAAAACTGCCAGTGTGAAATGCTGTCAGATGGTCTCTTGAGATTGTTTCTGTTTATCTTGTTTCCCAGAACCCCGAGCACACATGTACAGTGGCAACAGTGTTACTGCCACCCTGGGTCTGCTTATTCACGCCGCAGGTAACAAGGGCTTCACTTCCACTATTGTGTTCCGTATCACCAGACAAAGTGGATTACATTACAGTGAATCATGTCAGTAGTGCTTGTCCTGTTCAAGTCAATGAACACTGGGTTTTCAATTCTGCTTGATAAGCCTTTATTGCGTTATCTGTCCTGTAATACATAATACAGACAATAAAAACAGACTAACCTCATTTGGTTTTCATGGCTAGCGTTGCGTTTCTGTATTACCAGGAGTGGCAACAAAAAACATTAAAAACTATATGTAAAGAGTAGGTTTCTCCAAAATTCTAATTCTGTTATAAAAAATGTCCTGGCTGGGATATCCAAATTCCCTGAAATGTTCGGTTTGGTTTTCCTACTGTTTAATGACTGAAACGTAGTTTGACCACCAACGTGCAGACATTATACATGATCGACCAATCGTGTGAGAAGTCTAAATAAAAAACACATCTACTTATAATAAGATTAAATACTCAAGATTAAGTGAACATAGTTTTAATGATAGAAATGGTTGGGTTCAGTTTGGTGTCTGTGTTTTGTCAGTTGTAGTTTGTAAAGAATATAATTAGCATGATATTTACATCATCTGTCTCTTTCCAGCTGATGGTGTTGCTCTAGGGGCGGCTGCGGCCTCATCACAGGTGTCTGTGCAGGTTGTCGTGTTTTTTGCTGTTATTTTGCATAAGGTGAGAGTGCTCGTTTTTTGTTTGTTTGTTTTTCTTATTTGTACTATCACTGCTGAGTCAGTCTGTATTAAGTAGATACAGTAAAGCATTTGCAAGGTCATGGGTTTGACTTCCATGGAATGACCTGAAGTGTGTGTGCGGGTTTTTTGTGGTTTATGAGGACACAAATTTGTATAGTAAAATGAGTATGACATAGGTATTACAATATGTAGGTGTTTTATGAGGACATTTGCAGTGTCCCCGTAATTCAAAAGGCTTAAAAAACATACTAAATGGTGTTTTTTTTATTTAAAAATGCACACAGTTTCCTGTAAGGGTTAGGTTTAGGTGTAGAGTAGGTGTAGGGCAATAGCACATACAGTTTGTCCAGTATAAAAACCATTACGTCTATGGAGAGTCCCCATAAATCACAAAAACCAACATGAGTGTGTGTGTGTGTGTGTGTGTGTGTGTGTGTGTGTGTGTGTCAGATATACGGAGAGATACAAAATATTAAGTGCTTAGGGTACATTATTGGGATAGTTCACCCAAAAATGAAATGAAAAATTGATGTTTATCTGCTTACCCCCAGGGCATCCAAAATTTGTGTGACTTGTGTGATTTGTGTTCTTCAATAGAATACAAGCAAAGATTTTTAACTCAAACAGTCTGTCAGTCATATAATGGAAGTCAATGGGCATCAAACATTTCAATGCTCTGTGAGTAAAAAAAAACATACACAGATGAAACCAAATTAAAATAAGATACATTGAGGTGTTAAGACACAAAAATTTGAACCGTATTTATATTATGTTTTATCTCTTATACACCACAATCTCTTACTGTCCGGCACATGACCCTGGCACATAGATATCTATACATAGATGCCTCATTAGGGACTGTTTCTATGTGCCGTGATACAACATATATATATATTATATATGTATGTGTGTATGTATAGATATCTATTTTTCAGATCGTGTTGATGCATCAAGCACCGGATTGTGGTGTATAAGATCTTGATCTTGTTCAGTTTTTTTTGCACAATCCGATCGTTTGGTGTCTTACCACCTCAGTGTATCTCCACAAGCCAATTGATTAATTTGGTTTCATCTTTTTTTTTTTTGACTGAGAGCTTTGGTTGCCATTGACTTGCATTATATGTCTGATAGACACATAATGTTTGTTTGTGTTTTACTGAAGAAACACAATAATTTTTGATTAAAATCTGTACTGCAAATGTCACTTTTTCAAGAAAAGCAAGTATTGCTTACAATATTGTCTAATCTAAACATGTCTCTCTAAAAGAAGGGAGTAGAAAAGATAAAATGATATATGCGAGTCAATAAAAACTGCTATGCCTTTGTTGCAAATTGTAGTACATTTACTTTCCTAAATTGAACATGTTGTCTTTCTCTATAGGCTCCAGCGACGTTTGGTCTTGTGTCTTTCCTCATGCACACAGGTCTGGAGAGGAAGACTATTCAGAAGCATTTACTGGCATTTTCTGCTGCTGCGCCGCTGATGGCCGTCAGCACGTACTTCATCCTGACTGCAGTAAGAAACCTTCATTTGACATTTGAAACTTACACAAACAATGCCGTTTTCTTTTTGTGTATTTAATTTGTATTTAGAATTTGCTTTTATTTTTATATAGTCAGTTCAAATTTAAAAATATGGTATCTCTTTTTGTCCATTTTATTAGTTATCATTGTTAGAATTCAAGTTTGTATTTAGCTTTATTTTTCTTTAGTAATTTTAATAGTGCAACTTACCTTTTTTTCACTTAACATTTGTTTTAAGTTTTTCAGATTTGTCGTTTTAATTTTAGTGCCTTTTTTTGATGGCACAATAACATCAGATCCTTTTAAAATCAGGGGCAAGTTGCATAAACACCCATTTGGTTGAGTCAGCATTTTTTATTTTTGCAGTATCAGAAACTTGCAACACTAGTCTAAAATGTTTCTGCAACTGACATGTTTACCATACAACCATTCTCAATATTACAATACGTCTGCATAACAAATCTAAACGTTTATTTCACGCGAGCAATTAAACAATATAACTGTTTTAACATTTTAAATCTTGTTATTGTTTATCTAAAATAAGAATGAATGTCTTTGCAGTCTAACGGCTCTACTCCGAGCCGCCTGAGCACCACAGGGATTGGCATGCTGTTCTCAGCTGGGACTTTCTTGTATGTGGCCACGGTTCATGTTCTGCCAGAAATCAACAGCAGAGGGCATCAGCGCTCCACTCACCTCCACCATTATACAGGAAGTGGAGCCCACCAGCAGCAGGGCGGCCTGGGCATCACAGAGAGCCTGACTTTCATCCTGGGAACTGGACTTCCTGTGCTGTTGGCCCTCGGACTACCAGATGATTAATCCCACAGCAGTCCCAACAGCTGGATATTATTTCATTTGAATTATTGTGTTTAATTGTGTTTTAAATTTTTATCAGGACTTGAGAATGCTTTATTAATGTTATGTTTTTTCATGATTAGCGTTATGAAACACTCCCACATTTTTTTTTATTGTTTTATAAGCCGAGAAACAAACTACAAGCCTGTGGTGTATTTATGTGCATTGTCAAAGACAAAGAATGATTTAGAGAAATTATATGCTTTTATTTTATAGATTTTATTTTACCATAGAAATGAAGTCATCAGAGTTGCAAAACCTAAGTGCAATACAGTGCTCTTTTTCTGAAGAATTTTATATATTATTTTCTTCTTTTTTTTTTTAGTTTTGTATTAAATCAAGAATGTCTCATATTAATATAAACCAATGTATATTTTAGGAAGTACAAAGCAGTGCAATCTGAAATACTGTACATTGAGATGGCACGACAATCTCTGTGGTACGTGACAATCTATTAAAAGCCATAAACGCTGCTGTTTCGTGCATTTTTTCAATTTATGTAATACATTTTATGTTTTTAATTTACACAATGACCTTGCCGACCTTAAACAATATAAACACACCAATGCACAACCAGTTATTATTATTACAATATATTCATCTTAAACATGTGATTTGTGTTCAGTCAGTCATGCTTTAAATCAGAGATGTAGTACTTTTGTTTTAATTCTTTTAGTAGAAGAATGGCTGCCCACTGCTCCGGGTGTGTGTTCACGGTGTGTGTGTGTGTGGTTGATCACTTCTCACTGCTGTGTGTGTGCACTTGGTTGGGTTAAATGCAGAGCCCAAATTCCAAGTATGGAAACCATACCTGGCTACATATCACGTCCTTTCCTTTTCCTTCCCTCCCCAAAAAATAATCAGATTGTCAAGCAAATACTGAAACAAAGAAAACCTAATCATATATAATAGAGGCAAAAAATATATTTTGTCATTTATTTTCTTTGTGAAAATGATCCATTATTACTTATGTGTGAGTGGCAAAACAGGGTAAAAAGCGCCTTTATAACAGAGGCACATTCTGATGTGACCTAGCCCGACTTAAAACCGAGCATCCTTTCTAAATATCTGTCTGAACCCGGCTCGTCATGTACCGTCGGGCTTGTGTTTTTTTTTCATGAACCGTGCCACCCTTAGTGTTAATGGTTATGAGTACACTGAACATCAATGGTGTGGATTGCATGTTGCAAGGAGAAAGCCACTGCTTTCTAAAATGAGGATTGCTGATGCTCTAAAGATCATATGGACAAGCCTGAAAGTGATTGGAGGAAGGTTTATTTTCTCTGTAAATGAGAAGAGTAATATTTGGAAAAAACACTGCATTCTTGCATAAGAACCTTAACCAATTGATGGAACAATGATTTCGGAATTAAATTCAGCAAATTCTAAAGGAAAATGATCTAATCATTTTTAGGTAGAAATATAGAAAGTTCACAAGCATTCAAGCACCACTGTTATATGTATCCGACAACCAATACTTACATCATACTGTTCCAACAGCTTCCTCACCCATCCTTTTCTTCCCTGAATTTCTGTAAACAACCAAGTTTAATATACTTTAAGCTGTTTAATAGCTTAACAATATCCAGTCTTACTTCATAATGTATGATGGGAGTTGTCCAATTACGTACAATTTGTCACAATTATTACTATAGGTGTTGGTCACCACTATGATGACACATCCTTTGTATTCTTCACAAAACTGCCTACATTTGGCTCGATGTTAGTAACAATGCACAACAAAAGAAAAATCTTGACCTGCAAGTTTGGCCCCTTCGTAGGTGTGGCTACGGTTTCAACCAAAACCCCTGGAGCTTTCCGAAATGTTTTAATCTTTCAGAGACCAGGCTATAAATGTGGGAGGACACAAACCGATACTCAATCTGTTTAGACATGTTGAGATTTGGGGTTTCAGAATATAGCGGTGACCTGCCCTAGGAAATACACTTGGCACGTCAGAGGAATCCGCATCTGAGCTTGGCATCCCCTTAATTTACAGATCGCTTCACTTAGCCTAAGGTGAACCATAGGGGAGATAATACATATTTCATGAGCCCTCGCCCCTCCCCATTTTGTTTAAATCACAGTTTGAATGAGAGTCTAGTCTATTTAAATAAATGTAAACAAACTTAAACTAAGGAAAGACATTTCCACAATAATGTAAAGCAGATAAACAATTTTGACATTGATGATAAAAGTTGTTTTATTGAGCTTTATGTTGGTCACAGAAAAAAAAACCATTAAGCAGCACAACCGTGGTTGTATTAACTGTGATAATACAGTTTCTTGAGAAGAAAATTGGTATATTAGTATGATTTCTGAAGGACCATGTCAAGCTGAAGTGTGTAGTAAAGCAGGTGGCTGTGTAAACGTTTAAATTTAATGATTACATTTTTAGCTTTTAGACTGACTTTGCATGGGATTCATATGCAGAATCATTGTTCTCTCGTGTGCAGAATGAGTGAATGCAGAGGCACTTGAATCTGTGTTTTTATCCAGGTTCAGGCAGTTGCAGCTGAGTTCAGACAGCAGGGTGGCAGAACTGCTTAACCAGGTAAAACTGAAGAAGTTTGAGCTGGAGCGTTCCCAAATGGTCCAGGAGGAGACGTCCAGGAACCTCAGCCTTTGTCAAATTGAGTGTGAGAAACACCAGAAAAAACTGGAGGTAAGGCAGTTTAAAATCGATTACGTATGACAAAGATGCACATGAACATGCACATGAAACCTGAACAAAGTGATTTCCTTTAGCCTCATTGCAAGTTGAAACCTGTTAATTGCTTGGTAGTTCAAGTCTTTAATTCCCTAAAGGATTACTTCCCCATTCTGTCATAATTAAAAAACAACTTAATGCCATTTCTAACCTACATGCCTTTGATTTTGTTTTAAGAAAACCAAAAACGGAAATATTGAAGTTACTGGCTGTCTTTTTCTATGTATTGAAGTAAATGGGTCTAGCTCCAAAATGATAGGAAACAACATGAAAGTCATGTGGACCATACAGATTTTTCCAAGTCTTCTGAAACTGTTCAATTGGGATGCACAGTATTTAAGTTTTATATTGGTTATTGCATTAAAAAAGTACCAATATCAATGAATAATGGATATTTAATTCAACAGATTGTTTATCAGATATGTAATTCAACAATTTGTTACTGTTTTATGTTAAAATAAAGTTACTCTATAAAAACATAACCCTGTTTAAAATGTTAAGCAATTAAATCTCGCCATGAATCTTTCATAATGGATATAAAGATGTACAGAAATAAATTTTTCGTACCTAAATTTACTTTCAATTCGAAATTGGACTTTTTGGATATTATGAAATCTATGAAAATCCTACATGACCGTTTTTAATACATTACATAAGTCTTTGATATGGCATGAGAATAAACAATGATTTTTTGGGGAGTGTGATCGGTTTATTAATCATTAACGTATAATTAAATTCTTGATGAGCGTCAATGAGCGTCACACTGAATCTCAAATAATTCAGACATCAGATGAGGGCTGAACCCCACGCCAGCCTCATAAAATAAGAATTGTACATGTTTGTCATCATCATAAAACCTATTTGAACATGGTGTTGTGACACCACCCTTGTTACTCAATTTCTGTTGTTATCTTAGTGTCTCTCTTAATCTTGCAGGTTCTAACAAAAGAGTTTTACGGGCTACAGACATCATCAGAGAAACACATCACAGAATTGCAAGCCCAGAATTCTGAACACCAAGCACGGCTGGAGACGTACGAGCGATTGGAAAAGGAGCTCGATGATGTTACAATGCAGGCTGCAGAGAGTAAGACCAGAGACTGATTCTGTCAGTGCTATTGAAGACCAAAGATAAGATAAGAACAGCACATTTGGGAGGCTGCACGCTGCAGTTTAGGAGTCTGTTAGGCTGTTTTCTTGACATTCCTACCCGAGGGTCTTATTTCTGCATGTATGATTCTGTAGATTTAAGGATGTCAATGCTATGGTAATATTTGTGATTAGGAGGAGTCTGTTGTATGTACTTATGAAATGGTTTTGCTGCAAAAAGCACATGTGAGCAACCCAAAAATCTTTTATTACTCTCAACAGATTGTTTGTAACGCCTGCTTATATACAGAGCCTTAGATCACTGAGAAGCTGCACCATTGAAACACCAGCGAAACTCAACGTGTAGCTTGTCAGTGATCTAAGGCTCAGTGTCTATGCTGGCATTCCTTTTGAAAACAGCTGATGGAGATTTACCGCTAATCAAAGAACCGTCTTTACTGACGAGATACGCATAATATATCGTTCGATATATATCGCCCCGCCCTATCTTATCAGGTCATAATTTAAATCATGTTAAACACACACCATGTCTGTTTTTCTACAGTTCTGCATGTTCAGAATGCCAAACACAATTAGACCTAACAAAATGGCTCCAGGGCTTGTCCTTAAACAACCTTCTTCTAAATGTCAGTGAATATGCTGACGCTGAGGTGAGGTGATGCAAAAGGCTGGCCTAGCCAGGTTTTAAAATCCCTCAGGTTAACAACAGGTTTTTAACCTCATCAAGTTAATAACAGGTTTTTAACATCATCATATTTGCATAGATCAAACATACAAAAAAAGAATGCCTAGTGCAAGGAATGCAGGTTGATACTAGATGCCATCCTTTGAAAAGTAAACTAAAATGCAGTTTGCACTTTAAGTTTCATTTTGATATTTGGACCATAAATTAAGAAGTATATTAGGGTCCAAAAACATTAATGGTTATTATTGTTTTCTTTATTATTTATTCTTGAATGATTTGTGCATGAAAATTACTCTCATTCATGACAGTTAATACCTCACTGGAGGGGAAGATTATCAGTGAGTGACGCGATCTTGAATTTTAAATCTCACAAAAAAAAAAATAAAATATTGCCCCTTTTTAATATATTTTATATAGCATGTTATTATTAGGGTTGGGGATAGATAATTTTTTTTAATCTAGATTAAAATGGCTAATTTGAATTTTGCCAAAGGCGTTCAGAGTATGTTTGCTACCTAAATAGTGACTAAAATGAAAGCCCTTTTCAGACGGGACTAGTTTTACAGGGGGTCGTTAGAGAATGTTTTGTTACACAGACGTACTTGGTGATTTAATTCTTGTCTGAATCTGCCAGGTCTGTGTTTTTCTCTCAAAACCTTTGTGATAATGCTAAAGTGTGAATGCGATGTCTTTGAAATAACGTTTCCTTGTGTGTTTTGGCCAACGTGATATGCCAAAGATCCTCTTACCGCACACACATGTTTAATATATTTTGGTATATAAATAAATACATACAAATAGAGAGCCAGATCACCTAAACTGTTAAGACTGGCTATTGTAATATAAGTAAAAATAATAAAAAATATCAAGGTGAAACTTTGTGAGTCTAAACTTTTAGATTAACGGCGATATTTTTTTTATCGTGCAATTAGAGTCTTGCGTTAACACAGATCGTTAATGCTAATAATGACCCACGACCAGTTATTTTATAATAATAATAATTTATAATATGTATATATTTTAAATTAATGAAGATATTTGTTAAAATTTGCATGACAACAAATATCAGATAATTTTACTGTTTAGTTTTTCAATTGTTCAATTTAACTAAAAAAATCTAACCAGCTTTTTATTTTGAGGAATATATATATATATATATATATATATATATATAGTGGGTACGGAAATTATTCAGACCTCATAAAATTTTTCACTCTTTCTTTTATTGCAGCCTTTTGCTAAAATAATTGAAGTTATTTTTCCCCTCATTGATGTACACACAGCATCCCATATTGACAGAATAGCACATAATTGTTGGCATTTTTGCAGATTTATTTAAAAAGATTAAACTGAAATATCACATGGTCCTCTAAGTATTCAGACCCTTTGCTGTGACACTCATATATTGGTGTCCATTTCTTCTGATCATCCTTGAGATGGTTCTACACCTTCATTTGCTCACAATGCATGTCAGAGCAAATGAGAAATGTCAAAGGAACTGCCTGAAGAGCTCAGAGACAGAATTGTGGTAAGGCACAGATCTAGCCAAGGTTGCAAAAAAATACTGCTATTAGGGTTCCTAAGATCACAGTGGCCTCCATAATCTTTAAATGGAAGATGTTTGGGAAAACCAGAACCTTTCCTAGAGCTAGCCGTCCAGCCAAACTGAGCTATCGGGGGATAAGAGCCTTGGTGAGAGTTCCACTGTGGCTGAGCTCCAGAGATGCCATCGGGAGATGGGAGAAAGTTGTAGAAAGTCAACCATCACTGCAGCCCTCCACCAGTCGGGGCTTTATGGTAAAGTGGTCCGACGGGAGCCTCTCAGTGCAAGACACATAAAAAGCCTGCAAGGAGTTTGCTAAAAAACACCTGAAGGACTCCAAGATGGTGAGAAATAAAGAACGGCTTTACCAACAACTCTGTGAATGGCCCTGCCAGAGCCCTGACTTAAACCCAATTGAGCATCTTTGGAGAGACCTTAAAATAGCTGCCAACCAACGTTTACCATCCAACCTGACAGAACTGTAGAGGATCTGCAAGGAGGAATGGCAGAGGATCCCCGAATCCAAGTGTGAAAAACTTGTTGAATCTTTCCCAAAAAGACTCATGGCTGTATTAGATCAAAAAGGTGTTTCTACTAAATACTGAGAAAAGGGTCTGAATACTTAGGACCATGTGATATTTCAGTTTTTCTTTTTTAATAAATCTGCAAGAATGTCAACAATTCTGTGTTTTTCTATCAATATGGGGTGCAGTGTGTACATTAATTTTAGCAAATAGCTGCAATATAACAAAGAATGAAAAAATTAAGGGGTCTGAATACTTTCCATACCCACTGTTTTATATATATGTATACATATAATATGATTATTTATTTATTAAATATTAAAACAAGTGTACTCAATTAAGTAAAATTGACTTTCAGACTTTCCAACATGATTTTTCTAGTAACATACACAAGTTGTCCTTTTCTTTATTTTGGATATTCTTATTTGTTGTTGACCCTTATGTTCTTGTCAAGTTGGTTGTAAAAATTGCACCCAAGTCTCTAGGCCCCGTTCTCTTTTTAATCTGTTTAAACACCACTTCAACATTTTTCACTCATACATAAACTTTCCTACACAGTATGTATTGTAAGAAGATAGAAAACTGTTTATAGTCCTATTAGTGCTCTCCCTTCTGGTCAGGATACTCGCTGGGTGGTCTAGACATGCTTGCTCTTAAACATGCTTTTTCTCCTTTATTTGTAGTGGAAAATGAAGATGAGGCAGAGAGGGTGCTGTTTTCATACGGTTATGGTGCAAACATTCCAACAACTGCTAAAAGAAGACTGAAGCAAAGGTGAAGTCTGAGGAGGTCACTCGTCTTTGAAAACCAGAAGCTCATCTTTGTGTTTACCGACTGTTTTCATGTCTGCGTGACTCTAATCATAGGTTTCTGAATGTGTGTATGTGTAGTGTTCACTTGGCACGCAGGGTTCTGCAGCTGGAGAAACAGAACACACTGCTTAGGAGAGACCTGGAAAGACAGACGGCACACAGCAGTCAGATCTCTAAAGAGGTGCTGAATTTCACTCTTTTGACAAGAATGCAGAAACACACACATACTGTACCTGGGTGGGTGGGAGTAAAAATAATTGGCAGCAAAAATCTTCTTTCATTTACACAGCCTCTAAAAGCAAGTGTCGCAAAAGCAAGGACAAATGTCATTTGGAAGCAGCAGTCAGTCGCATATATTTTGAATTTCATCTATCTGCACATTCCCCACGCTCATGTTGTTCCAAAACCAGAAACGTTCAAGCCTTAAAAATGGCCAAAAAAACCCAAGCCAAACTATGAGAAATATAGAACATGTACTCAGTTTTCATAAGAGAAGCAGTCTGTAGAAGAAGAGATTTAGTGATTTGTGAATGAATCAGGTTTATTTAAGTCATTATGTTCATTTAGTTCTCAAACCTGATTTGTTCTTGAAAATGAGTAATCTGGTAGCTTAGTGAGGCATTAATGACAGTTAATAGCTCACTGGATGGGAAGATTATCAGTGAACGGCATGGTCTTGAATTTCTATTTCCCACACACACACAAAATATTTGACATGTTTCTTTTTTATTCCATGGAAGACAAAATAAATTTTTGCGACAACAAAGTAAATGACAACAGTATTTATTTAATTTTCAGTAAATTTTGAAACTTTTCCTTGCTGAAAAGTTCTTTATATAAAATAAAAAATAAAAATGCGTGAAAATACACTCTTAATAACAAAGGTCCTTCACAATGGTGTAGAAGAACCTTTTTGTCTAAATGGTTCCACAAAGAACATCTGAAAAACCTTTGTTTTACGAAAGTTCTTTAAAGAAAGTTCTTTATGGCATCACTGTAAAGAGCTTTTTATTTTTAAAGAGTGCAGTTCCAATGTATGAGAAATAATTTACTATCAGTTTTCTAACCAATGGGACCAGATTGTTTATTAGTTTTTGATAACACTTTATTTTGATAGACATTCTACTAACTATAATTAACTTTGCAACTACATGCCCCTAACTCTCAGAGTAGACTGTTAGGGTAGGTTTACAGTTAGCAGAATAAGGTAACACATACTGCAAAGTTTCTATTAGTCAGCATGTATTATGGTGGGAATTCATCAAAATAGATTGTTAGAATTGAAATAAATTGACTATTGAAATCAATGTTACTGAATGTTGATACATTTTAATAAATGTTACATTTTTAAACTGGCTATAACCATTGCAAACTGCAAAGTGTGGTACACAAAGTGTCTTCTGGTCCTAACTGCCTTTCAGTTTTCTATTTCATTCAGTCTCCGTTTTATTTGCATATGTCATTATAGTGAACTCCGGGTCAGAGCTCAAACAAAACCACAATCAACCGTCTTAAAATGGCGAGTGAAAAATCTCCCTATAGTCTGGAATGCATTTTGAAATATTATAACAGAAGACCGAGAACCACATTTACATTTAACTTGGCACAATATCTGTTTTTGTGTTCCCTCTTTAAATCATCATTGTATTACGTTTGCTTTTAGAGATATTCAGTAACTTCAGCAGCATTTTTGTTAGTTCAGAAGGTCAGTTGTGTGGTTTCAAAAATAGCAGAAAGCACTACAGACTGTAACAGAAACATTCAAGTATCAGCTTTCATTTAAAATAGTGCTTTGGAAAGTCCAACTTCATGCTTTACATGCGTTTCTTTTTTACTCAACTGTGATAAACAGCTGTAGGCTGTAATAGTAATATGCAGTAATATGCTTTTAATGTTGACCGGTACATTTTAGATGTTGTCACCTATTTGTTCCCTCTTGAATATTCCTTAAATGTGCAATCATATCTTTATAAAGTGCTAAAAAATTGAACTGCGAATATAGAGAATACTATACAGAGATTTTATATATTTCCTCATTTCCTTTAAAGTGACATGCAAATAGTCACTGGTGAGTCATTATTTTGTCAAAACATGGGGAAAAATACTCTGAGGAACTAAAGGTAGCCTAATTAAAAAACACAGCAAGAAATAGATGAAAGAATATTTAATTGGCTGTCTATTGGAGAACACTGAACTCAGTCTCTTACCTAATTCATTCACATTTTGTTGTGAAAGACTATCCTTTTTTTACAAAAACAAAAACAAAAATGTTCTTTAATCTTTTGTGGTTTAATGATGCATAAAAACATTGAAACCTCAAAATTACAAAATGTATTAATTTTTAACTGAAAATGTTAAAATACTACATATTGTATGCTAAATAATACTCTATGAATATTTTTTTAAATGTACTGAACCTTCAAAAAAAGTCCAATCTTTGCACTTTTGAGCTGTTAGTTGTCATTTACAACACATAATTGGTTTCAGTAGATGATTTAAAGCACATCAGCTGCTTATTACTCAGAATATACCCTGCGATAAAGGAAGTGCTTGCTTAGTGAGTAGTCATTAATGTGTAGTGCTTGTGATAACATGCATAGTATTCACTGGAACATAAGTTAACAACAGCCTCACTGTGATAGCAGAGTCATTTGTCTTGTCTCGTGTTCAGACTTACTTATGCCCACAGATTAGATTGTATTGTCAACAGTGATTCTCTGTCTTAATTCTACTTCAGTCCAAGTCTACAAACAAAACATAGCAGCATGTTTTTTTAAATATGCAACCAAGATGTCCCATGTGTTTAAAGCAGCACTATTTACAGTGGAAAACACTTTCGGAAGTAGGGCTGGGAATCATTTAAAAAAATTCTATACCGATACCTTGAACATTTTTTTCAGCTTGTTGACATTTATACAAACTCCAAACCTCTCCTGAGCCACTGCATGGAAAAAATATATCCAACACAATGAATCAGTGTTCAAATAGTTTTCAGTTTACACATCTGTTATGATACCTTTACACTAGTGCATTATTCTTTATTCTTACAAGAGCCTTATAATTTTTTTGTATCTGAAATTTTTTTGTATTTAAATTTAAGACATAAAACATTTAGTCTATTAGTAATTAATGAAGATTTCATTTTATTGTTGGAAAATAAAGGGGATTTTATATTACAGTTTAAAACACAAGAAACAAGAAATACTGTTTTAATAATTTTTGTAGTAGCCTATTATGTACATTCTACTGAACAATAGTAATATATTTCTGCTGCCATGTCAAAACCCAACTTTTATTTTTGAAGGCTTGCCATGAGTACCTTTACAGTTCTGTGTGTACATGATATGACGATAAATTTACTCAAAAAAATGTAGCCTAATGTATTTATGTCCTTATTTAAAAAGACGCAAGGCATTAAAGGAACACTCCACTTTTTTTGGAAATAGGCTCATTTTCCAACATCCCTAGAGTAATACAGATGTGTTTTACCGTTTTTGAATCCATTCAGCCGATCGCCGGGTCTGGTGGTCCCAAAATTAGCATAGCTTAGCATAAATCATTGAATCCGATTAGACCAGCTAGCGTCGCGTTATAAAATGACTAAAGTGTTTCGATATTTTTAAATTTATTTAAACATATTTAAAACTTGACTCTTCTGTAGTCGCATTGTGTACAAAGACTGGCGGAAAATGCAAAGTTGTGATTTTCTAGGCTGATATGTCTAGGAACTATTCTCTCCTTCCGGTGTAATAATCAAGGAATTTTGCTGCCGTACCATGAGTGAAGCAGGCGCAATGATTACATTCTGGACACCAACCACATCAGAGTGATTACATGCTAAATCCATAGCAATTGTCTATTTAATATAAAGATATAATACAAAATATACACAGATGCACACAAATTAGCTCCTCCGTGAGACAGAACAGTTATAGGGGGTGCTACTGATTCATTCTGATACATCAGTGTTGCCAACTATTTCCAATGAAAAGTAGCTGCCTGCCCGAAAAGTTGCTAAATGTTGCCAGATGATATCACTCTCTAATTTGCATATCAGTGATGTCATCACGTAGTATCTGACAAGCATTAGCCTGTCATGTCTCTATCTCGAAATACCATATATTATATTTTATTAAAACATTTAATCCAGATGCACAATAGGTTCTTATTAACATATTACTTTGCGTTATGAAGTCATTGCATAATCACAACGCAAAACTACATCTTTATGTAGTATACAAAATAATTAATGTTTTCTCAAATTGACTGGCCATCTCAGCAAAAAACATTATTTGAAATATGTCCATTTAGATTTAAAAATATAAAAAATATAGTTGACTATTTGTAAAAGTAATACAAACACTTTTTGATAAGATTTTTTATTTTTTTGTAGTTTAAATTTTTTGACTACAAATCTCATCTTATCATTCCTCCCCGTGATTATTTCAGGATAAACTGAGATGGCCCCAAGCTGGCTTCATTAAACTGACGAAATATTTTAAAAGAGCCGTTACGGATCCCCTCAAAGGGCCATAAATCTTATCACTACATTACATTGAATGACTCTAAATGCAGGAGCATAGACATAATAAACCAATAAGATGCAGTGCTTTCCTCTGCTTTTTTATTAACAATAATAGTTTAACTACTTTAACATGCACTTTAAGACACTCCCCTACATATCTCTGTCCATGATGGTTACAGTTGCACATAAACACACATAACATCACTAATACAAAAACGCAACTGTCTTGCTTAAATGACATAAAAATAAGTAAACGCTGAAGAAGTCTGCCCTCATGGCGAGCATTGGTTAATGGCAGTCATGTGACTGATGCAAGCCAGATCCTCTGCACGTGCCTGTTAATATTAAATCTTTTTTTTTTTTAAAGACTTTTCCTGCTATCATTTCATTGGATAAACGCATTCCCTATTCCCAAGAGGCTTTGCTCCATTCTACATTAGATATAGTTTAAATAGATTATACTGTATATATACATTATAGATTATATATACTTTATTGAGGTATTTCAAGGGGAATTCAAGAACAAACAAACAAATTAAATTGCTTTTAATTTAAATTGTGACCATGTTCTGCAGGACCACCTAACCATGACAAAGACATAGAGCACAAGTAACTGATATAAATATTATTTGATATATGCACAGTGCATTGGGGAGGGGAGTATTTAGACCAGTGGTCGCCAACCCGTCGACGGGTAGATCTTTATCACTGTCCCGGTAGCTCCCGAAAATAAAAACTTTTTCAGTTTTGCAAGCATCTGTATTTCTTAATCAAACTGCTTTATTTTCAATGAAGTGACCAATCAGATAAAAGAAGAGCACTCATAAATTAACTGTTGCAAACGTCAATATGGATCTCCATGGTGATAGCCTGCGCGAGGTAACATACTATAAACTAGAATGGCGGTGGCTCCACGAAAGAAGGCAAAAACATACAATTTTCATCCAGAATGGGAAAAGGAATTTCTGTTTACCTTGGTAAAAGAGAAGTGTGTTGTGCCATCAAAAACAAGCATTATGTAAAAGAGGGAATCTGGAGCGGCATCACAATACCAACCACCCGAAATTTAAAGACCCCAACCCGCAAAAGAGCACGATTCGTGCACAGAAAGTTGACGAGCTGAGATCTAAGTTAAAGGCCCAGCAATCACTTTTTTACAAAATCTGCTGATCAAAATAAGGCTGCTACTGAAGCATCGTTTCGTGTAAGTCACTTTCTGGCTAAAAACAAAAAGCCTTTTACGGATGGAGAATTATTCAAGGAAGCCATGGCCATTACTGCAGATACTATTTTCAAGGATTTCAAAAACAAAGACGACATAAAAGCCTCACTCCGTGCTGTGCCTCTCGGCCCTGCATCAGTGGCAAGGAGGGTCGAGTCACTGTCAGAGGACGTGGATCGACAGGTGTTAAAGGACTTGTCACTCTGTGAATATTTTTCACTGCAGTTCGACGAATCTCTGGATGTAGTGGACACAGCTCAGCTTGTTGTTTTTGTCAGAATGGCTTTCCAGGATTCTACAACAAAAGAGGACTTCCTCACTCTTTTGCACTTAAAGGAGAGAACGCGAGGTGAGGATATTTACACTAAGTTTAAAAAATATGTAAGCGAAAATGATATCCCCATTCATAAACTTGTAGCAATTACCACCGACGGAGCACCAGCGATGCGTGGCGTGCGCCTGGGTTTTATAGCACTGTGCCGTAATGACCCTGATTTTCCCGAGTTCAAGAATTACCATTGTGTCATTCATCAGCAGGCCTTAGCAGGGAAAGTCGTAGATTTTTCACACGTAATGTCATTGGTGGTCAAACTGATAAACTCGATACGAGCAAAAGCACTTCAGCGTCGCTTATTCAAGGCGTTACTGGATGAGCTCGATGCCGTGTATGGAGACCTACTACTTCATGCTGATGTGCGGTGGTTGAGCCGCGGGAAAGTGCTCCAGCGGTTTGTTGACTTACTGCCTGAGATAAAGACATTTCTATGTGCGAGAAACGAGGAGCACAAGGAACTGTCAGATGATGCGTGGCTGTGTGACCTGGGGTTTCTGACAGACTTGACCGCAAAGCTGAATACACT
>JAUCMT010000115.1:110149-133487 GCA_032357475.1 Enteromius thamalakanensis
GGGTTGTTACATGTGTGTAGTTACAGAAATATTACAGCTGTAGATACTATGTACCGGTGTGTACTTACACTGTGGTTGCATACTAAATACACATCTAGTTACTATGGAAGTACACAGGTATTAGGGACACTTAATATAAAGTGGAACCTTGAATGGTATGTGGTATGATTAAAAGGAAGTCTTATTTTACTGCAAAATAACGGTAAGAAAACATGCCTTTTGAGTTTTGCGAAAGCATACAGTGTAGTCTGATACACGATCAAACAACTCTTTTAGTGAATCAGTCTCATGACCAAACCAACTGAATCATTTAGAGCAGTTACTGAATCCACATCTGACTCACTCTCTGATCTGTGAGTTATTATTTTTAGGTTAATGTTAAAGTATGTTTGTGATCAATCGGGGGTGGGGGGTGTTCATGTAGAAATACATTGAGAGCCTTTGAATGACAAAAACGGTAATATAAACTAGTTTTTTGTTTTAACCTTCGTTATGGTCTTGTTAGATGCATTTGAAAACAAAAAAATGAATTCCTTTCACTTTTTGCATTCATTCTAACTTTGTTTAGTCATCCCCAATGACATCAAACCCCCATCCTTAATGCAACGTTCAAAACAACTAATTCTTTGATCAACCCATATTTAAAAGTTCCTATTCTGAAAGAAGAAAAGCACCATAACAGTGTGGATCAAAGAACAAACTGAACAAAACATCAGCTGTAGTCTGCTCTACATCTGAATAATCAATGGGTTATTAGTTATCATTAATTTTCACCCCTTTTACAAAATGTTTTTTCTTTGTTTTCTTTGTTTGTTTGTTTTTTTATAGTCACCAGAAGTGACTGAAGTGTTTATAAGGTTAAAAAAAGATTCCTGTTTCTATTTATAAACTTTCTATTCATCAGAGAATAAAAAAAACCTTGAAATAGTAATCAGCTGTATTTTTACTGCTTATAATAATAATAATAATAAAAAATATTTCTTGAGCACCAAATCAGCACATTGAAATGGTTTCCGAGGAAACAAATGTTTTGTTGTTGTTTTAAAGTTGTATTAATAGTTCAAAATATTACAGTTTTTCTGTATTATATGTCAAAAAAATTTGATAAACATAAAAAGTTATATAAAACCTTTTATATTAAGTTATATATTACCAACCTTTGAAAAGTGGTGTATATCTGGGCCATTAGTCTAGATTAGGCTTTCCAATGTGCATATAAATAGACTATTGAACATTTAGACTAATAAATATGCATATACAGTGCATATTTAAATTGGGAAGTCTTAGTCCTTTTGATCAGTCCAAAGCGCAAGGGTCAATTGTACCTAACTGTAGTTTAAGATTGTACAATGCTAAAAAACATACAGGAAAAAAACATTAATATTATTGCAGTGTAAAATAACAATTTTCTATTTTAATATACTTGAAAGTCTAATTTACTCCTATGATTACAGCTGAATTTTCACCATCATTACATTATTCTTCACGTGATCCTTCAGAAATTATTCTTAAATGCAGAGCTGAAAACTGTTGTGCTGCTTAATATTTTTTGGATCCTTTGTTATTTTTTTTTTTTTGGATTCTTGAATGAATAAAACGTAAAAAAAAAAAAAGAGCATTTATTTTAAATGGAAATAATTTCTTACAATGCACACTAAAGTTTGGGGTGAGTAAAAAAATATTGAAAACTTTTATTCAGCTAGAATGTGTTAAATTAATAGGAAATGATGGCAAAGATTTATATTATTAGAAAAGTTTATATTTTAATAATTGATGTTCTTTATAACTTTTCATTCATCAAAGAATCCTGAAAAAAAAGTATTCCAAAAAAAATATTTACCATACCATATTTATTCATTCTAATGATAAATCAGCATATTAGAATGATTTCTGAAGGATCACGTGACACATAAATTTAAACAAATTATGTTTTAAAGTATATCAAAACAGAAACCTATTATTTTAAATTGTAAAAAAATATTTCACAATATTACTTTTTTTTACTGTATTTTGATCAAATAAATGCAGCTTTAATGAAAATAAGAAACGTCTTTAAAAAACGTTCCAAATCTTACTGTTTCCAATTTTTTGACTAGTAGTGTAAATATATATGTAATTCATATAATAAATTTACAGTAAATCTCATTTACAGTAAATCCTGTAAATGAGAAAGACAGGTGGCCAAAATAATTTGAATCAGCTTTTAATAAAAAGACATCACAAGCCTATGCTTGTTCCTCTTTGTCCTCCTACACCAGTTTAACCCTGGTACAATCTGTTCTCGACCTGAAGTACTATGATTCATGAATAAATTAACCATCCAATCTTTTAAAAAGCTGTAATAATAGATAATAATAGCGGTAATAATAGATGTCACCAAGGTACTTATCATTGTCCTATTAGGAAGGTGCTGAGACAAAAAGTGCTGAGCATTTTTTTTTTTTTTGCATGATCATATTTTCTAAAACACTAAGCTATTAGAAAAATGGCCAGAGGGAGGAAAACGTAATTGCATCGTTTAAAACAACCCAGAAAATTCACTTGATATATATGACTTGCTTCACAGACATAACACTGGAACTTTTCCTTTCATTGGCATTTAAAGCTGCCATAACAAGATCATAGCAGACCGTAACTGTCATGCTTGATGTTCTCACAAAGCACCTGAAACATCGATGTGTTGATATACTTTATCTGGGCCTTGCATTTGTGTCGTGTTTACATATATCACGTTTCTCAGTCACATGTTTTATCCCTTCTCAAAAATAAGTGTTAGCCCTTTTCTTTTGCCCTATCAGATGCGTACTTGGGCTTACCTTCAGCCAATTGGAAGAGCCGTTGAGCAGTGTTAGTGAGGTTACCGTGAACCTGGCCTCCGCTGTTAGCAAACAGACTTTTACAGTGTCAGACATGACTGATTGGCACTTTGTATGTCTTTGTAATTCACTGAGGATGAAGACCAAGTTTTCTTTACAGAATTCCTTTAGATTGCTCATTTAGCCACCCACACAGTGGAAGCCTCTGGTTGCCTGCAGACTTTAAGAGCCCCACCCTGCCACAGCAACCCAAAGATAGCAAGAGCTTACCTGTGAACCGGTCCACAAGTCATCTTCTGTATCATGCTCTATATCTTATCACCCTTGACTGTCGCTGAATGATGGCTTGACATAATAACAATGCAAAAGGGGATTACAATTTATCAGTTAAAGGATTGTACTTTTAAGATGTATGCTTTTGATGAGTATAACTAGTTCTTGTATGTCTTGAGTGTCAAATGATCCCCCATAAATCATTCTAAAATGCTGATTTTCTGCTGAGGAAGAAACATTTCTGCTGAACGAACTTGAAAGTTTGTGCTGATGATTTATTTAGTTTAGTTTTATATAAAAAAACAAAGTTCAATAGAACATTTATTTGAAATAGATATTTTATAAGAGTTTCTTTAATAAAAGAAGAACACGTCTTTAAGTTTTTGAGCAGTTTAGCGTATCCTGTCTGAATTAAATAATTTATTTATGGGGTTTTTTTTTGTAAACGATATGTGTGCATGTTTGTGTGTGTGTGTGTGTGTGTGTGTTTGTAAATATTACATGTGACCCTGAACCACAAAAGCAGTCATAAGGGTCAACAAAAAACTGTATAACAATATTACAAACAATGCTGTTATTTTAAATGTGAACTTATTATTTTTTATTATTTATATTTATATAGAAAATGTAGAATTAGTGAAACATGAAGCAAATGTTTTCAAAATTTGCAAAAAAGAAAAACACAGCAAATCATAAATTAGTTGGGTTTTTATCTAGTAACTAACAGTAAATAAAAGACCATCAGCAGAAAAAGTTGAAAAGTGACATGGGTTTAATGTTAGAATTTTAGTAAATGCATTTCCATCTCCCAATGTTGACATTATTCTTTAATTTTTTTCATCTCCATCACCCGTTTTTTAGGCAATGCTTCAAAATGCTCATAAAAACAAAACAAAACAGCTGTTGAGATACTGTTACATCATCCATCATTATAAAATAATACTGTAATTTTGGTCACACTTTATCTTAAGCATAATTTTTACAAAGCATTAACTATGACTTTTACCTCAAACTACTAAATTGCTTCTTTTAAATTGTAAGGTTACCAAAGCATTATTATTTTACTTTCTTTCAGTTGGAGGCAGCAAACCAGCTTCTTCAACAGGCCCAGCAGCCACACAGCTACCTGATTGAGACCGTGCGACAGAGAGACGCTCAGATCCAAACGCTGAAAGAACGTCTCACGCGATTAGAAGAGGAAGTAAGGTAAAGGGGAAGTAAATGATTATCACAGATTTATAGATACATCCTGTTTTCAATACAACAGTACCATTTAAAATCTTTACAAAGCTTTTATTTTGAAACGATAAAGGTGGAGTCGCCATAGAATCATTGCCATTGTTTTGTAACAATAGTCGCAACGGTTTCTGACTACTACTGTAATATCCACGTTCCAAGATATGCATTTGTATTGGCCGAGGAAAGGTTGTAGGCAATATCTTAAATCACTTAAATACCTTCCAACTCATTGAAGAGCAAAGGTAATGCACCTGCCAATAAAGGTCAGGCTCCATCTGATGGGACTGCATGTGCGTGCATGCATTGCTGGATGTTTTTTCTTGGCTCTTTCACATGTCAGTGAGTGCTGAAATCCCGTACCTGTATATGCAAACTGTACAAGCAGGTTTTCTCCTGTAATAGTGTCTTTAGAGGTCCTCCTGGGGCTAATGTGAAAAACATGCAAATAGATTTCAGCATCCAGCAGCTTTTATTAAAAGGCTACTTGTGGCTGGGGGGGGTTGTTCCTGAATAAGGACAGCTTAGGAAAACTTTAGACCTGATGGAGAGGTTATGGTTTCCTGTTTATTGCAAACAGGTGCTGTGCAGTCAGTGAGGTGTATGCAATTCATTTATCGCTCACTGATTTCACTTTAGTTTTAGTTTTTTTCTTAACTAGTTCTGTCAAGCCCTCCAGGTTGTGAGATTGTTCACAGCTCAGTGTTAATACTGTAGAAGTGGTAATGCACTAAGAGATAAATACCTTCAAGCTGACTGTGTTTGTCAACACTCATTACTCATGCCGTGTGTTTGACAAAGATGTGCTTAGCTGAAATGCAGTTTTTGTCGTGTGACCTTCAGTGCTGTATTTTCACATGGAAAGCAGGTGACTGTTCGACTCGGGTGGGGGGGGGGATTTGATGTACAAACAAGTCTCACTCAGAAGTCGCTGGTATTTTTTACAATTAATTACAAAGATATGGCAAGGAATGCCGCTGGTTTAAACGCATACATACAGTGACAAATAAATGGTTGGTAAAATTTTACGAATTTTGTAAATTTGTTACAAATTACTGCACAGGCTTGTCAGGACATCTTCTAAACGCTTTTGTGTGAATTTTTACAGTGCACTAAGGAAAGAGAAGATTACACTGCTGCAGGTGAAAAACAACATGGCAGCAGATTTGGAGAGACTCCTGAACCACAGAGAGGTAACTGTTGTGTCAGCTGATTAAAAGGAATAGCACAATGCTTCAGTTCCTTCTCTCTTGAATAAGTAGTCATACTTTTAATTTATTAAGCCCAACGTTTCAAAATGGAATTTTGTTGTTTTATTCATACTTATTCAAATAATCTAGAAGAATCTTAATATTGTTTATTTCATCATTCCTTTTATAAATGTTGTAAAACACACCAAACACAATATTTAGGTATGGATGTGTGCTGTGTTAGTTTGGCAGGAACGATCTGTCAAAAACACACATACAATTGCCTTGGGTGGACGGAGTCATACACATGATTAAGCTGCAAAATAGTGATTCATTCATAAAGCACTGTACATTAATCATTTTACAATTGCAGTGGCGTTTCCATTCAGTAAAAAAAAAAGAAAAAATAAATTTATCAGTAATATGTTTATCTTGCTGTAACATATTGAAGTGCTTTCATATTTCCCACAAGGTGTAAATAACAGGAGGATTTTTATTTTAGTTGACATGACTGGCTCTTATGCAAGTGTTGTTACAGCAAAATAAAGAACATAGAAATCACTAATCAATAACTTCTCAATAAATCTGAACAGTTATTGTTTTTAGTGTAGTGTCTCCATATGAGATGCTAGGATTGTTTTTCGATGTACAACCTATTGTAACTGGCATACTGGGGTAACACATAATTAACATTAAAAAACCCTGATGCTTTATCATGTTGGAAACACAGAAGAACATGTTTCTGAATGTTTAGTCAAAGTCAATCCCCCACATGAGCTTTAGTCTGAGGAATTTTCAAGTCATTTTGCACTGTTAACTTTGTGAGGTCTGCCTTAGATTTTTTTTTAAATTAATTCTACATTTTAGTGTTGCACTTTTTCCAAATGTACTGCATTTTACAATTATTCTTTTAACGTGATAGTGGAAGCACTTGGTTGCGTTTTAAAGCAATTCAATGCATATTTTTAGCAATATTTTTGTTAAAATAGTTCTACTTCCAAGTTTTTTCACTTAAAAACGGCTTTTTGAGGCATGTTGTCATACATTGTCCATTTAAAATTTGACTACAAGAGAGTATTTCCCACATACACAAACACAGAGTCTAGTTTAGGTGTGTCCTCTTTCATCATTACTCAATCACCCAGCCTGCCTGTCCAATTAGTAGTTATACTGCCTTTAGTTTACTCTCTAAACAAGACATACCTCCTCCATAAAACCTATAATGCAAATTTTGAATCTTCAGCTCTAGTAACTGACAGATGTCTTGGCCTTGCATGTTTCGAAAGCTTTCAGTACAGCTCAATTGCGACAACAGCTTTCCTAGAAGTTCCTGAGACGCAGCGAATAACTAGAAAATCCAGTCTTTCAGGTCAACTGTTTCCCATGCTCAAGTCACCAGATTAGTAATAACCTTGCTGCTTGTGGTAGTTTTTGATGACAGACAGCTAATACATTACCTGACTGAGCGGAACGCACATGTAATGCCAAAATCCACTTGACCCATAGATTAAGAATGTAGTGTTTTGAATGACAAGCGGTAAAAGTCAGCACACAGTATGGATTGTTCTGGAATTTTGATTGTTGAGTTGTGTTCCTATTAAATGAATGGACTTGTTTCTTAAAGGCATATGAAGGTACACTACACCACCCGTGACATTCTGAACTCTTGGGATATTAAGGACAGGGCGTAACTTATTAAGCGCCGGTGCAATCTGGAGCTATTTTCAACCAAATACTGCTGGCACACAGTGTGCCGACTTCACAACTTCCAGTGGCATGTTGGCAGAAAGCATGCAATCCTCACAGACAGCTGCTCCTCACTGGCGCTTTTTGGCATGCCAGCGCATATGGTCGTGCAGTGATAAATAGAAATATTGAATGACTCTTACGCATCGGGCTGATCTACATTCGCATGAACCCAGCGGTCATGTGCTAGCAGGGGATATTTGACATTGCCGTCGTACTCTTGAATGTAACCGTTTGTGTACAATGCCGTGCGAACTTTTTAGGTTTTTTGTTTTGACACCTAGACTTACGTTTTTTTTAAACTAGCTTTTTTTTCTGTACATTTTTGTAGCTGTATTCCTGTTGCATGAGATGGAATGTCTCCCCCTTTTATTTTAAGACTTAAAGGGTTTTACCCGGGGCAAGTATGTAAAGTTTTTCGTGCAGTATTGTGCAGCTTTAAAAATATGTTTTATGTCTGTCACCAGTGCTTTTCTGTTTAAAAACCTTCTTGTCATCTGGGATTTTTATCAGCATGCTGGAACACGAGAATGAGCAGCAACTCAAATCATACGTGTCTTTTTCTATAAGCATTTTTAATTTATGCACACAAGTCGAGTAAAAACCTGAAGCATTTGTTTTCCAATCTAGCCACAAATTGCAAGTAAGTTGTAGCTGAGACAATACAAGAAGTGGTTGAACACAGGAATCATAAACATAGATTAACTTGCTTATTAATATGCATTTGTACACAACTCTTTGTTTTTATTAAAACCTTATAGTAAAACACCAGATAAACAGTACTTTTTGTATCTCTACCTTTGTTTTGAATAAGAAAAGCATTAGAAAATATTGCCATTTCACTGTTTGCAAGCAACCTTGTTTAAAATGAGGTAGTGGGTAATTATTTTCTTTTGTGAAATGCACGTAGTAACATTTGTCATCAAACCTGCATCCGTTCACACAACTGAAATACACTGATGACTTTAATGAAAGAACACTGTTGTGTTTGAGGGCGTTTACTTCAATTGATTCAGAAGTATTTACACTAAAGCAGGGCTGTGTGCTTTGTAGAGGTACTCTCAGGGCACCCCTTGTACTGGAGAGGTTATGAAGATACGCCTTTAATAACCATTGAAGCTTTGAATGAAGTGTTTACATGAACCCCTCAGACTGCACCTGTAATGGGTATACAGTTTGTGGTGCATTGTGAGCCACTTCCATTAGAATTAGACCATTAGAAAGAGGGGGGGGGGGGGGGGAACTATTACACATGAAGGAATTGTTTATTCAAGAATTATGTTGGGAGTACATTTCAGTAACCCTGACCGTGTCAAACTCCATAAGGATAACTAATAAACATTACATACTACTTTTAATATCTGTCTAGCTCTAAAAAGAAAAGAATAGAATAAAAGAAAAATCTGCTTTATGCAGTATTTATATTTAAGTCTTCTTAAGTATACTTTTTAACTTCCTGCAAATGTTTGATTACACGGCATGCAAATGCAAATGACATTTGGTGCCTGTAATTTGTTTTTTTTTAATTATTATTATCTGAAAACAGTTGTTAGTAGGAACTTCATTGAGGGGAAAGATTTTGAGTCATTGGCACCTTTAGTTTTAGTACATTTTGGATTTTTTTTTAATTGCTTTAGACGTTATTTTATATGATTTTGGAATATAGTGCGCAAGTTGCTTAAGCTTTTTTTATTTCATTTTTTTATTATGTGTCCTTGTTCTGAACTTGACGGATATCATTACTAAAAGGTGTTGCATGATTAAAAGCTGTGCGGAAATGCCAAATATTCCTTTTGTGTTTCATGGAAGAAAAATGTACTGTATATGCAAATTTAAATAGTCTTTTCAATGATATGCGGTTGCGAGGATTCTATGGAATGTTGACATTTTACATCAGGACACATGGATGTTTGTGTTTTCAGTTTAAGTCTTAATTGCCCTACCTAAGGGGGTAGCACTGCTGGCAAAACAAGACTGCAATCAAAGCACCACAGAAGCTGCAGGCTCTTTCTTACCTGTTTTGAAGGGGAAACAAACAGACAAAAGGATGAAGCTCTTTAACCTTCAGGCTATCACTGATTTGTTCTTACTCTGTTGCAGGAACTTTCTGTGATGAAGCAGGTCCTGATTAGCATGCGCTCACAGCAGCGCAGTGGGCCTCTGTCCCAACCTGAGCTTGAGACCGATGGCATCAGCACAGCAGTTCACAGACCCAAAGCTTTAAAAAGCACAGACGAGAAGCAATACAACTATGGTCCCAAACCAACAGTGTTTGTGAGTTTTACTTACCTACAGAGCCATTTAAACTGTATTTTGAAAACAAAAAAGGGACATTATTGGAACTGGTGATACATTTCATATTCTTTTTTTATTTAGCTTTCTATTTGTGCTGATATGTACTTGCTGCTAGACTTGCATTAACTTTTACTGAATTGTTTTACAAAGAGCAAGGTCCAAAGAAATCATCAAAGATTTAACAATGATGTTTTTCTTCTTTCAACAGACCAATAAAGAAGTTCCAGAATGGTACAGAAAAGTCAAACGGAAAACTAAATAGAGACTTGTTCAACTTGTTTAAGACTTGTAGGATGCTTCATGGCATGCAATCATAGATGAAAGTCTGTTTTAAAAGACCTATTACATAACTAGTTACACAGGTTTGATGTGTACCCACAAAGAATGTGAACCTCAAACTGAATTTTCGTTTTTATGATAATAAATCATTTATACAGGCATGTGAAATTGTTTTTAAAGTAGGCCTGTTTCAAATTGTATTTTATGCGCCGTTAAATAACTCGGCCCTGGAGGACCAATGTCCTGCAGAGTTTAGCTCCAACCCTAATCAAACACACCTGAAGCAGCTAATCGAGTCTTCACTAAGCATGTTAGAAACTTCCATGCAGGTGTGTTGAGGCGAGATGGAGCTAAACTCTGCCGGAGTTTGGGCAGGCCTGCTTTATAGTGTCGGAATAAGGATTTTTACCTCCTCTCTATCTGAATGTATCATTTGATGGATCCTTCCGTTTTGATTCGTAAGACGGGAGACACGCTGCTGATAAAAATAGAGCCTTATTTGTGTCATCTTAATGTTACGCGCCCCAGGCTCGAATTTCAACAACAGTGATAGCTCTGAGCCGCATTATATTGATTCATTCCATTGATTCAGTCTGCTTGAGGTGGTTATTTTTTATTTGCTGCGTTGTTAATTTTAAATGGGACATTATGGCAAATACTTATTTTCCATTGGACCGTTTATCGTTTGTAAATAATCCTTATTTTGCAGCTAGACAGTAAACGCAGACGTGTTGACAGACACGTATTTAAAACCTGATAACAGCTGTACCTAGTTTTTAGGGAAGAGAATTTTGAGGATTCCGTTCCTTAACGGTTCCATGAACGATTAGACTATTTTATTATTTTATGAGTAGGCTAACAAGTCAGATATAGCCTAATGGTAATAGTAGTAATGACAGTATGTAAAATTAATAGAGTACTGTAAAACATGTAGTCTAATATGTTTTAGAGGCGACAAAAATACGATCGAAAATGGTCATATAAATGCCTATTTATAAAAAATAGCCTACCAAACAAATGGGAAACGTGCATTAATAAAAAAATGCACTAATTACATAATTATCACAATGTGTAACTTATCACGTTAAGTACAACATAACATAATATTTGCGTTCTGTGAGTGATTAACGGATGCATTAATCCAGTAAGAGATTTATAAGTGTATATTGATTCATTAAAATAGTCGCGAATCGGACAACTCTTGCCACGCTGTCGGTTGGTTCACTTAAAAGAACCGACTCACAAGAGTCGTTCGTTTATCCGACTTCCTTGAAAAAGATCTGTTTTTACGTTTAGTTTTTGGTTGTTTGGTTCTCTACTGTAGCTAGTTATTTTGGCAAACACTTTCTGTATTGTATAAAATACAGAATGTTTTATGTTTTATAAAATGCACTTAGAATTAACCTATAAAAATAATGAATTCAATTAGAACACACTATGCTAAATCTGTTTAGTCAGTTGGGATTTTATTCAGTAGCCTATGTTGCATTGCTGTCAATATTTAAATGCTAAAGGAAACGCGTAAAGGGTTGGACAGATTTAACTCAGTGTTTTGACGGGTTTGTTGCGCTGTTACAGTAACAGCGGTAGTAAAGGTGTAGCCGTCTCACTTTCTCAGTGCCTGTCAGAGTGAGGCCCCGCCCTTCAGCTATACACATATATCCCGGAGCTCCGGGAACGGAGCGAAGCGAAACGGGACATTACTACCGAAAGCGCGCGCACATACAGGCACGGGTGTCGTTCCATGCACCAAACACTCAGCTCCCCTTCCTCAAGGTCTATCAAAACACATCTTGCGGACCCTTTCTCCGTTACATCCACGGCTTTATGGCCGCCACGCTTCTTACGATGAGCGCTGCGCTCGCACCGGGACAAGATGACTTTCTCTCGCTTCTCAAACCCTCACTAACCGACGGCTTTCAGGAAGACTCCTCTCTGTTTTCCTTTGAAACCAAGAATCCCGACACGGAAAGGAGCTTACCCAACGACTATTCTCAGGTAATTGTTCTTATCGGTTCTTTGACTGAAGCTTCGCCTTGTCGTTTTGCTTGAAATGTGACTGGATGCGTAAAAAAAATCAAATGCATGCATGCAGTGGTGTGGAAGGTGGGCCGTTGTAGATGATGCGGCAGGCTGCACGCCTGCAGTCCCATCAGCATCATGCCCCATGCATCAAGCGATTCTTTAATTTAAGGATTGTTTTTTTCTTTACTCTTTAATCCAGATTAAATCTCTGTATGGAATAGTAGTTTATAATAAATGTAACTTTAAAGTGTGTTTCCTTAGCATAATACTGTTCGTCGTTTTCATTGCAAAAAAAGAAAAGAAAATGTTATATTAGCTTTCAGATTCTTGCAAATTTGGAATTCTGTCCACGTTCTAGAGTTTGCAATAAACGTACAACAATTGTCAAATTAAATACGCTACAAATCTACTTTGTCATAAGTATTTCAGTGTATTAGTTAGACTATATGGCAATTTTAACAAATAATCTCTGCTTGTATTTTTGTAACAATGGGTCGCTCATTTCCATCAATAATTGATTGAGGCCATTAAACAGGTCAGTTAAAAAAATAAAGAAATGAAAGATCAGTTAATTTGATATCATGATTTGCATTGGGATTTCTAAGTGTTATGACAAAAAAGAATTGTAAATGTAAATTTAGGTTTAGTTTTTGTTATAATTTCAAAGTGAACCTTCTACGCATTTTGTGTTCGCTACTTCAGTGCTAATTCAAATCTCATAATGCAAACAAGCAATAGCCTGTGTGAGTGAGTAAATAAATAAATAGCCTACATAAACAAACATTGACTATAAATGTCATAATAGCCTGGTCAATAACGCAACACATAGGCTACGCCTACCATAATATGAAGAATCACCGCGGCTCAAAATTTGAAGTGCTCCATAGCATTCTCCAATGATCAAACGCTCGTATATTTCAGAAGGATTTGGTGATGTTTTGGGGATTTCCCCGTGGCTGTAAAGCAGGGCAGAGTCTGGGCTGGGTCGGGGAGCGCACAGACTCCTGTCAGTTGCTTGCAGTTGGTTTCTTGGCTACCGAACCATCAACAACTGACTCCTTCTCCTCACCCACGCGCGCCGCTCTCGCGCTCCTGAAACTTCCCAGCAACGCCGAGCCTCAATCTGAAAACTTGTGAAAGAGATACATGTCCGGCGAACAGCTGGAAGATCTAAATCCAGAAATAGCTATGTGTAGCAGCCGCGTAAAGAGCACTTAAAGAGCTCTGGCATTCCGAGTGTCTATGTATTCATGTACGTGCTTTTATTTTCCCTCATGTTTATTTCCCTTATATCTTTTGACTCAATAGATGTTACTCTCAGGAAGTCATGAATGAGCCTTGATTTATTATTTTCTGCTGATTACGGATTTGTGATAATTGGGAGGCATTTTTTCGGAAAGGCTGAGCAATCTCTCCAGCGTGCTTTCCACCTGTCAGCAAGTCTGTTTTGAGCTTGTGGTATGAGCGCTGTTTTACAGTCTAAGGCGGAATGTAGCAGAGACATATCGAAGAAGACTAAATGCTTTACCTCTGACTGCTCCATACAGCAACACAAACGATTCATGATGTTGTATTGCTAAACACAATCGCAGATCAGCTGTTAAAACCTCAAGTTTATCTTGACTTTGCAGGTGAAGAATCTGCTTGTTAATTTCAGTTCACTCAAGCACTAATGCTGCTGGTGCAGATATACTGTATCATAATGTAGCTGTTCAATGACAACAAAAATATATCAATTTTACTAACAAACACAAAAATCACAGAGAAAAACAGAGAAATATATGGAACCGATTCATTATTAGTTAATAGGATTTAAAGACCTGTCTGTTAATCATTTAGCAGAAATGATTATTGGTAAAAAGAGGCCAAATATCGGTCACACTTAGCCTGGCCGATAAATCGGTTCATTGCCAGATGTATATATGAAGCAAAAACAGTTAACTTAGTTTTTAATGTTTTATTGTGTTAGATGTATTGTGTGTGTGTGTGTGTGTGTGTAATTTTTTATTTAATCAAAATAACCACAATAAAATTTGATTGAGATTAATTGGAATGCACAAGGACTTTTGAAAGTTGTTTTTGAATACTAACTCGTATTTCATATTTAGTTTTACCAGTTCTCATATACTTACCTGTTCATTTTTTACTAAAATCTTTTTTTTCTTTTTTTACTGTACATTCAATGTTAATCGACTTCTATTAGGCTACTGTTATCATTACTATTACCATTGACCTACCATTACCCTTATAATAGTTGAAAAGTCATTAGTGTTCACATTTCAAGTGTTCATCCTCAATTTAAGAGGAAATTAAATATCTTCTAATTCATCAGCCTAGCCGATAAGTCGGTTTATTGCGATATGTGTATGATATATATATATATATTTATATATGTGAAGTTTTACCTGCTCCAACATGTTTGGTAATAAAAGGAATAATTATTATCTTTTTCCTTTTTTTCATAACACAAATAAGCAAACAATAGCGTAGCACAAGTGTACTGGGGAATAAAATGTATGCTTTCTTTCTATATAGTAAGCTAAATGAAGTGTCTGCCGTGTTCTGTAGTCCATATATCATTTAGCTGAGTAAGCAGGCATGTTGGCCATTGTTGTAAGAGCAAGTGAATATTTGCATTCTTGCAAGCTTTTCTAAAAATTGTATGTACACTGTGTTTGTGCTCGGCCAACACAAGCAGTCCCAGGAGATCCTGCCAGCTTTGCTGACAGAAGCAGCATGTGCAATATTCCAGCCGTTATTATTCTGAAATCTGTTTATCTTGCCTTTAATGGCCTTAACTACTGCATTTACAATCTTATTCTTCTCTCTCCTGCTCTGTAGGCTAAACTAGAGATGGATAAATATCTCTCTCCACAACCTGTGGCTCTCCCCGACCCAAAGAAGTCAAGACGAGAGAGCGTCTCTACAATGGACCACTTTTTCGGGGACGACCACGGTTCTCCCTACAGCATCAACATGAATGTCTTTCTCCCCGACATCGCTTATCTAAGAACAGGGATGTGCCGGCCAGCAAGGCCTTCGGTCCCCAGCCAGATCAAAACTGAACCTGTAGCGGCGCCTTACTCTCATCCCGAGTGTCCTGTAAACTCGACCGGCCCCGTTTCATCCACGCTGCCTGATTTCACCAGCATCTTCCACACAAATTCCAATTCGGGTTCTGAAATCAGTGCCATGGACGATAACTCGGGGGTCTTTGTCAAGCAGGAGATGCAAGGCTTTGACATCCCGCAGGACGGCCCGCTCTTTCAGCTCCTCAGCTCAGAGCTGGACGTCCCGCATCAAGCCAACTCGCACTCTCACTCTCACCCTCACGCTCACTCACAGATGCCTACTTTCCATGACCTGCACTTAGCCACCCAACAGACTGCTGCCAAGACATACTGTGGCATGTCGGGCTACCCTCTGGGCCCGGGCCACTTTGTGCATCCTCAGGGTCAGACCCACTCGCAGCTCAAAATGCCCTATCTCCCCCCCTCGCCTCCCACTTCAGAACCTGGCAGTCCTGACAGACAGAAGGAACTGCTACACAATCTGACACCTCCACCATCTTACGCCGCCACCATCGCCTCCAAAATGGCCGTCCACGCGCCCAGTCACCCAACACCCACCTCGACACGAGCTCCCATCACCGCCGGGTCCATGCCTGTCCGTTACAACAGAAGAACGAACCCGGACCTCGAGAAACGACGGATACACCACTGTGATTTTCCAGGTACGAACTAATACGTTTAAATGAACCGGAGTCATGTATCAAAATCACCATAGCCAAATTGACAAGATGCCATGGTGTTTTCTGTGTCGCTTTATATTGCACTTTCTTACTCGCACACTTCAATCCACTGTTAAATAATTCAGAGATGGCCAAAGCCTTTTAACCAGCGCTCAAAATGAATGCCTGAGAGTTGACGTCAGGCTGACTGTTATTGAATCCTGTTGCATCAAATTGACTGGGCAAATTGTAAAACAGACAAGCCTCCCAGTGCCATTAATAGTGCATTTACGCTAAGAAGCTGCATGTCTGAAGCGACGAGCTTCGCAATTAAGAACCCATCACTGCTTTACTTCACTGAGTGGGGTTTTACTGTTAACGACATGAGATGGGCTTTGGATTCCTAATTGGAAAAGAAAGTACACTGAAACCAAATAACAGGATGCTCTTATATGTGACTGTGGCGATGAGTGAACCAACTGATTTTGTGTTGGTGACTGAAAAAAAAAAAATCACTCTCTTGTCCTGCTGTTAATGCATGAGACATTAAATGGTTTTGTTTTATAATTTATAAGTGAAATGTGTGTAGTGATTGCAGTATTATATTAATAATTATTTTTGCTATCAAAAGCACTGCAGCTTTTACTGTCAAAAGAAAAAATCTGATCTGACTGTTTATGCATCAAGCATATTATTTCCAGTCTATTCATATTAAATATTGTTTATATTGTTTAATAATTTATGGTCATCTTAATTTATATATATATATAGATATATATAGATATATATAGATAGATAGATAGATAGATAGATAGATAGATAGATAGATAGATAGATAGATAGATCATAGCCTTCCAGAATTTTATATCTCTTAAAAGAAAATGCAACAAGCATAATAATTGCATTTTTAATTTAAGTTTTAATTAGGTTTTTTAATACTTAATCTTTTAAATATTTAACCTTTTTATTTGCTATAAAGAAAAACACAGTTGTCATGCTGTTTAAGTATCAGAATAATAAAGCATTTTTAAAAATATATAATAGTAATATATAATAATTTATCTTTTTTTTTTTTTTCAGTAGTTTACCAATACTTTTTTTTTTAACTTCTCATCACAGTCGTGTCATAGTGTTTATGTGCCAAACATAATTAAACTATTTTTGGAATACTAACAATTTACATATTTATATATTTTTCCAAAAGCCTCCCATTTATTTATATTTTTTTAAATCTCTCAAAGAATTAAAACACATTTGTCATGCTGCATGCATCAAGAATAATGATTGTGCTGTTTTTAACACTGATCATTTATAAAAATGCATGTATAATTATTTTAATAACTGATGTTTTAAACAACAGCCTTTTTTCAGTCACTAAAAAAGCTTAAAGCACACTCTTGTCATAATGTTCATACATAAATTATAAAAATTGCATTTTTAGTACTTTAAATTTATAATTTGAATATGTTATCATTTACAATTATTCTATACATTTTGAACAACGTTTTTTAAACACAAATGCTTAATTTTGGAAGTAACAAAAGCTGTTCTCTTTATTTAGGTTGTAAGAAAGTTTACACCAAGTCGTCCCACCTGAAAGCTCACTTGAGGACACACACTGGTAAGAGTTCCCCAATTAAAAATGGTTTTATTTATGCTGGATAAAGCTGGCCTCCTATTTTGGCACTTTACTGTCATGTTGCTGGGCAGAAGTGCGTTGTTGGCATGCACATGCGTTCATTCTTGCACGCTGCCTGAAAGCTATCCTGCGTCGCTTCCTAATATGAGATTGCACCAAAACCAGGCCCAAATGCATCAGCAGGAACAGCCTATTATACTTCCTTTTTGCATATCAGTTTATAACGTCCGGCATCTGAATCACCTCCTAGGCAGCATTTGAAATTATCAGCAGAAAAACATTTTCAGTGTCCAATATATTTGAAGACATAGATTTAGCATCTAAATGGAAGCGAACAGAAGAGCAGACCTCACTTGACCCGGAGGAGTGAATATTAATACATTCTGGAATGTGGCCTTAGGTATGTGAACATAATCAACTGATAAACTACTGTACTTATCAGGCCATTTTCATTTCCAAGGTATAGAATTTATGTTACCAATTCCTGAGTCTAATTACAGGCTCATGCTGGTTGTAAAGCACCATTATGATAAGATAACAACACCCACTCTTTTCTGAAAGACTTGACATGCCATGATTTAGCCTTTTTGACAGTGTTTCTCTGCTTGAATAAATAGCTTTTCAAGCTGAGATTTACATCTAGTTCAAAATTGGTAATGATATTTTTGGTAATGATAGTTACATTATTGGTAATGATAGTTTGTAATAAGTTAATATTTTGTACATTTTGATTATTTATTTATTTATTTTTTCCTAGAATACAGGTTGGCTGAATGTAATTCAAAATACAAAAAATTATTACAAATAAATACACAAAATCTTAAAATAATTACACAAATCTCACTAAATAATTTGCACTAAAATATTAAAATATTTTTTTAACCTGTTAACTGTTCCAGTATTTGAGCACAGACCTTAAATTGTTAAGGTTTAATCATAAATCGAAAAAGTTTTGGCTTCTTTTAGTTTAAAACATCCTTGCTGAATAAAAGTTTAAATTCATACAAAAAATAAAACTTGTGGTTGGTAGTGTACATTTAAGACCCATCATCCATATACCAATATTAAGTACTATTACTTTTATTAATGTTATTAAGTGGTATTATAAAACCAACAACAACTGCTATCCTGTAATCGTGCATAGGTATGATTAATAAACAGATACACATCACCTCTATTTTATTTGATAAAGAAAAACCACACCATGTCCACACCACACCAAACACAACCCAACCAGTCCTTGGAGAGAAGAGAGGGGCCTCAGGCAGACAACTCACAAGATGAGATCCAAACAAGTCATTACAGGATCCCTGTTCAGGGCTCTCCTCACATACGTTAGAGCTGAAGACAGGCACATGTTCTGACATTTAGCTGCTTAATTGTTTTTGAGCGCCACACCTACTGCATGAGGCTGGAACAGCTTAACTTACAGTCTCGCTCTTTATAGTCCATTTTCTATCACTTCAAAGCCAATAGCCATGATAAATGATAACACTGGGACAATGTTTTCAGGTTGTTGTTGTTTGTACTGATATTTGAAGTAATAAGGATACATGAAAATGGAATTACTCAAAGCATGTAATGTTTACAGTGCAGAAAACGCATTATTGCGTTAAATGACAACATTCTGTCATCATTTACTCAACAACACATTGTTCCAAACCTGTATGAGTTTTTTTTCTTTTGTCTAACACAAAGAAGTTTTCAGTTTGTTGGACCCTATTGACTTTTGTTGTATTAGTTAAAACATTCTTCAAAATATCTTTTGTTCTCCACAGAATAACGAAACTCATACAGGTTTGAAATGACACAGAGGTGAGAAAATGTAAAAAAAAAAAAAATAAAAATAATAATAATAAAAAAAAAAAAAAATATATATATATATATATAAATAAACTTAATAATAAATAAATAAATAAAAATAATAATTATAATTTCCTTACTCCCAAGTTGTTCCAAACAATTTTTTTTTTTTTTACGTTACTTGCTACGGGCAGCAACCCTCTTAAAAATATATTTTTTGTATTTAACATAAGAAAGAGTCTCATACAGGTTGAGAATAATTTAAGAGTGACTAAATAACAGCAGAATTAACAATTTTGGGTGAACTGCACTATAGTAACAGCAAAAAATGCTTTCTAAGACAAGCTTTTTTGTCTTATTTCCAGCTAAAATATCAAAAAATTCTCATATCAAGAAGGATTTTCTAGACAAGAAACCATTACTGTCTTTTTTCAGAAAAAACAAGCTAAAATTAAGTGAGTTTCTACTTGAAACAAGCAAAATAATCTGCCAATGGGGTAAGAAAAATAATCTTGTTTTCTGTTTGAAATAAGAATATTTTACTTACCCCATTGGCAGATTATTTTGCTTGTTCTAAGCAAAAAGTTATTTAATTTTAGCTTGTTTCTTCTAAAAACAACACAGCATTTTTTCTTGTCTAAAAAATTCTTCTTGATTTCAGAATTTTTAGAAATTTTGGCTGGAAATAAGACAAAAAAACTTTTTTTGCAGTGCAATAGAAATATGTGCAATTTCATGTGATGGCTCAAGATTTGCCCAAACAGGTTTAACTGGGCTCAAGCTGGACAAGAAGGTTTTCCGTGTTGACCACCAGAGAGTTGCTTGGATTAAAAGTGTCTTCTGTGTGAGCTTTGTCACTATTGACAACAGAAAGTGGACACTAATCAAACAGACATAAAACCCATTACTTATCCATTCCCTGTTTCATTTCATATTACACTCACACTCAACTTATGCCTTCTTTCTTTTGGACTGGTTCAGTGATGAAACTTTAAGGAGCAACCAGTACCTCACTTTGGATCCGAATGTAACTGGAGTATTCCAGGGACCATATCCATTCGGCATTGACCCGGTAACCAGGCCTTTAAGCAAATCACCTTTGTGTGTCCTGCTCACTCTGAGGTTTGGATTTTACTATATCTCATTTCCTGATCCTTAGATCTGGAGCCTCGCCAATAACCACCTCACCTTCCTCAACTCCTATAAGATGAAGATGTCAGTCATCATCGGAGTCATCCATATGACTTTTGGAGTCTGCTTGTCTTTCTTCAACTACATGTAAGTCATAAATTAGGATTCATTTTGATTTGTATCGTATCTCTGATCTGGATTTTTTCTTGCCATTTTTCCTCAGGTACTCTGGGGATGTGAGCAGCATGTTCCTGGTCTTGATTCCTGAGCTAGTGTTCATGCTGTGTCTTTTTGGGTACCTTGTCTTCATGGTGGTGTATAAATGGATCGCGTTTGGACCTCAGGATTCAGACCGCGCTCCCAGCATCCTAATACACTTCATTGACATGTTTGTGTTTGCTGAGAACCCAGACAACCCACCACTTTATACAGGACAGGTGAAACATTCATTCTGGTTCTTTCTGGGATTGTGCTATAGTTTTCTGTCATGACTAAAGTGTACATGTCTTCTTCAGATGATAGTGCAGAGAGTATTAGTGTGCTCGGCACTGCTAGCAGTTCCAGTGCTGTTACTGGGAAGACCACTCTTCCTGTACTTCAGACACAGGAATAACAGGAGAACGGTAAGTAGGGGTGAAATTAGGCTGTTCTGGCATCTCTGCGTAAAATTAAATTAATAGACAAAAAAATGTATATTTTTATATAAGTGTCATATGCTCACCAAGGCTGCATTATATAGACCTGACCAGATGATGCCTCTCTGTGTTGCTCTTCTGTAGAGTGTCCTTTCTGTAACTCTCATACTGTAATATCCTCATAATACAGACCCTGCTTCTCAGTTACAGGAGGAGCAGTGCCCCCTAGTCACAGACACCAGCTCTATAAACGCTCAGCTAGGAGACCTAGAGGGAGGACAGGCAACAGAGGATCAGGTGAGAAAGAGAAAGGATCAAGACACATTTCACGAATACAGTTCTGCATTAGAAGAGTCAAGAAAAAATATGGTTTGCTTTTTAACCTTTACAGGAGTTTGATTGCGCTGAGGTCTTTATGCACCAGGCGATCCACACCATAGAGTATTGCCTGGGCTGCATCTCTAACACCGCCTCGTACCTACGACTTTGGGCCCTCAGCCTTGCACATGCACGTATGCAAACACTAGTATTGCATGTTCACTTATCCACCTTACATTTTTCATAAAAGTGAGTTCAGCCATAATGCATACAAGAGGCTAGTTTTAGTGTTTACTGTACTTTAGGTCACACACCCTTACAGAAAATACATCTGCATTGCAAAATAAGGTGGATGCTTAATTAGTTTTGTATTTGTGTGCATTAGAGCTGTCTGAGGTTCTCTGGGTGATGGTGATGAGAATTTCACTCTCGTGGCAAGGCTATGTAGGATCCGTGGTTCTGTCAGTCATCTTCTCTGTCTTCGCCATGCTCACTGTCTCTATCCTGCTGGTAATGGAGGGGCTGTCAGCCTTCCTGCATGCTCTGCGTCTGCACTGGTGAGAAAATCACATAAAAATAAACCAACTTGTGCAGTGGTTCTCAACAGGGATCCACTAGGAGTCCAAAGTAAGATTGTAATATTAAAAGTTAATATTTACAACATTTAACATTTTAAATACATAAATATTTTAAGAGAGGTAATTGCGACTTTTTATCTAACTAATCTGACTTTTTTTCTCACAATTTTGTCTAATTGTCTTAGAATTGTGAGATATAAACTCACAGTTGCAAGATATGAAGTCAGAATTACGTGATATAAATTTGCAATTGCAAATAGTTAAATGGGCAGATGGGCAAATGGGAAGCATCAATCACCAGTTGTGTTGATTTTGGCACCTTTACTGTATTTTCAAGGTGTGTGAAACACTTTTGTTGAGGAGTTAACCTTTTTTCTGATTTGATGCAGGGTGGAGTTTCAAAACAAATTCTACAGCGGCTCTGGATACAAGTTCAACCCCTTTTCCTTTGCATCAATTCAGCATGTAGAGTAAATGTAAATATTCTCTGTCAAATGTTTTTATACTTTTATTTTAAAGCTGGATGTGTTAATCCCTGGAAGCAAAGGATGATTCATTACACTGGAGGGGTTTTCCCACCCCGAAATGAAAGTTTTGTCATTAACTGTTTCAAACCTGGATGATTTAGTTCTGTGGAAAACAAAATAAAATGTTTTGAAGAGAAGGTCCTCGCTGAAGAGCCAATGGACAGACCTTGATGTCCAACTCCCCTATGGGTGCAGATTAAAGGCCCAAGCAAATGTGACCCTGGACCACAAAACCAGTCTTAAGTCATTGGGGTATATTTTTAGCAATAGCCAAAAATATGTAAGAAAACTGTGCCATAAGTATGGGTCAAAATTTTTTATTTTTGTTTTTTTGCCAAAAATCCTTAGGACAGTAAGTAAAGATCATGTCCCATGAAGGTATTTAGTCAATTTCTCAATGAAAATATATTAAAACTTAATTTTTGATTAGTAATATGCATTGATAAGATCTTCATTTAAACAACTTCAAAGGTTATTTTCTCAGCATTTAGATTTTTCTGTACCCCCAGATTCCAGATTTTCCTATAGTTGTATCTCGGTCAAATATTGCCCTATCCATCCATCAATGGGAAGCTTATTTATTCAGCTTTCAGATCATGTATAAATCTAAATTTCGAAAAATTAACATTTACGGCTGGTTTTGTTGTCCAGGGTCACAAATAGATCTTAATGCAGAGCATAATGTATGTTTTACACAAATACAGAATACTAATAAAGGCTTTTGTAACTTAATATGAGATTCTTCACAATCTCTTTACATGCATTTTTATAGCCCATGTATCGTCCTTATCAGAATAAGGTAAAACAAATGCACTGTTAACCAAGAGGTGGAATTGAGGCATTTAGAAGATTTGTATACAGGAAAAATAAAAAGTTTTTTATTTTTTAGTATTAACTAGTTAATTTAATACTGCAATCACGAAGAAGTGCCTACAACAGAGCCGTCAGGCACTATATTTACCACTGAATGACTGATATCGTATGATTATTTTAACCCTCCTATTACCCTAAAATCCGCTAACACCTTTTAAATATGATTCATTTTTTTGCTAAAATGTTAGTTTCAGGTAATTGATGTCTTTGTTGACTACTTAACAACACTCTGAAATACAGAAGA
>JAUCMT010000115.1:133587-146081 GCA_032357475.1 Enteromius thamalakanensis
CTTGTCTAGAAAATTCTTCTTGATTTCAGAATTTTTAGAAATTTTGGCTGGAAATAAGACAAAAAAAACTAGTCTTAGAAAGCATTTTTTGCAGTGGGACATTAAAGGGACATGTCCCTTTAAAAGACACAAAATCGTAATCATTCAAGAGCAGTCTGAATGTACAATTAGCATTTTTATTATCAGCCGTTGTCTGTCCGGATACATGTGTTGAGCTGACAAGATTTTCCAAAAAGAAAGGAAAAATAACCTCATCATCTTAAAAAAAAACAAAAAACATCCTAAACCCGAGTTCTAGAAAGGCAAACACTATGCTGCTATTTATGGCCGGCTATGAGTTTAGTCTTGTCAGCTTCCACAAACATACCAAAATACTGAGATACTTTAATCTTAGAGATTGAGTTAAGTGAAGTTTATGTCCTCCACGCCTCTTAGTATATGTTTGTTATGGTTACTATAGCGATGACAGAGACTGCCCACACAGATTACTCATTTAGTATTACTAATGTATTAGTGAACAGAAACCAGTTCTGAATGATAGTTTCTTCCGTGTTATGTCCGTGACTCCTTGTACCTTACCTAACGTGCTGTCCATTGTTTTCTGTGTTCAGGTGAGAAGCCGTATAGGTGCACATGGGAGGGCTGCGATTGGCGGTTTGCTCGTTCTGATGAGCTGACGCGTCACTTCAGGAAACACACGGGAGCCAAACCCTTCCAGTGCGCCGTGTGCAGCCGCAGCTTCTCTCGCTCTGATCATCTCGCCCTGCATATGAAGAGGCACCAGAACTAAACACCAAAACACACTATTATTATCATTATTATGCACTTGAAGTGATTATTTCTTTCTCTGAACCGCGACGAACCTTATAATGTTTAGGGTAATCTTCTCTCTCTGACCTGTCGAGAGCTGTAAACTGAAAAGCTTTACCACGTTTCCTTTTTCCTCTCTCTTTAGTAAGTATAGATCACATTTCCGTTAGGACCCTCATCTCATTTTGACTTTCTCTTTAATACAAATAAGCTGTGTTGTACATGAGACTCGGCTCTCCAATTGGAAGACGAAATGTTTTAAACCTAATGAAACGAACGTATCCAAAGCATTAAGACGCAACTCCCATTTTACTTTGCACTTGAAATAGACTGGAAAAGAGGAAGATCCGTGTATGATAAATGCTTTTAATATATATCACTGGAATAGTTACTGCTCATACCGGGGTTTCAGGTACACAAGCGATTCCCTCTTTTTAGTTGCTGAAGTATTTATAGCTTTGGATGATAATGTGCTGCTACTGAACAGCAATTATTCGATGAATTATTAAACAATGGTTTAGAAAAGCAATGAGAAGTGGAAAAGGGCTTTAGACAGCTGTGTGATTTGTACAGCCTCCTTTATACACACAGAAGCATGCCGAACATTTGTTGTCCTACTGTCGTTGATGCATAAGCTCATATGAATGTACGAGACCACGGTGACTTTTCTTTTGAACACATTTCATCTTAAAGTGCCTTTTCGTGTTTGTTTTGATCAGCAGCACATGCTTAAACTTCTTATTCATAAAAACTCAGCCGGTTACCATTATTTCACTATTACCGCCTTTCAAACGTTTAAGAGAGGGTTAAAGCTGGTTCATCAACTGGTTCTTTCTTGTAAAATCGATGTATTTATTGCATTGGCTTTGTGAAGTGGAATTTGACAAGTTTTGTGTAATTGAAATGCCTTAATGTAAATACTATGACATTTTATTGTACTGTAAATATTATTTTGATTAATTTTGTTGCCTTTTTTCCTTCCTTTTATCGGAAAAGGATCATATTGCTCTGGATTTTGGCTGTGTGACTATTTTTTTTTTTTATATATATATTTCAATTATTTTGTAGATTCTCAGATTATATTTCTAAATTGGTTGTCCTCTTGACAAAATGTTTTTGCCTACTGATTGAAATGAAACCTAATAAAATCAACTTTATAATTTGTAATGCTTTTTACAAAATTCTCTCACACATTTCTTTCTTTGTTCGGTTTCTGCAGAATCAGTGACAAAACAAAAAATATGTAGAACGATCGTTAGTTAGCCTCCCTCAAAGCAGATACACTACAGGGGTGTATTCCAAGGGGTTCCTGTTGACCCACTATACCATTTTTTATTTGTTGATGTTTCTAAGGTCCAAGAATGGAAATACTACAAAGGAGTAGAGATAAAACTATCATCAAAGCAGAAAGTTAAGTTTCAAAGATCACTTGGACCTATGCCACGAAGTTTGAATGGCTCTTATCTGAAGGTTGACATCGTAAAGAAACAATTTCCACAACTCAAACAAACCCTAAAGCTCTGAAAAAGAAAATTAATGGGAATTCCTTTTTATGTCAACATATGTCGAGAGTGAGTGTGACGTTAGTACAATACCTCAGTGTTATTTTTTTATTACCTAGTGCAACCTATTTCAAATTTGACATGTTGCCCAACAAAAAGGTAGCTTTAGTTCACCCCAAAAATAAAAATGTTGTAATCATTTATTCACCTTCATATTGTTTGTGAAATGTGTGTTGTGAGAATGAGATAGAAGTTAACAGTAACCAAAATGGTTCGGTTACCAACATGCATAAAAAGGTCTCTGTGATATTCAACGAGTACAAATTATATTAGTTACCCATATAAATTTAACTTAGGACCTTAAATGTTATTTGATAGTAGAATTTGGTCTTTTAATTCAAGAAGATCTCTATTTTTAATATAGGTTTCAATAGCTGTTGTAGCAATCATTATTCACCTTCATATAGTTATTAACACAACCTTAAAAGAAATTAAGTTTGTATGTTTTGAGAATGAAATGGAGTAGAATGGAAGTAAATGGTAAAACTGGTGATATTCAAAAAGTACAAGTAATATTAGCTACCCATAGTGTTAATTTAGGATCTTAAATGTAATTTGATAGTAGAATTTGGACATGTAAGAAGAAGATTTCTATTTTTAATATGTACATTTTAATAGCAGTTGTGCAGCTCATGTCACAAACAACTCAAACTCTAGTTTACAGTCTTTGAAAATCCATCTTAATACTGGAATCTTAATGGTATTATTTTTGGAAGGGATAATTTCTTGGCTCACAGGTTTATGGATCCAGACCAGAGTCCACTGTGACAACTGAAAATGTCTTTGCAGTAATATCTAGGGCTGTAGCTATCGAATATTTTAGTAATCGAGTACTCTACTTAAATGCCATCAATTAAGTTGAGTGATCAGATAAAAGTTTTTGCTTAATTAAAGAGAAGATGAGAAGAGAAAAAAAGACAGATCTCTTAAAATTGACAACAAATTTTTTTTATTTAAAAAAATATATATATAGGCCTTTATTTATTTATTGAAATCCGCTCTTGCCGCCCTGCCAATAGTGAACTTCTGCATTCTGACTGGTTGCCGCAAAACTGCGTCATAGCTTATTACCATAAAGTTAACCTGATTTCAACTCTCCTCGGCGCTATCGCCGTTCATGACGCGACGCTCCCCGCCAACTTACATTTAACCTTTTTGTCGTTATCTCCTGTTCATTTGGTCTCTTTGCTCATCGCCATTGTTAATTGTTCCCTTCCATTACGCAGCCATTTTCGCGCCCTTAAATCAAAACACAGCCGTCTCCTTCTGCTTCGTGGGTGACGAAAGCGTAAGTGCGATGTCACAGTAATGCAAAAATCATTGCGAAAAAACTTGACAGGAACTTTAAAATTAATTAATAGAGGCTTTGAGGCAGAGGATTTTGTTTGTATCATTGTTGTATCATTTTTTGTAATCGAGTTATTCGAGTTACTCGAGAAATCGTTTCAGCCCTAATCATATTAAACCTCTTAATAATAATTCTAGAGTTAGTATGATGCCCCATTTTATCTCATTTTCAACCAGAATAACAACAATCTGTTACGTTCAGAAACTATCAGCACGGATGGACACTTGGTGAACGCACTGTTTGTTTTACGAGGCATCGCTGGTTTCTTGGGGTGCAACTGAATTACAAGCTGCCAAAACTTTGGGGACCCCTGTGAGCAAAGAAACAATACAGCTTTTGATATGAGATCAGGAAACACCACAAAGGAAAATAAATGCTTTCATTGCTTTTAAAGAGAAGGGGAATTTCTCCCTCTCTTCTACATGTGTTCTTAGTTTGATTTCTCGGACAAACCTCAGCCCCTGGACATAATGAACTTCAGATGTCAAAGACAGGCAAACAATGGAAGCTCCACTGGACCCAATCAGGAGGTTCTTCAAGGTTCCTCCTGAGAATTGTTACTCCTACAAGTCCCCTTCTCTCCTCCACTCTTTCTTCCTCTCCTACCTCCCCCTTTCCGTAGCCTACATGGAGGTTTTAAACCCCCAGGGTGAACATTATTTCTCTAATGCATAGGGCCCCTGGTTTTTTCTTCACGTTCAGCCCTCAAAACATCATAAGCTGCACTTTCTCATAACCTGTCCCAGCCAGATCAATACAAATGAGTCTCCCGTTGCTGTAAACAAACAAAAGTGCCAAAGACAGAGGAAACAGCTTTATTTCTCGTAGATTGGTACATATTATGATATGCACAGTGTCAGAAAGAATGACCATTTAATCGGGTTAACCCAATCTATTCCAACTCTTAAGACTTAATAGCTTTGTAGTTATGTGAATTGGGAAGTCAAAGGCTAGTTAGCTTAACTTTTAGACCAACAAAGCCAAAGTGACAATTGCATGGGCCTTTATATAAGCCAGCAAAGTTCAAGCAGTCAAGGTATCAGTTTTTGGGCAAAAAAAGTCTGATTTACAGCATTCCACATATCACCCAATTTTTACTGCTTCCCTCAAGCACTAATCATGCAGCTGGATGGTCGGGTTAAATGTTCAAATGCAAGGCTACAGCCCCTTGAATTCTCAAAGAGATTCTCTTAGACACACAGTGCTCAGTTAAATTAAAAAGGTTAATTAAAAGTGACTCTTCTTTTCGGTACATATGCAATAGCATGAAAATCTTAATTACGGGATTCAATTATTGGTCAAATTAAAAGAGTGCTGCAGTGATAATGTACTTTGTAGGATAAACTGTAAGTTACTATCACCCTGGTTTTCTTTTCTTTTTTTATCCATATATTTTTGAATCGCTTTTGCTTTGGATTGCCGAAAATAAGCTCCAAGACCAACAGAACAACAGTTCTTGCATGTTGTAGATTATCATGATTATCTTCACAAATCAATGCAACTTTTGTAAAATTTGAAGCCTAAATTAAATTGCCTGCCATAAAAAAAATCTAACTGTAGGCTATAAACAGCATGGTTGCATGATATATACTGTACATACATTTATATATATATATATATATATATATATATAAATAATGCACTTGATAGTACACAATACACAATAAATATACACAGCACACACACATATATTATGTAAACAAAAACCTTTATTTTGGATGCCATTAATCGCGATAAAATTAATTCCTTGCCACTAGGTGGTGCTTTTGGAGCAGCAGGCATAGCTATTTCCCTGGGAACTTTGTAGACAACGCAGCACTGCACTCACAAAGCCTGCTTTGTCAGGCATTACAGGCATGATCAAATGACACCAATCTGACCAATCTCAGCAGATAGGTGTCACGCAGGGGTTTGGAAAAAGTAATTGTTGAGCAAATTGTTGAGCAAGTAAGGTAAAAATAAATGCATATTGTAAGACAATAAAAATGTTTTTTAGGGCCTTGCATGCATGTCAACCTGTTGTTGGGGACTCCCAAAACCAAATATGATCCTTCCATTACCCATAATAGGGGCACTTTAAGCTCTAAGCCTTTTCAAAACACTCACTGACTTCAGGACATTGAGAACCAGAAATGCAAACTCGGTTCTGTTTTGACTTATGCAAAATTTGTCTATTCTGCAGCATACGTATAGTCAGGGTTCAAAGTACAAAACTCAACTTTATTACACAAACACAATACATTCAAATCAAACGCAACTCTTAATTTTAAGTCAGAAATTTGCCTAAGCTGTATTCTTTATTTGCTTTATGGATTTGAAACCCCATTTAAAGTAAAGTTTTTCTCTAGTTCAATGAAAATGCTGATTTTTTTCTTCAAAACTGTTTAGTGCCATGTTTGTTATGTTGTTTACAGTCGAGTCATTTGGCTTATCCGCGTGCACACTTCACAAAATAGATACTGAGGAAACGACTTTTTTCCATCTGAATGAAAGCTGTGCACCTTTTGTGTCCAAAAGGGGTTTTAAATTCAATAAATCTAGTGCCTAAATTTCACTAAAGTCACAAAATTGTCACCAGTATATGCGTGACAGTGTGTGACAGGACCTGAATGTCAAGGGGGGGCTAATTGAGGCCATTATGTTACCATTATGCCTAGTCGCCAAAAATAAAACAATGCATGAGAAATGGATTTGGCGTGTTAGTTGTAGTGCACTATGCAACAAGCTATTATAAACAAGCTAACGTTAACTAGATAAGGAACGTTTTAATCAATAACATAGCAAATTCGTGGAAAATCACATCAGTAATCAGCATTCTCGCCGCAACTAATTTATTAGCTAATTAGCATCTACTAAAGTAAAGAGAATCGCTTTATTTATAAGTGAATAAATCCTCTACTTAATGCAGTTCAACAACTACTAATGAACAGAGCCACAGATACATGAAACATACACGTGTAGCGTAGGTGAGATGAACAGGGATAGCTGGCAAACCACTGTGAGAAAGGGTAGGGGGAACTCAACTATTTCGAAATGCATTTTTTGCGTTTGTGTTTTTTACTATGTGCACAATTATCTTAGGTATACATACATTTTTCACATAGACAGTGTGATTTTTTTTCATGATTTTTCAGGACAATCCTCGGACATGCCGATGACGTTAACGTTACTATTTACAGTATTAAAAGTGTCAGTGTCGACTGGATGAATGGAGCACTTTATCTATTAAGCTTTTTAGTATCCTCATCGCAGAATATAGCGTATACTGCATAATTGAAATCATGTTTTTCTTAAATTAGCATTTCGCTGAACCTGGATTATGAAGCACGCAATTGAGTGTCAGCTTCTATTAGCATATATTCACAACATTTAATAACGCTATCTGTTCACGCTGTACATGTTAAAAGCGGCCCATCGCTCTTTTCAATTACAAGTGTAAACGCGAGTTTAGACCGATGATAACCGCAATGTGAAAAGTCCTCGCATGGTAGAATGTGCAATATTCATTTTCTGTACTAAAATTGTTGACGTTTTGTGTCTGCAATTTCACCGAAGAGTGGCTCATCTCTGAAGTGACAAAAAAAATATATTTCTGGCTCTTGACAAATTGCGTGTGATATATTCCTTGTTTGTAAGTAGGCTAAATGAATTAATGAATAGATCAATCAGACAAAAAAATAACTATATTTGAAACAAACATTCTGATAAGATATTTCTGTTTAATTTGTCTCAGTTCACTCGCCCTTGACAGGTGCAGGAGAAAGTGAATTTTGGATCCATAGCACACATTATGTCTTTTCACAAAACCAGCAGAGGTCATGTATCTGTCTGGTTGAATTACTTTAAAAACATTAAATTTCCTGTTCCTCTTTGTTGAACTCAAATATGAAGTTTTATTGTTTAACTTACAAAGTCTACTCTGTATTTACCGAGTGTGAAAAGGGTCTACTGGCTCATTGAGCAGATTACAAACAATTAATGTCACATCTGGGCTTCTGGCTGCGGGCCGATAAAACATGCTGCTTTTGCTGCAATTTTTCCAGTGTAGCTTTACAGACCACCCACACAGACAGGAGGACCTGTTCCCAACACACTGCGGAAACATAATAAGCATTGAATGAACACATGGGAGCTTGAGCTTATGGTTCTAATCATGTTCTTAATACCTTAATAGACAGTGGTTTCAAATGGGTACTTTCCCCTCTTAAACATCAACAGTGCTGCTCCTGAGGGGGTGTGTGTTGCTCATGGCTGCTCTTGACATTTGTTTGCCATAGCTGAAGACAAACTTAAGCTTCCAGAAGACAGCTTGGACGCTGATACGCATCTATGTGTTAAAAAGCGGGCGATTCAGTGGCCTGCAGAGTCCGTGTCCATGATTCAGTCTCTCGGTACTCTCACACCTCAGCGTGAGGAAAACAAAATGGCAGACGGTAAACCATGAAGTACTGCGAGTTTCTTCACTGAGAGGCAATCTCATGAGCTGATGTACTAAAACAGCTGCGGCTAAAGCAGTTAGCATGAGAGCTTGAGAGACTCATTGCGGAAACACATTCACATGCAGTGAGCGCTTTGTTAATTCTGACCCTTTGTTTATCAAGCACACTTTAATTAGTGGTCTGTGTAGGACTGGGCAGGATCGTATTCAAGAACCATCAAAGTCATAGGAACAGAATATTTATAGATGAATTGATTGATGTGCCTTGTTTGAGGCTGAGTCAGCATGAAATAAATGAGACATAATGAATGCTCAGAACCGACATTAAATGTAATTCACCCATAAAGCAAAGCTTACTACCTGGGGCTAGTTGTCATAAGGGATATATTTCAGCTTTAGGGTTTTGGAGGCACATAACAGCAGTTTGAGGTAAGGTAAAATGTAACTACTTCGCTTGTAGACTACTAAAATGTCACAGAACAAAATATAGATATCACATATTATCACATTTAAATCAGGCAAAGCAGTTAGGTGTAATCTGAACAGGAAAAGAAGTGCATTCTCCCGAAGCCATATAATAGCTGTATAAGTGAAATTCTAATATAGTTTTTACAAAGAGTTCAGATCGATAGATATAGTTTGTTTAAACCAAAAAAATAAAATAAAAATGATAAGCAAGCTAAAAATTCTAATATGCTTTTTCCATTGTGACAACTTACCCCTTATAGTGAATGCTCACCAAAAGCTGTGATGTCAGTACCTGTTATATTTAGCATTTTGTTGAGGTTAGTGGATGACATCATCTTTTATACAAAACTCCATTAATAATTATTCAACCATCACTGCCCATCGATTTCTATAGATAGATTTTTGCTCAAAGTGCACTCTAATAAGTCACTATTTTATCTGTTAATGTTTATGCAAATATAAAACTAAGGCTGAGACCCTCTTGAGTGTTCTTAAAGGGAAGGAAAATGCCTACACACTCTGTGCAGCTGTACAGAAAATCAAAACATGAATAAGAGCATTTATTGATTTATTATCCAGTGTCTCACACACATATGCCATAAACCTGACAGATTTTCTCAATGACAACTTATCAAATGTAGAACAAACAGAACGGGAGACTTCTCCTTCTGTAAACAGCCCACTCACTATCCCGTTTTTACCTGCAGCACACATAAATGATTAATGCTAGTGATTCAGATATCAGATTAGTTTGAGGTGAAAGGCAAGTTTATGCCGAATCCCCATTATATTTCATAACTGAGTGCTTTCAATAACCCTTTGTCGGATAAAGCATTTCTCCCCTTTTAAAGAGCTTTCCTGTCAGAAGAAACTTTCTGGTTTACGTGTAATTGTCTGAATGTTTTGCAGATCTCATTTGTTATCATTAAAGCTTTTAAACATCAATTCGGACTATTGTGACAGTTTAAATGACAGTTTAAAGTGCGCAATCATGCACAATAGACAAGGAAAGGGCAAGCAAATGTCACGCAAATAGGAGTAACTTCTCAAAATGTGTCATGCTTGACCAGACTCATGAAAGGTTTGGAGCACAAGTTCAAGCAGTCCGTGTTTCTAGGTAAAAATACAAAACATTTATTGTCTAAAATATGATTTCTATTAATGGGTGATGCTTCTGATGATTGGCAGCAGCCCAAGCTTCCATGACAACAGATAATTGAAGCTAATGGGTTCTCATTATGTTTTCATTCACTCTGAGTGTAAGCTCTATGTAAGCTGAGCACCACCACTGTCGGCTAGTGACCACACACCTGCCATGAAACACACACACACACACACTATCACAGAGCAAAGGTGAAAGGTGTTGACGCGTATTAAAGGTTCAAACATTTGTGTAATGCCACAAACAAGTTCTTTTTCCACCCGCATTTTGTTGACAGAAAACAGATGTGGCAGGTGTCTGCCAAAAACAGGTTAGATGTGTATGTGTGAGGAGATATGCACATACTGAAAAGAAATGGACGCTACTGGTCAGTGACCCTGCCACAAGCTCCTTCAGATTCTTCCCTGCAGCCTCTCAACCTCAAATAACTCAGACCAGATGTAGCTTGTATTTACAAAATCTGACTTTTTGTTTCTGTGTTGCTGAGTAAAGCTATTGAGAGCCATTAGTTATTTAGAATTCAATATTAAATTATATGAGATATTAAATATTATTAAATACTTTTATAAGCCACTAAATATATATATAAAGAAAAATAAAATTTGGAACGATATGTACTTTATGAATGCAATTGTTTTAGTCCATAGTATTTATTTTTAATTATTTCCTTTTTATTTTAAGGTCCAATTCTTGCTACAAACAAACTATAAACTACAACTTTTTATTCATTAAATTCCCAATTTACTGCTTATTAATACTCAGCAAGGTAGGTGTTAAGGCATTAAGTATATAGAATATAGTCATGCACAATATCGGCTTTACAAGTAACAGCCAATATGCTTTTAATATTTATATGTAAATGCTACTTACTGCATCAGCACTAAATCAAATATTATGCTATATACGGTATGAACGTTATATAAAATAATTCAAAATTCTTTGAATTAATTTTCAATTTCTGGGGCATTTTTGCTTGATTGTAGTGTATTATTAGAAAGGCTCAGTATTGTAATACAGTCAAGTTGACAGGAATTTATGAGCCATGTAAAGCCATTGAATGATGTCCATAATGGAAAAAATAAATAAATAAATCACTTAACCCAAGTTAGAAGTTCACGTAACCCAACCGGAACTCCTGCAATCCTTGGAGCTGCTCTAGTGTGGGTGGTAGGGATGTAAGAAGGTTCTGTTTGACTTTGAAAGTCTCAAGACATTTGTTTTCTGTTAGTTTATGGTATGCATATATGTCTCAAAGGTGGCAAGGCAATTTGTGTGCGGGCGGACAGCCATTCCAAAACTATCAGAGCGAATTGCTCTTCCCCCTCACTTTTGTCCTGGGGGCTCACTAATATGAACTGGCCACTCTCATTTTCCCATGCTCTTGGAAGCTCTCATTTTTAATGCACACGCACACACACGATACACACGTGGACACACACTAATGTAGTCTACTTGACGGATCAGACGCCTGCAAATTTCTCCCGATCTCTTTCACTCCCCTTTCACACACAGCTGTTGCGTTTTCACTCTTCATATTCTCTCCAGTGTTGATGGAAAACAGCATTCCGAACTCCCTTTTCAATGGTACATTAGAGACCTTAGACACAATAGCATAAAAAACACCAAATAGAATTGTGCTAGCGACCCCTGAACCCTTGCCTCCCGCCCTCGCACACGCACACATCCACTGACTTACTGACCTGAGTGGGATGAAGCTCCTTAGCTCATTCCACAGAAGAAAGACTGCAGATGTTCCTCAATCACATCCATCGGGATCGCTGGCCAGATCAAGCTTAACGTCACTATTCCCAGATATTTTAGAATGGCCTTATGGTCCGTCACAGCTGAACAGGCATATCAGACATATCCAAATCCATATCAGTCCTCTTGCATGGGCATTAAGCCTCATGGTAAATGATAGCTACATGTTGTTCAGCATGTACTGTATTTTGAGATTGACTGGATGGTCAGCAGGGTTCAAGATGAACACTGGACTGTGGAAAATGTGTGATAACTTTTTTTTTTTTGTGACAAGTATATAATATCAAGTAGCCTAAATAATATAATATAGCAATATATCATATTGGACCCTAGTATATCATGTACACTATCCTTCATAAGATTTGGGTTGGCAAGATTTTTTTTTGTTTTTAAGATGCCTTTTTTTAATGTAAATATTTTGTAACATTATTTGTATTCATGTCATACTGTACATTATTATTGTCAATTTTCATCAGTCAACTTAATTAATCAAACATTTTGATGGCATATATATATATATATATATATAAAATATATTCATATTTGTGTTTTTAGAAGCATTTTTATGGACAAAATCTCCTACATGATTTTTAACTGAGCTATTATATATATATATATATACAGCTCTGGAAAAAAATAAGAGAGCACTGCAGAAAAATCTGTTTCTTTTGGGTTTTATTCTTAAAACTATACTTAAAACAATGCATGTTTGTTTCATTTTTTGTGAACTGCCATATTTGAAATATTTAGGATAGAAGCAACTTGATGCTCAATGAATCTTTGTGCCAGTAAAGCTAGGATTGAGCCCTTTTTTCTTGATTTAAAACCTTTCTTTTCACTGTTTTTGGTATGTTTAGTGTTCATTTTAAAATTTCTAATTACTTTTGAAAGACTTCTAGCATTTTTTACCATCCAACTGGTCACACTGCAAGAGGATAGTGTTGA
>JAUCMT010000115.1:146181-157837 GCA_032357475.1 Enteromius thamalakanensis
ACACTGCAAGAGGATAGTGTTGATTACAGCAGTGCTCTTTATACTTTTCCCGTTAAATACAATTTAATTCAGGTGCTCACCAAATAAGTACATCAAAAAACAGAATGAAGTATGTTTGTGTAGAAATTTAACAAAGACTGCTTGTGATACTCCAAGAGATACTGATTTAGGAGTAAATTGCAGTGGTCTCATTATTTTCTTTCAGAGCTGTATATATATATATATATATATATATATAACACAAATTATGGAAAAATATATATATATTATATATAATAATATATATATTATCTATAAATATATATTATAAAATATATAAAGTATAAATGTACACATTAAGTTATTATATATTATTTAATAATATTTATTGATTATTTAAAAATATCTCCAAAATAAATGTACAAATAATTTTTATTTTTTTTAATTTTTTTTTAATGAACTTTTTCACGGCCAGCATGCCTGGTGAGTTCACTCACCTTTTTTCAGTAAGTTTTTAGCATTCTGGTGTAAGTTTTTAGTTGTATAACTGCATAGAACAACCTGCTAATCTGGAAAGGCCAGCGTATTTGGTGAAGGCGGATGAGTCAAGAATGATGCACAAACCTTGGAAAAAAGGCTGGGACACGTGGCATCTCTGTGTAGACAGAAACCGTCTGTCCTGAGCAGGGATTCCCTCACTTCCGTGAGAACATTCATATGGAAAGTAAGGAAAAAGATGAGAGTGTCATGGAAAACACTGGCGTCAATAGTCTCCAAACACAACAACCCTTCTCATTCCCTCACCTTGTCAACTACCATTTGCTGTGGATCATTACACTGACGGCTTTCCTGAGAGCTGCTCCCAAATCTCACCACAGCAAATGCGAACACTCTCCGATTAAAAAGCTAGAATAACAGCAGCTTCCTCAGACAAATATGACTTTATGTTCCTGACACAAAGAGGAATTGCCAAATATTTACCAGAACTGCCATCCCCCCAAGCTCAATTAGCTGGATTATAAATGCAGCCTCAGAACTGCCTGTAATGGGAGTAAATGGGAAGTAAACAATTACGTGACTGCATTCGTATGGCTGCTCAGTGGTTACCCAGAAGACAGTGGCTTCGGAACATTATGTCACAAACTCTAAGAGAATTCTGTTACTGCTCATAAATGGTTTCACTCCAAATTTTACAGGAGTCAGTTACGAGGGTGGTTAGCCGAATGCCAGAGACAAGAAAAGCTTGTGACACTGCAGTTAAAAATCCCATTCTCTCTTAATGTGTCACTATTTAGGCTCGCTGTAAATTAGCGCGCAGGCTTTCTCTGTTTAACACATCAGACCATTGTGTATAATAGGCCTTTGATAGGCCAGAAAACTTCAGAATATGAAATAACTTTGGCTTCAAAAACATTCTTTGAGGCACCGTGCAAACATTTACTCTCTCTCTCGATAAAACCTTCAAGTTTGTTCATGCACCAGCATTGTGCATAACAAAGAATGACTCAAAGGGTGGTTATAAAAAGCACACCTTTACAATTATCAGTTTAGCCTTTGAACCTCTGGGTGTAATTTTGCTGCAATGGCACCAGTATAATTGTGACTAAAACATGACAGAGACTTTGTGGAGTCTGGCAGCCTGCAGTGCAAGTACTGCAATCACGTTTTGTTCGCTTGGCACTCTTCTAATGCCCTGGGGTCTGTTGTGAAACCTGTAGCGTTGCACCACAGATGTGCACGGACACCTGATTCTTGCTCAAACCTGCAAATGCTTCGCTGAACCTCGTGCATTTGTTCATATTGGCATCGGTTGTTTTTTTTTGTAATGCGACTTACGTAAGAGCACCTTTTGATCACTGGTGCACAATTTTTTGAGGGCCTAGGAAAAAGTCTAAATTATATATATAAAAAAAACTATCCTAAAGAGATAAAACAGAAAAAAGAAAGAGCAAAAGCAACTGAAGCATGTGCCAACTAAAATACGAACACCCTGTCTATGTTTTTTTTCCCGTACAAACATACACACTCAATCTCTCTCTTTCTTTCTGTTTTGAAGAGAGCTCAGCGGTTGTGTTATGACAGAGATTCTTTTGTTTGGATTATGAGGCAGAGGAAAGGGGAACAACAAGCCTTACTGCTGTTTTTACTGTCAGATAAACAATATTTTCATAAGGTGTTTCTCATCCTCTCAGATCAGAGGGAGATGACTGATTGAGACATGGAGGATCTATTTCCAACCAACACAAACACACTCAGTGTGTCTGCTTGTCCTACTGACGGCTGTGGAAGTGACTCTGGCCTAAAAGCTTGATTTAAAACAGCTTTATGAAGCTGCAGTCATGAAGTAGGCTTTGCTTTTATTAGGTGTTGTTACACATTAATATGTCTCAATTTTCCCATCAAAAAGAGTTAAAATGATAACAAAACATGTCCAGCATTCAGTAAAATCAATGCTACATTTCAGGAGAGGCATGGCCAAACTAAAACTCCATTCAAATCATGAGAAACAAAAACAATGTATGAAACCGGTCTTAAATCAACATTTAAAGGTCATTTAACATAACATACCAGAGAAACACAAACACAACAGCAACCTTCTAAATAAAGATTACCTATGCCTATGATAGTATGCTAATTACTACAGAAACCGACTTTTATTCTGTAATTTTAAGCATTCTTTTAGATAAACACTACATGAACGTTTTAATGTTAATAAACTTCACTGTGTTGTAAGCAAAACTTTTATAACTATCATTAGATTTTGTGAAATAGGCCTATCTTAACCAAACAGAATGATTAAAGATTTCCTCTTCTTCTTCTTTAATTAGGGATAGTTGTTATCCAATAAATCTCGTCAAGGTTATATTTCTTATGTAATCCATTTTTAACATATTTATTATTTAACGAATATAAAACAAACAAACTTCAAACTATAGTAGTTTATTAATAACCTTAAACGGAGGTTTTACTAATACTTACTCTAAATTTAGTTGATGTGGACGCCCAAAGAGAATCTGGAATGAATCTCTAATTACAATATTTTGTGCTAATATGCAAATATGTAACCCCCAGTGTGATTTGGCCAAAAGCAGCGATAATAATAAAGAAAACGAAAAGGTATGATGCTCATACTGACAACACTGACGGAAAACGGAAGGCACTTAGTTAAAATATTCGACATAGTAAGGGTAAAGGTGGGTTAAAGGTTAAATCGAGTGTCGTGAACTGACCTGATTGAGAGCAGGTTACGACAGCTGTCTGAACTGATTAGGAGTCTGTGAACAATGGCATACTACTGCAACCTTGTGGTGAATTGAAGAAGTACATTAAAAGCGAAACAGCTGGTCGAAAGCAACAACTCAGGGGAGAAATGTAGGTATATGTTATAATAAAGCAAATAATAATGTTATATTATTGTAAAATATCAAAGGGGAAAATATTATGCTTACTGTAGCCTCAGTGTTGTCCCAAGGTCACGTAAACTATGTGATAGGTGCTCATATGCTCCAAAGCTTACGAAAATGCTTTCTCTGCAGGAAGCGTACAGCGGTATATCAAATACAAAAATCTAAATATGTTTAAAATACATATTCTAAAACATCTGTATACTATATTATAGTAATTAAATGTTTGTTATGTAGGCCTGTTACTCTCGTCTGTCAATTAAAATATATCTCTATTTGATCTAATATAACTTTTCTTTTACTGTACCTTTTTTCTGTGTATGTATAGTAAGATTAAGCCTATAATTAATCTCTAAACTCATTATGCATATGCATTTGGGCCTTTGTGGTCTTTAAAGTGACACAAGTCTTTTCTGTACATACAAATCTGTGCTTTTATTCATGCCTTTTTTCTAACATATACTGTATTTATGTATAAATTCACAGTTAAATCCATATAAAACTGAAATGTTTACCATACCATCATTTACAGATACATCATTGTAGAAGAAAAAGAAAATTAAAAAATAAAAAGGAATTCCCATTTGACGATCATTTACACTCATGATTTTTAGTCACTGGGTTCCCTGTAAAATACTTTTGGCATCACATATTTATGGACGGAAGGGTGCAAATCTCAGAATACAGAACAAATATATGACATACAATACAAACGAACAAAAATTATATACCACATAGTAAAGACTATAAAATATACAGACATCTGCTACACTAGTTTTGTGCACAAATGATGCAAGGAAATTTAAAACGGTGTGAGAGAATGTCTCCCTCAAATGGCTGAGTCCTGAGAGGACAGAATACTACATTAATGGTACGGCCATCTCCTCACATTCAGTAATATATATATTCATATATTCAGTGGGTACGGAAAGACCCACTTACATTTTTCAGTCTTTGTTAGTCTAAAATCATTTAAGTTTATTTCTTTTTTCCTAATTAATGTACACACAGCACCCCATATTGACAGAAAAACACAGAATTGTTGACAGAGGTGAGAGAGGTAAAGAAGAACCCAAAGATCACTTTGGCTGAGCTCCAGAGATGCAGTCGGGACATGGGAGAAAGTCAACCATCACTGCAGCCCGCCACCAGTCAGGGCTTTATGGCAAACCTCAGAGTTCTGAGGACCTCAGACTGGAGGGGTTTACCTTCCAACAAGACAATGACCCTAAGCACACAGCTAAAATAATGAAGGAGTGGCTTCACAAGAACTTTGTGACCTAAAAATGGCTGTCCACCAACGTTTACCATCCAACCTGACAGAACTGGAGAGGATCTGCAAGGAGGAATGGCAGAGGATCCCCGAATCCACGTGTGAAAAACTTCCCAAAAAGACTAATGGCTGTATTAGATCAAAAGGGTGCTTCTACTAAATACAGAGCAAACGGTCTGAATACTTAGGACCATGTGATATTTCAGTTTATTCTTTTTTAATAAATCTGAAAAATTGTTTTTCTGTCAATATGGGGTGCTATGTGTACATTAATGAGGGGACAAAGTTTACTTTTCTAAAAATTATTTTAGCAAATGACTGCAATATAACAAAATAAAAGTAAATAAAATGTAAAGGGGGTCTGAATACTTTCCGTACCCACTGTATTTAAAACAACAATTTCAGATTCATAATAAAGTGATATCTGGAGCCTATTCTGAATATGAAGCTAAAATGTGAATTGTGATAGTTATGATTTTTAGTTTTGCGTATGTGTCTTTTTAACTGAAACAAATGTGTACTATTTCTACACAATGACAGCCATGCCATTATTACCCTGCAAATAGTAAATTATATTTTTTTCCCAAAGTGACTTTTAGTTGCTCAATGCATAACCAAAGCATGCACTGAATAAAACTGCAATGCTTTTAGACAAAAATAAATTGCAAATATTTGGAAACTACTGTGATATGCAATTATACAAGGCTTCCACGAGTAAACCTGAAGGAAACCTGAAAATTTGTTGAATCAAATACATTTAAAGGTGCTATAAACGATTTTCAACCAGTATATAACAGCCTATAAGATCTCACATCAGCACAGAACAAAAGAGCGGTTTGACCACACCCCCTCAATCTAGCCACGCCCCGAATTGTCTTTTTCCTTTCCATTAAATTGAAATAACATAAATGTTGGAGCCTGAGAAAATTGCTCATGAGTTAATATATAATGAAAGATCATTTGAGATACCTTTGGTTTTGGAGCAATGTGAATATCAAATAGTTGCTTGCTGATTCAATAGCTAGGCTACTAATTATAGTAAAAATCGTATCCAACACCTCTAACTGTACATGGCTTTCAATAGTTAGTATAAGACTCTGTGGCTCCCACCTTTATGAATAAACCTCACATAAAAGTGCAGAAGATAAACCGTATGAGGGAAATGTAGATAAATGTAGATGAATCTCATAACACAGGGACCTCATCTTCAACATGGTCTCTCATTCCTGTCGAATTCCCCTGTCTTTCATCTCCTTGTTGTGCGAGGAGTACTTCCAGACCTTCTTCACGCGACACTGGCAGATAGAGACCTGCTCTGTCTGCTTATATTGTTCATGGAACGTCTTGTTCACACTATGCATGTTTGTGGGGCATGTCTGCGGCGGTGGAGGGCCAGGTGGTCCGAGCGGGAGAAGCTGCGGTCACAGTCGCTGCATTTGAACGGTTTTACTCCGGTGTGTTTGCGGTAATGTCGGGTCAGCTCGTCAGAGCGCGCAAACTTCCATGTGCAGTTATCCCACGTACACTTGTATGGCTTCTCACCTGAGAGAAAGAAACATATACAGAATAAATAATTACATAAAGTACGTGGCAGGAACAGATCAACTTGACCTGATGTAAATGTGGGCTGGCTCACCTGTGTGTGTGCGTCTGTGGGCTTTAAGATGAGAGCTCTTGGTGTAAACTTTATTGCATCCCTCAAACTCACAGCGATGAATGCGTCTCCTCTTTGAGTCGGGTGACTCTGATGGCCTGGGCCTCCGCAGGCTCTCGATGCTGAACGGCAACAGGGAACTGCAACGACAGCACGTGATTTCAAATGTTATTGGATGCGATTAAGGATACCTTTTAAAAACACATGTTTGTTTCTGTAATTTGTAGGAACTTTCCATAGACTTCTATGACTTTATACTGACCCTAAACGTACAGTTATTTTGAAACTAAATTGGGACATTACATAGACTTTTACTGTTTTTATATGCAGTATAACACATAGACCTAAGCCTACCCCGAGAGGTAACCCTACAGAAATGCACAATTTATAATTTCAAAAAGTCTTTGTTTTCTTTTTCCCCCCTTCTTTCTTTTTTTAAATGAAAGCTCATTTTTTAAAATGAGGACGTCCCTCCAAAAAAAACTTTGCCGATTGTGTCACGTTTTTCTAACTTTTTTTTGTACAAATTTATCCCCAAAATATGATTAAATAGGCACACACACACACACACACACACACACACAGATTAACTATATGTGTGAGGACATTGATAGACGTCTATTGTTTTCATACTGACCTAAAAATATTTTTTATCGCCGTACACCAAACCTAAACCTACCCATCACAGAAAGCTTTTTGCAATTTTACATTAAACTTAGCATTTTATGATAGATTTCCGTTGTGAGGACCGACTAAATGTCTTCACAAAGTCAAAAATGTAATTTGGTTCCCACAACTATAGCAAAACAAGCCCACACAAAACTTTGTGTATAAGATGCTAATGTAGTTTTTAATTCAGAATAACACAGCACACACAACAATTTATTTCAAATTCAATTAGTCATTAATGATATTATTAATTATTAGAAATAATATTTACTATTATGAATTAATCTTTATACAAGCAAACACAAACTGGAAATGTGTGGGAATAAATTCACACGTAAAACAAATCAGAAATAAAATTCTTCGTTACTTTAAATGGCCACTTGAGGGAGCTACGCTACTAATAATGTCATCAGACAACGTGCAGGTGAAGTGACGCTAAATTATGTCTCCTTTTCCACCCTAGTCTGCAGTCACCTATAATTATACCAGCAGAAGTTTCATTCCCTTAAATTCTCCCATAATCAGAGTGGATTTCTGTGACTATATTCCCACAGACGAACTTTACGAACAAATATTAAAAGAGGTCGCGTGCTCTATGTTCATCTAAGATCATTCAGGCCTCGTTGGTGTTTACTAGTTTAAAAAATATTCATGGTTAAAAATAAGGTCTAAATATTAACCAGCCCGATATAGTAATATTTGCTAACAGGGCGTGGGCGTGTTAAAACTGAACTAAAAGCTATTATTTTTTGCACTTCCGTTTGGTGGCGCTAATGGTTCAGAAATATTTCACATTGTTATTTGCATTATTTGTCATTTTCAGATTAAAAAAGTTCAAATATCAAATGTTGTATTAAATGAATATGCCTTTTTTATTTCAATTTTACTTGTCAGAATAAATTAGACAGGTGCCTACTTCTCACTGGAAATGCTTTCTGAGTGGCAGAAGAGGCCTTTTTTACCCCTCCACAGAGCCACTTCCTGTTTCTTTTGGGTTGCAGGATTGAAGTGTGTGTGTGTGTGTGTGTGTGGAGGGGGGTCAACAAGGGGCACCTGCAGCTTTTGGCACACTCCATTACTTTTGGGGCCCAAAGAGGAAAAGAACAAAAAAACATCCTAGACCTTTTCTCCTCCTTCAAACAATATCTACATTCTTTGAAATGCTGTCCCTATTTTCCACTTTCCATCAAGGCTATGTGCTCATATACAGTTTGGAAGTTTTAGTCTGAGGTCAGAGGAACTCCATCTAAGTTTTACAGTAAGAATCAACATTAGACTGTTGTCAACAAGAGAGAACCAGGGAGGGAAACAGCAGCTGCCGTCAGACTAAACTCAGCAAAGTCATTTATGTTCCGTCTTTTGTTTGTATGTTTCCCACTGGAGAACACCAAGAGGGGCTTTCCAGTGGTGGTGACGTGCAGGGCAGCATCACTGTCTGGAGACCAGTTTATCAGTTTAATATAATAATAAAGGTAAGAATGACGCCCATTCATTATTCAGCTGATCACGGGTCAGGGGATACATAAACCTGCATCGACTCCTGCACCTGTGTCCACAACACATTCAACCTGAAGCACACACTCCCTCTGAGACCCAAATCAGTTCCTGAGGCTCGACTGGTTAAACAAGGCCATTTCTGCAAAATGTTTACTCTGAATATGCTTTATATCAGACAGGCATTTGCCAAACATGTAAAAAATAAAATAAAAAAGCTGTCACTGGGACAGTATCTTTTCAAAAAGTACTAATGTGTATCATCTAGGTACTATTATGTAGAAGTATAAATACTTTACAGTATTAATATTCATGCTTTAAAGGTACCTTTTCATGAAAGCTCTTCTACCTGTGTTTCTGGCCTTAGTTAAATAAGTTAAGCATCTTCCTTAGAAAAAACATCTTCACACAGAGCAATGACATGTTTTAAGAAATGTCAGAGCAAGATATTTTCAGTTGAGAAACCTCAAACATACATTTTAGTCTGGGACTAGCTTAAGCCTTGTCTGTGAAACCAGGGGTAGATGACTCACCGGAACAAATCCTTATTGATTTAAGAAACCAACAGGTCCACTAAGCAATAAAACACTTTCTCTTTCACACCAATATTCACTCCTGTAACATTCTAGGAATCATACTGGCACCTTTGTCTTTTCCACACACATTTAGGCAGCACTGCCAGCCATAGCCTTTGCCCCTACTTGTTTACACTTAAGGTATACGTGCCATACCTAATCTTTTATTTAAAAAAAATAGAATCTCACTATACACTCAAAAAATAAAATAAATGTCTAATATATCAGTTTACTTTTTAATATCTATGTAATGGAGGTTTCTTGAAGTTTCTTCCCTCACTGTTTTTTGGTGTGGTTCATTTTTTTATATTTACATTTCCCATGTAAGTAGGCATGCATGGCCTGAAAGGAAGTACAGACTTGGAGAAAGCTCTTGTTTTAGCTAATTTTAATGTTTGTATTGGTTTTATCCATCCTTTTTAATTGTATTTACCTATTCTGGATTTAACTCTTCTTATTTATATCTTAAATATATCTTATCTTACACTGTTAATCATATGGTGAGACAAGAGTATATTTAATAAAGTAGTATGTTTCGACTAGTAAGAGCGGAAAAGCTGTGTATGTCAGACTATAGTAGAAAGGGGGAGTGGTTTTATGTTAGTCTAAAACATATTTATTTGCACGTTTTGCGCATCTGTTCCTATCACAACCTAAAAAACGTATTTCAAAATTTCGTCCTGGATATGATATCACTGTACACAGTGAGCTCTGACAATTACCATCATATATCACAATGATAGATACTGTAGGACTGGATTATGAATATTGCAGATTAATGATGAAGGTGTCTTTACTCTTGCACAGCACGGGCGATAGTCAGGGCAGTGGATCCTGTTTCATTCACGCTCTCCAAGGTCACGTTGGGCAGATCATCATCCTCGCTGTCACTCAAAGATCGCCGAGGCGACAGTCCATCTGCGATTCGGTGTGTGACTGGATAAAAACAGAAGGTTTATGTAGTTGAATATACAATATGTACAAAGAAGACAATAATTACTTACAACCTGCAATCTGCAAAATAAATAAATAAATAAATAAACAGTTTTTAACATTGCATTGTGTGTATATATATATATGTACCTGCATGTAAATCATTTCTGTAGTTATGTCTATAAATACATGAATTTTGAATCTCAAGACATTTTTAGTTCTTGACATCCACACAGAAATGTTTGAGTGGACTCAGACAGAGTAGTGCACTTTATTCTTGCAATAAGTGAGCTGGGCATGTTTGTATCGGTTTGGTTTGTTTTGTTTGGTTGTAATAGCAATTTCCAAGGTCTCTGTTGTACTCGTGTCATTCCATGTCCCGTCTTGTTGCCATGGATACTTCATGTGCGACTGCAGAGCATAAGGGCACGGACCCTCAAGATAGGGGGCTGGTCTCTGTGTGTGATTCTTGAATGTTTTTTAATGAACTGAAATTGGATCATCAAAGTGTGAACTGCACAGGCCTAATTATGTGTCAACCTGCTTGTTTGCACACACTGTGTGCTTCTGGTGTAGATAAATGCTCTGATTGGTCAGTCTATAGCAGAAAGAGACGCAACACACACACTAATACAGGACATAAGAGAGAGTTATATGACGTTGGACATCTCCAGCCTCTATCTACACCTCCCCCCAGAGGAAAAAAACAGGATGAAAAAAGGAGTAAAAGAATAAATGGAAAGCCTTCCCAGTCACAGAGCCCATTAAAAACAGTTCTGTTGCCCATGGGCAAGCTTTCCTAGATAGAAAAAAGGGTTTGAGTCTCTTTAAACATGCTTCTATTGTGTTTCCGCCATACGCCTTGTCACTAATAAACCCAGGTGCCCTCTTTTAGCTTAGTGGAGTTTTTGCCATAGCATCTACTTCCTGCACTGATGTGGCGGCAGGAATATAAAGAGACGAGCACAATGGAGCTGCACTCTAACACACAGCCAGGCTCTGGGTTCTGTCACTGACCCTGCCAAGAACACGGAAACTCTAGAGAGGCTTTAAAATACAGTGCTTTGCACCTACAGACAAACACTGTAAAATCCAACAGTATACCTTATTTATATATACTTACCTTTACTTAGTTGTTATGCTTACTAGGATTCATTAAGTTACAGATATTTTGTGACGAGTAAAATGACTTGCTTGCTTCTATGAGTAAGCCTTACTAAGAATATTTAGGTTGCCACAACAAAACTAATGATATGACTTCAGTAGTGGGGGGCAGCCGTGCGCTGATGTGTTGATTATGAGCAACAAAACAACAGAAGCATGGGAGCAAGCAACGTTTTGAATTTGCACGCTGACGCCGAGATTACTGACACCAGTAGGAAGGCGAGCGAAAGCCACTGGATAAAGGCCGATTGTTTCTACACAAAAATAGTGAGGTAAGCTTAAAAATGCGTCCGTTTGTCTGTATGGAAATTTCAAAGTATAATTCGAGGATATGCCAAAAGTTGCCAAGATGAGCTTTCAGCAGGTTTTAAAGTTAATATTTAGGTGCTGCTGATATAATTTTTGGTAACACTTCAGAATAGGGGTCCAAAATAAAACATTAATTAATGGTTAATTTGTTCACAATTAAGCATTAGTTGAGCAAAAACACACTAGTAATTAATGATTAAAA
>JAUCMT010000115.1:157937-178843 GCA_032357475.1 Enteromius thamalakanensis
TAGTAGTGTGTTTTTGCTCAACTAATGCTTAATTGTGAACAAATTAACCATTAATTAATGCTTAACTAATGCATTATATTGGACCCCTATTCTGAAGTGTTACTGATTTTTTTTTTTTAAAAAGTAAAAAAATTATGCTTTAATCACTTTTCGGGTTAAAGTGTTTTTTCAATTTTAAAATGTTAGCTATATACATTTAATACATAACAATATATTTTTAATACATAACAATCATGTACATTTCATGATTATACATTTAAGATTAAATAGCTCTTTGTCTTTCAGTAATTGGAAATAAGAATAATAGGAAATGCTGCTTTTGTGTTGGTTTTATGACTAATTGGAACTTTGACTAATATTTGTACTGTATTTTTTATGTTTTAAACCTTGTATCTTTTTTTACTTCTAGAACCCAGATTTGACAAAACTGCACACCCATCAGATACCTACCTGTTTTACTTTGTGACTACCTCAGATACTTCTACAACCAGCCTTTGTATGTACTCATAGTTACACTTTAAACAAATACATAAATGTGGGAAAATCAGCTTTGTTCTTGCTCTTATATCACTGAGCTGTTTAAATTAAGATTCATGCTGATTGTATAACCAGTTCACCAAAATGGGCCAAACTGTTCTATGAATGTTAGGGAGCAGTTTCAGTTATATTTCTACTTGGTTAGGCATGGTCTGATCACAAACCAGTCTTGATCTGGAATTTTTAAACACCCTGAATTGTGCTGGAGAACGCCTGGAGCGATGTCGCTGCTAAGGATTGGTCACTTGTCTTTGCCTAACCAACAGTTTTTCTGGACATACATGTGATTTGAGAAAAGCAAACAAGGTAATAGTAAAAAAATGAATTAAAAGAAATATTTCATACATTTACATCTGGTACCGTATCTTAAGTCTTGCAAAGCAGCACATTTGTTATTACAGCAGCACATATTGTTAACAGTCCAACAGTGAAAACATGAAAACACATCCGTATCAGCTTGGGCCGGAATAAAATAAGCAATGATAACGGTTTATCCCAACAGTGGAAAAGCAGCTCAAGTCTTCTGAAGACACATGATTGCTTTATATGATCAACTGTCTGAAGTTTTGGGTGAATTTTTTTTTCTCTCTCTCTCTCTCTCTCTCTTTTTTAAAATGTCTTCATTTGCGTTCAGAAAATAAAAGTCATGGTTGAGTAAATTTAAGGTTTGGGTGAATTAATGAAATGGCCTCACAACGTGATTATTTAACTATGTTAAGTGTTTTTTGAAGACAAAAGAAGTCTAAACTTATGATTTTGGGATAAATTACTTTAATTGCAATGCAAAAAACAGAAGCTTTTGTATCAAATCATGTTGAATCTGACATGTTGAAACAATAAAAATATTAGCAGAATATACTCAAATTACAAGGAAATTCTGACAGTAAACATTATAAATATTGACATAAATAAAATGTAATGGACACAGTTTTTGTTGTTTTGTTTTTTTATAAATTGTTTAATAAACCTTATGTTAATGTACATGTATGCAGTCTTTGTATTTGATGCTACAATAAAATAAAATTAAATCACTAAACATTTACATGAATGCACATTTTTATTAATGTTTTACATTTGTTTTTTATATTTTCTATTTTGACTGAAAGTTAAGTTAATATTTTAGTAATTTTAGTAAATGGTTTTCAGTTTTAGTTATCTTACTACATAATTTTTTATTAATTTTTTTTGGTAACACTTTAAGAACCAATTCTCACTAATAACTAGTTGACTTAACTACCTTACTAACAATTAATAAGCAGTAATTAGGAGTTTTTGAGACAAACGTTATAAAATTGGAAATTAAAATAAATAAATAAATATTTATTATTTCAATTTAATTGAATTTTATTTCAAGTAATACAATTTTTTATTTTTCAATTTTGGCAAAATGGCAAGCAATAAGTTATTCTATCAAATTGCATGTATCATAACAACACCCTTTTACCATAATGTTGTGAATGAGGTTTATATGTTAGCTAGTTCAGTAAGTTTGTTTGTTTGAAAAATTGGCAGACAACAAGGTTATCAGAGCAGCAATTTCATTGGCTGTTTGGGCTGTCAGTCATTTATCTGTCCTGAGATCACTGAGACAACCAAGCTTCTGTCTCACCTTTCCTGTGCATCCTGTTATCCTCCAGAAGAGGCATCATGAGCCTACTGCTCCCCAGCGATCCCACTCCAGGGTAAACCAGCGGCATGGGGTGCACCACCACTGGCACCCGGCGTGGGTGGAGGTGGATCGGACTGGAGCAAGGAGGCATCAGCTGGGGTATGTGCAAAAAGGACTGCCCCCTGAGACTCCTGGACGGTGGAGAGGCCCCCACTGGAGACATCTTCAAACGAGGAACGGGGGTTATGACTGAAGTGGAGGAGGACGAAGGCATAGATAATGATGATGGTGATGAAGATGACAAGGACTTGCTGGAAGGAGGAGAGCGTGGACAAAATCGTATTGAGGAGGAGGATGATGAGGGAGACGAGGATAAAGATGAGGATGCTGAAAGTGAGGGGGGGGTTCTGGCTCTGTTGGTGGACAGGTCCACAGGCTCTGTTTGTGTCTGGAAGGGGTCAGACAGGAATTGTCTGTCATCTGATGGTGTCCGAAATCTGCGGTTCAACACCAGAACGCCCATCTCTGTGTAGTCGTGGATCACAGGAGACTGAGAGGAAGGAGACAAAATGTAATCAGTTAACTAATTACTACTACACTGAAACAGGAACATTCTAGGATTTCAGTCTTATAGGTCCTACCTGTAAAGGAGATCGTATTGAATATTTATGGCCTTAATAGTTCATTTTCAACCAAAGGTGATGGCTGACATGCTTTAAAATATCTTGTTTTGTGTTTAACAGAAGAAAGACACTAATAGAGGTTAAGAACAGAACTTTCATTCAAATTAAGCTGAAAATCAATATTTATGATAAAAAATAACAATAATATGATATTTGCAATATCAAACCGCATAATATGCTGTTTCTGTACAACTGAAGTAAGGATGCCTTGCACATTCAAGTTACAAAAAAAAACATGGCGGCTTGTATATTATGTAAAAACAGATGTTTTTTTTTCTATTTTAATTTTAATTTGACTCAATAGTTTCAAATTTGAATATTGACATTTTTATGGCATGGCAAAGGTTAGTTCAAGAAATCGTATATGTCATCAAACCAAATGTATACAATTAATTATATTTTGTGATCTCACTAGAATAAAGAGTCTTCAGATGAAAAATGCCAGAACATTGCAATCCTACAGTACTATTCTATCCTATATGGGGGGATTTTTAGATTTACAGTTCGGTCAGTAAAGACCTTTGTAATGTTTTAAAACATTTCTATTTTAAATAAACCCTGTATCACAAAAAAATTCACAAAAATATTTAGCAGCACAAATGTTTTCAACATATTAATAATGTAATAAAAAAATGTTTCTTGAGCAGCAAATCAGCATATTAGAATGATTTCTGACTGAAGACTGGAGTAATGGCTGTTAACAATAATTGTAAAAACGTACTGAATGTCATTTATGACCAGGTCCATCACTGAATATACTTAAAGCATGCTTTTAATGATTGGTAGGAGAGATTCTGAGTGAAATAATCCATGATTGCAAAAGGCTGAAATGAAAAATCGGAGGAAGGAAGGATCTGAAGGACCGCCACAGTACTGAGTAATATTGAGAGAGCTTGTTTATGGGAGAAAAACAAAAGGTGCACTGAAAAAAAGTGTAGAAAAAGCAGTCTTTCAGACATTTACTGACTCAGCTGTTATCCTAAATTAACATCAGTAAATCGACAAAACATTCCAGTCAAAGATGTCAGAAGCATTCACTCAGACTCAATGAAAGCATGGACAAAAAGTGGTCTGCTGGCAGCATTATTTCTAGCCCCAGAATTTCCCTTCTGTTTTTTACTGTGGTTGAATTGGAGGCTGTTCAGCCGAAATGGAACATGTTTTGAAACTTCATCTCTACCCCATTTCTCTCTCTCCCCTGACTCGTGCTTCACCTTCCCCACCTTCATATCCCTCCCCTCCTGCACGGCCCACATCCAACCCCTAGTACGGGGGGCTACCAGTCATTATGGCTAATTTTCCGAATCCGAAGAGCTTCTGGTGAGGACGGTTTTAATAGGGGGAGCAATGCATTTCCAAGAAAAGGGTCTTGGCGTTGAGCCCACTCAAACAAGAAGCACGTTTCAGCGACTGCGCTGGCTGTTGATTTAACACACTTCAAAGCTGAGCTGCGTGGCCCACGCACATCCTGAGCTCGACCCGATCAACGACACGGCAACCGTTAAAACGGGTAAAAAAGGGCAAAATATTATGTGTGTGGGTTTTGCTATGAGTGAAAATGGAAAGATAGATTTAGGACCCGAGGATATGTTTATTTGGTCATGCCTGAAACTCTGGCATGTATCCTAAAGACTCCAAGCATGGGACACCTTAAACCAAACCAAGCAGTGCAAGGTACACTAAAGATAGCACAGCAAAGCACTTAGTAGTGTATCTCACAAAAACATCCTGATTTCTAAAGAAAAATGTCCTGACATTACAAAAAAAAAATAGAATATATTTAAATATTACATTAGAACACCAGATAAAAATTTCAGTGTCAAAAGTCAATGTTTTCTGTAGTTTGCTAGTTGGAAATATAGTTTTACAGTTCCAAATATTCCTTTTGCTATTAATTTTAATAATCCAGTGAGATTTTTGTTTCCACAAGGATTCTGACAACAGCCAGTACTTCACACAGACATATGATCATCATCCAGTCTGGAATGACATGAAGTAACAGAACAAACTGAGACAGACTAGATCCAGAAGAACTGTAGCAACCTCTCCAAGACGAAGAAAAAAGCCTACCTTGAAAGCTACCTGAAAAACTATGCACAAGTGCACTGAGGGCAAAATAGCTTTACATGCTGGATGATCACAGCAAATGTTGAATTAATTTAGTTATACATATAAGTTAATTAATAAAGAACATTTATTCATGACATTAATTTGCTAGTTTGCTGGTTAGTTTGTTGGAACTACAGCTCCTCAATTTTGATTGGTCAAGGGGTGATAAATAAAACAGCACTAGTTTGCATCATTCTGATTGCCTGTGTTCAGACTCACTGATTATGATATTAATTAATTATCATGGTAACAATTTACTATAGGAACCAATTTGCACTATTAACCTGTTAAGCTCTGCAGCTATTTTGGGGAATTCTGCCTGTTTTTGCCTACCAAAATTAAAAAGCTTCCCATACCCACATGCAGAGGTGTATATACATAAGACATCATTTTAAAGGAGACCTTTTTTAAATTACATCAAACACTGTTGAAATTGATTAAAATTATTGTATATATTGTCTGTGTTATAACAAAAAAGAGGCATTTTTATTTTATTTTTTGTAAACTGAAATTTAGTTATAGTTGTAGTTATATAGTTCAGGCCCTGAGTGCCTCAGCTCCCTGCAAACAATTTTATTTGTTTCCAACACATGCCAGCAAGCACAGAAAAAAAATATTTCTATCACAAGCTGTGCAAGAGTTATTGTATTCCAACTTTAGGGAAGAATAAAACCATTTTTATACAATTTCCGCCTAAAAAAGTTCTCTCCAAGTCTCCGTAATACCAACATACAGTGGAATAAATGCAATATCTTGGTGTCTTTTTAAAAGAAAACCCTTTGAAATTACATAAAAAACTGCTGTAAGTGATAAATATTATTATATATGTTGTTGTCCTAAGATGAACCATGTCAACACAGTAGTAAATTACACTACATAGTGTAATTTATGTGTAAATAACTTTGTTTACAGTAAAATAAATATCAAAGTGATTTATATCTGCATAAAATAGAGATTCTAAGCTTTCAAATGGTACCACATATGGGTTTATTGGTACACAAAGGGTTAAAAATTAAAGGCACAATTTGAATGTGTACGTTTGGACCCGCCGACGGGTCCACAAAATTGCTTATTAGCATGCTAAAATAATATTATAATAATAACATATCAACTGTTCATTAGTACTTATAAAGCACATATTCTGCATGACCATATTCTATATCCCTAATCCTACCCAGTACTTAAACTTATCAACTACGTTACTATTAATAAGCAGTAATTAGGAGCTTAATGAGGCAAAAGTTGTACTTAATAGTGAGAACTGGCCTTAAAAATAAAGTTTGACAATTGATACAGTATCTTGAGTTTTTTTAAAAGCCTCTACACCTGTGTGACATTGCTTAATAACTTACCCGTCTCTGTGACTCTGCAGGATCGATTTTGACTGGCAGCGCTGGCATCCCATCCAGCATCAACATCCTGATAGTACTGTTCCTGTGAGGGATAGCAGAAAAACAATGGGCTTCAATAACTTCAAGTGTTAAATCACACTGTGTTGTTGTTAGGAATAGAGAAATCAAATATGTTTCGGTGTGACTGTGATAACACGACAGAGTAAAAACCGCTCAGCCGCTCACAGATCATATAGGAGCTGTGCTTAGTGACAGTTGAATAGATAGACTTTGTGAGGATAACAATAAACATATGTGAGAGAGCATGCCAGACACTTTAATAAGCACTAATATATCATTTGGAGAAGTGTTTACTATTTGTACTACTTGAGGTATTTTACAATGTCTTTCAAGGTCGGAACAGATGCCTTGACTTTTGAAAAATCGATCTATCAGTTGTTATTTAGCATTTTCTGTTTACTTCTTCAATTGTGAACACGGCAGCTTGAAAACAGCTCACTCAAACATCAGCAAATATTCTTGTTTTAGATTCTTTTGAAGCAACAGTCCTGAATCATGACATCTGGCAAGACCTCAGTTAATTCATAAGGAGGCATGTTATTATACATAACTTGGTACTGAAATTGCCCATGTTTTCATATTCTGTTAAGATATCATTAAACATAGGTATAGTTTCTGTGACGAAATAACCATTACACAGTAGGATGTACTGTTAGTAGTTAGACATTTTGTGTGTTCATGATTTGGCATGTGTGTCTGATAGTTAAAAGATGAGAACTGAAACCTTGAGATAGTCAATCTGAAACGTAATATACCGAAAGTCAACATATAGCTTCCAATTTCCAGACAGCAGGAAATGAAAGGTGTAAAATTGACACTAGCACAAATTATTCAAATTCAGATGGTCAAGCTGTTAGACTTACTATTATAGAATGACCCTCTGCTAGCAATTACTGATTCATAATAATAATAATAATACAATTATACATATATATATATATGTACAGTATATAACCAACTTCACAGCAACGCTTCATTTTAGGGTCTCTTAATTGCTTATTAGCATGCATATTACTAGAATATTAGCCATTTGTTATTAGTTATCCAGCACAAATTAGTGCCTCATTCTACATTAACTTATAGTACATCCCTAATCCTATCCAACCAATACCTTTATTTAACATCTACCTAAGTAACTGTTAATTGAGGGAAAGGTTGTTGTTAATAGTGAATAATAATGTTAATAGTAAATAAGTGTTCCCTATTCTAAAGTGTTAACTTACCACTAACTACAGGAATGAAGCACACTATCCATGCGTTGCTAGGTTTTTCAAAACAGAGAACGCCCAAACCCACTTTATTAGCACCAATCTGAAAACACTTCACTTCCCCAAAAATGTTCTTACCAAAGAAGCTCTACTTTAAACCACTACTCCACACCACACCCAGGTGATGATGGACACCCCACTTTGCATGTCTGTATACAGAAACCTCATACTACATCTTTAAAACATCTGTGAGTTCCTGGATAAAGCCATTAGAAATGTTTTGTTGCTTGGGGTTGGTTGGCCATTGTGGTATTTTATTTCCTGTTTTGATGTCTTGGTCTGAACGATTTGTAATTATTTGTATTTAATGTTTTTACATAACTGGTAAAGAATTTTCTTGGTCATTCTTGGTCAGCTATTTAAATTAGTGACTTAGGATCTTAGGAAAGGTAAGCACACCATTAAGATGTAGACTTAGTGGCCTGCCTACGTGGACTACTTATGCACTCTCAGAAATAAAGCTGTCACTCGGGCAGTACCTTTTCAAAAGGTACATGTATGTACCTAAAAGTTGCATTTTGGTACCTTAAATGTACATATTAGTATTTAATGACCCGGTTTCACAAATGGGGCTTAGCTTAAGCCAGAACTAGGCATTAGTTTAGTAAAGATTAACTTTTACAAAAATGTCTTGTGAGAAAATATTACAGGTGCTCATCTTAACACAGAACAATGACACTGACATGTTTTAAGATTTGTCAGTGCAAGATATTGTCATTTTGAGACAGCTCAAACATGCAATTAATTCTGGGACTAGCTTAAGCCTTGTCTGTGAAACTGGGGGAAAATGTACCTATTTAAACCTAATAGGTACAAAAGTACACCTAGGTAGTGTAGAATCTAGTTTAGCAGGTGAGTTTTGAACACTTTGATTTCTTTAGTCAAGCTGGTTTTAACTTTAGATCAATTGACCAACTAGCCAAACCAGGTTGAGAGAAAAGCATAACCTTGCTTTGCTCTGCTTAAATCAGCCAAGACCAACCAACAGAGTATAAATCACCAAGAGTATAAATCATCAGTTTGTAAAATGGCTTTATGGCATTTATGTGGTGGTATTAAATTATTTGATCCTTAGCTCAGTAACATGCTTACATCAGAATCTAAGGGAATAGGCCTATTCATTCTTATAATATTATCAAATATGTGTCTTTGGTATTATGTCATTAACAATGAACTTTTTGTGTGTGCTATTAAGTATTTGTGCTATTAGCTTAGCAACATGCTAACCTCAAAATCTATTGAAAGGAAATAGTCAACTGTAGAGTTTAAAAAAAAGACTGCTCACTAGGTTTTGAAATATCCAGTATTTTGTGCTATTGTGCTAACAACAGGCTAACATCAGAATCTTTTGGAATATTGTACTTTATTTCAATATTATCCAATATTCAGGGCTATATATATATGTGTGTGTGTGTGCTTACTAACATGATTATAATTGAAAAATATTCTATTCTATTCTATTCTATTCTATTCTATTCTATTCTATTAAGTATGGCTGATCATTAGTTTAGTTCTATTGAAATCTTTTTTTTTTTAGCTTAGATTAGATGTATTCTCTACTTAAATTAGATGAGGTCTATAAGAAAGTAAATCATCTTTCTTACAGTTTTCACTTATTTAGAGAAATCAGTGACTCAACATATTTTCTGGGAAGTTGGCAAGTTTCATCAGAATGTGACCTCAGGTCAGAGCTGCTTCCTGCCCACTGCCATGCTACTGATAACCAGGCTCAAGCCTCACCCACTATGTCTCCAGTACAAACATCTCCCTCATCTCCACTCTTCCCTTTTCTCCTTCCTCCCCTGGTTAGATAACATACACATCTGCGTCTTAACTCACAAAGCTCTGGGATGCAGCTCCAAGATCAGACCTCGCCTTTTTAAATTGCTCTCAGTAACTATGTGCTAAAAAATTGAGCAGAACCAAAGACACTGCTCTGGATCCATCCCCAGGATGCAGACTTCTTCTAGATTCCCCTGCTTTGCGTAATTGTCTTTTGCCAAAAAGCCCTGAGTGACTTCAGACTTTCCATTTCAACAGAGCTCATTTTCCTTGGCAGGACAACTCCTGTCGGATAGAGCCAGGACATTGTCAAACCTCCAAGAGAGAAAAAGTGAGGGAGAGAAGAAGACTTGTGTGTGAGGAATTGCTGGGGAGAGGTGTGCTGTTACACTATTTGAATCAACTGTAAATACACAGCAACGTTTAAAGAATTGATTGGCCAGACCTTTGCAGTTAAACAATGCCAGGAACCATTGTGGCCACTAATGTAAACATTCCAGTCTTCTGAACGGACTCTCCTTGTTCAGCAGATCTCTGAACAGCTTCATCTGAACATCTCATTTCACTAAATAGGCTCATAAATAATGTTTTCTCATTCTTGGTTTCTGTTAAAGTGGTCTCTTTTGTTCCTATTAGTGTCTCGTTATTGAAGAAATCTACTAAATCATTAGTGGTTCTTAAATTGTGCTACCCCAGAGGAGAAAGAGAGACAGACTTAAGGTTAATACATTTTTTCAACAATACTGCTTCTTTCAGGAATTAAAAAGGTAATAGTATTTATAAGTGAATTACTGAATTATTCACTCAACCAATTTGCTCAAAAACTTGGATATAATGCACCGTTATATGTATAAGGAATAATTTACAGATAGGGATAATGTCTGGATTTACATTGTCCTGTTCTTTAATTGTCCTGCCAATTTGTTCAAAGCTAATAATGTTAACAATTTCTAAGAAGGAAAAAAAAAGTCTTGTTTAATCAAAAACCACTATGGATTTAAACCGACTGACCTCTCGGCGGCCTATTTCACACACCTAGTGGTGATCTATCATCAATAGTTGTAAAGAGATTTTGGCATTATGGGTATAATAATAAACATTCCAGACAAGATGTTGATGTATGAAATCCTTGAATGCTCTTCGTGGATGAAACAGCCTTCTCTCTCAGCCTCACAATCAATGCTTTGTGTGAAGATTCATCTGCTCCTCAAAGTCTTTAAAGTAAATAAACACTACATAACGTCTCCTGCAGATTCTTTAAATTTACTTCAGAAATCGGGCTTCTGGATTTTCCACTCGCCTTCCGAGAGAGCTAGAAGTGAACACGCTTACTTACACATCTGTTATTGATTTGAGAGGACCCTGGAAGCCCTCCGTTTAAATCTGTCAGTGTGAGGAGCGCACAGGTTAGTATTTACTGACCTCATGTGGGACCTACTTGCCTTTTGCCATACAGGTGACAGAGGGTCAAGTCTTTGTGTCTGCGAGTGGAAAGTCTGTCAAATGTCTATGGCTATCTATGATGTATACAGAAAACAATTTCAATCCGACAAGTGTCTTTACAGAAGATCAAGTCGATGAAAGTACGCAGAGTGAAAGCGTAAGAGACTTTCCTGTTTTGCAAACAACTCAAACTAAACCTTGAAATGCAGTCTACGTTTTTTTTTCTCTGCCGTCTTCCTGTCTGTAATTTCTTCTTCATCTGCTTCTCTCTGACACCGCACAGCGTGCTGCAAGACACGTACTAGTGCAGATTGGAGATCAGTTTTACAATGGAGAAGATCAAGACCTTGCTAAACGATCCTGTTTCCAGATCAGGCCAAAAAAGATGACAAATGGCCTCTCGGTCACAGCTTGGACTGGTTTGCTGTGCTCTCTTCCATGAAGACAGCGGGCCAGAAACATCTGAAGCTCTCTCTCTAGTGTTCCGCTGGACAGGGTGAGACAGATGTGTGTAATTTGACTTGAACTGTTGAACCGCATGCCGTCAAACTGTTTATTATCAGAGGTCTGGCACACACCAGGTTGCGCAATATTTGAAGGCCATGTTATTAGGCAATATTGCGCAATGCACGGCGTCAACAGTGAAGAGTTTAAGAAAAAATGTGTTCCTTTAAAGTGAATAAATAGGGGCATCCAACGTATAATTTTTTGAATGTTCCCAAATTCAGGTCAGTTGACTGCTGTGACTACGTTGGCTGTGTGGACTTGCTTTTTGGTTCCACTCAGGGATAGCCTCTAAGAGGCACATTTTGGATGTGGTCTGATCTAACTCAAATTTAATGAGCACAAGTGTAGTTAAACCTACTGTAGAGATTACTGTGCACAGCAGTCTTTTTGCACTTTGCATGCTTGCTACCTTCACACCTCCGATTGCTCTCAAAATGGTGAAGTGTACAGTATGTACAGAAGGGAATTAATTAACTGTTTTGAGAAGACACGCACTGTCTTTGTGCTTGCTTATAACCATTATGGCTGGAAAGTACTAAGTACTAGGCTAACTATATAGAGTAGTTATATTTACATATTTACTCTGAAATTAAAATTCATATTCAAAGTAAGAAATACAGTATACTGAATTACTTTAATTAATTAGGCATGTTCTTCACAATATTTTCTAATAAAATTAACACAATAAAGAACATTTAATATATATATTTTTTTATTTATTTAATATTTTAAGGTCCAATTCCTGCTATTAAAAAAATATAATAATAAATAATAATAATTAAGAATTTCTTTTTACTACTACTCTACTACTACATGTTAATCAACGACTAGTTCATAGTAAGAATTTTTCCCTCTAAATGTTACCGAATATTTTACTAAAAAACATTTTTGAATAATGACATATCGTTCCTGATGAAATGATTCATGCAAAACACTGAACCAATTAAATGCACTATTTAAGATGTGAGATGAGGAAAGGCCATAAAATTGCCATCTAGACACACTTTTACTAAACTTATATTCAAATGAAACACATTCGAATCACAATATTTACAATACTGATTCATTTTACATCACCAGAAAAGCATTGCACATATATCCTGAATATTCAATATGTCACTCAGTCTAAACCAACCACCCACCAAGGTGTTTGAAAGTCTTGCCTGTTTCACAGCTGGAAGAGATCTGCCCGCATTCCCATTAGGCTGTGCAGACTCAGGGGGCAACGATAGCCCTCCCCAGCTGTCCTGAGCATTGTGGGAAAGCCTGAGCCTCTTCTAGAGCAGTGCCAGAAAAGATTCAGCCCCTAAAGCGCAATGTGAGTGCCAGTAACCAAGCATGCTAACTAGCGTGACCGCTAACCACCCAGAGACTGAACATCATGCAAAGAACAAACTTACAGAAAAGCAGCGAAGAGAGAGAAGGGAAGCAGTAGGAAAGGAGGACAGGAAAGGACGTGATCGCTAGAGATTACGCAGCCCTACCAAAACAGTACACATCCACCGAACACATATTTTTCTTTTCGGATACTGAAACGGTATACGTTTTTATCCCCTTGAACGATATTAGCCCTCTTCCCCGAGTGTTATGATGCCCCTGCTCGTAATGAGCAAGGCAGCTGTGTTTGTTTTCCAGCAGTGCATGCTCACACAGGGCTGGGTAAGAATTGTTTTTCCTTCTCTGCCCTTGGTGAAGCTGGATAACTCACAGCTGCATTGAAAGACTGGGGGTAAAAGTAGAGAAAGTGAACAGGAATGAACAACTGCAGGTGAAAACCAAAGAAGATACTGAAAGAGAGAGACAGAGCAAGACTTAAAAAGTACCACTTTTAGCTCTTCCGAAGTAATTCGGCCTGACAGCAGCAGAGGGGCTGAAGACAACTGTCTGGCTTTGACAGATTCCTAACCAGGAACAGATCCCACATGAAACTCTCTCCCTCTTCCTCTTGCGTTTGGAGGTCAGGCCCCACCAGGAGCAGGCGTGGGGTCAGAGGTTAAAGTTCAGTCGAAGTGTTCACAGGAAGTGTATCCGCTACAGGCTCTGGCTGTAGGCCTTTTGCAGAACTCAGTTTAATGGGCCAGGCGGTCACTAGGGAGGTCTGCTGTTTCCCGTACTGTACAGGAACCTCCCTGCCACTTCACTCTTTGTAGGTTGGTGACTCACAAAGGAGATTTAGTTCCTCTGATTTCTGTTCTGGGTGCTCATGTGTGTAGGTGTGTGTAAGTGCATGGCTGCATGCAAGCATTTGAGTTTCTATGCCAAGAAAAGGTACAGTTCAAAGAAAATCAGTTTGAACACAAAAGATTGTGCTTATCTTTGAATACTTTAAGTTACATTTCCATCAACATTTTTTGGCATTCGTGACTAGACTAGTATACTGTACTGATAAGGGATAACCATCTAAAAGTAAACATTGAACAATACCTGTATTTTTGTAGCATTGATATCACTGAGTTTTATCTCTGTAAATGCAAATGTACATCTTGGTTAAACAGCTTGCCTTATTTGGCTTAACTTATAAATGTAAACAAGAGGTGATACAATAATGGGATTTGTTTTAAAATGTCATATCTGCAGACATAGCAGGGTACTAATGTACTTCCACTGACCCACCAATGTCAATTATTATGTATTGCACTATTCATAAAATAAAATTAATAAATAAACACATAAATATATAAAATAAAAATCAGCTGTTTTGGGGGCATAATAATATTATTTTCCTTTTAATATATACTTACATGCAATCTTTAGGGGTTAATAAAAGATTAATCTCCTAGTGGCAGCTGTTGTATTATGTTTTTCTTAATCAAAACAATACTGAGAAGTAATGTATTGCTTTGCACAGTGCGTAAATAACAATAAACTGTTTATTTATTTGTTTGTTGGTTTATCAAAGTTTATTTTTTTTATTGTATTTACATAGTAAATTTATTAATACATGCTTTAAAAAATAAAAACATTTACATTACAATATTTATTTATTTAACTAAAGGTAAGTTCAGTTTATTTAGTTGTTAGTAAATAATAAAGTCTCTGAATCTAAACTATAGTTATATTATATATTATTATATTATATTATATTATTTTTTGTTTATTAAAGGTCAGTTCAAGTTCATTGTTCACATAGTAAATAAATCATTTACAAAGTAAATAAATTACACATACTTCACAAATAATAAACATAAACGTCACATACTACACAAACATCAGAACTGCTTACATTACACTATTTATTTAAATTAAAGATTAGTTATGTTTATTTCTAAAAAACAAAATTTTGCAAAATATTGTTTACTGTTTTTACACTTTTATTTATTTATTTTGTAAGTTTATTATATGATTTAATTAGATTTTATTTTTCAAACAAAGGTTTAGTATCACTGTAGGTTTGCCTTGTTTTCGAAATTGAAACCAAAAGATCATGAAACTTCACAAACACATTGACTACTGAAAACGTAGTCATATCAAGATGAATACTTCATCATTTCTGAATAAACATAACAAGTGTTGACAAATCAGCACAACAACAATTTTTACGTACACCTACCACCAAAAAGAAATTAAAACAATTTAAAACTTTTTTTTTTTTTAAGCATCATTTGATTTATGATTGGTGTGGATTCTGGAGCCTCTATCAGCCTCTTGGACAGTAGACAGAAACACAGAGTGCATTACAGGGATTCTAAAAGCTTGCAACACAAAACTCTATCCACACCTGATTCACAGCGCCTCAAACTATTGATTCAGAACTTGTTTGCACGAAACCCACACATTCAACCTTCAGCAGCTTTCTAGCGCGCCCACTTTGTATTGCTTAAGACCATCTACAACAACAAGCACCTAGAGGTGAACCTGCAGAGCTCCAGCTGCCTCACTGGGTCATTCGAGCACTGCGGCGAAAGGAAAGTTTGCTTATTTTATTTACTTTCAGGTGAAGAAATGGTTCCAAAAACACGAGACCCAATGACCCCCGAACTTCCTCACCATGCAACTACAGCACAAAGCTCATCCGGTGCAGACGCGACAGACACTAGACACTGATCAACACTCGGGAGGAACTCTCAGGTGCGGTTTCTGTTCTGCGGTGCAGAGGATGCTGTATATTTATAGCTACTTAAATCATATTTAACTCTAATAGTACTGTGGTTTCTTTGAATGATATCTAATTATTTTTCAGAGCTTTGAAGGCCTGATTGACTTGGCTAGTAGTACCATGTCACATACTTGAGAGGGAAACCACTGGCAGATGGAGAGAGAGAAAATCATCCATGCCAAATCAGACCAACAGATGCAACAGCTCTAGTTCCTTGCTGGTCGACAACAAAGCTACTGTTCTTCTGTGCAATTCTTGTAGCTATGTTTATCATGTACTGTTGTATCGAACGATTTGGAAGCAGTTTCTACAGAAGTATAAAACAGACAAACAGTGAGAGAGAAAGCAAGAAAAAGGAAGTAAATGCAATCCTGGAGTCTTTCATAAGTGCCCATAAGAAAAACATACCCATAATACAGCATTTATGTAACATTTCTATATGTGTAGAGAAGAATACCTGAAATTAGTCTTAATATGACACTAAACAAACAGGAAGAGATAGCATGCAGTAAGGATTGCAATGCTGTAAACACACTGTATAAAATGATCAACAATATACCCAATCAAAATAAATAATAAAAATGAGACAACAGCAATGAAAGTTATAAAGAGCTACAAAACAAATACTTTTGTCATGTACAGTTGTAAATGTACAGTTATGTTAACACTGAAACTTTAAATGTTCATGACAATTATTGTAATTTTTCATTTCATTTATATATTTAATAAAATAAAGACTTTAAGAAGCTCTTATTTCCAATGACAATTTGACCTGGCTTTTAAATGACAGCTGACAGGTCCATAGTTTAAAAAACTAACAGATAACTGATAAACTGAACAAACAAACATTAGACATTACTGACCTTGTTTATTAACCTCAGTAATTGACAGCGAGAACCACAATCCTTACAGCGTTTCTCTGTTTCCCTCTTTTCTGTCTTGTTTTCCTCTGTCGCACTTTCTGATGTGACCCCCTTCTCTCTCTCTCTCTCTCTCTCTCTCTGTCTTCCCTCCTCCGCCGCCGTGTGTTTCTCAGGAGGAAATGAATGGATGGCTCACACGGTGCTGTTCTACTCTCACAGAGCTCGGGTCACATGATCAGGCTGAATGAAGAGAGGGGGTGGACCCTCGGGCTGCCAGGCGAGAGGACACGGACTGTGTGTGTGTGTGTGTAGGTACTGAGCATATGAGAGGAAAGGTGACAGACTATGAAAATGTTGTGGGTGTTGGGCTATGCATTTATGTGTCAGTACCGCTGGTTTTAGTTTAAATTTCTGGTGGAGATGGAGAATATCTCAAATTATTCTCAAAAGTCATACAATCATCAGATACACATTTTAGAGCTCTCTTATTATATGTAAACAGTTGTCTTCTTTGTGTATATTTTATGTTCACTCTTAAAAATAAACATTGTTCATCTATGGTTCAGTGAAGAACCTTTAAATCCACAGAAGCTTTCTATTACATATAAGGTTCTTTTTGACTGCTTCTTGGTATATTATATTATACTTACTGAACATCTATATTTTTAAATATATATTTCAGAACATACAAATATAATAACAACCATTTTGCATGTATGAGGTGGCTAATTCACCAATCTTAATCTTAATAATTAAGATTAATATCTTAATTATTGGCACCCTTGGTAAATCTGAGCAAAGGTGGCTGTGAAAATAAATCTGCATTGTTTGTCCTTTTGATCTTTGAAAAAAATAAAAAAATTCTAACTTTTCATTGAATTAAAACATTTTCATTGAAACATTGAAATGGAAAGAAAATCATAATGAATGAAAAATGTATTGAAACAAATAAATTTTTTTCTCCAATATTTGTTGGCCACAATTATTGGCACCCCTAGAATTTTTTTATGAGTAAAATATCTCTGAAGTATATTCCTATTCATATTAACAATTTCGAACACTCCAGGGTGATTATGAACATAAAAATATCCATACCTGACAAAAAATTATATAGGAGGGAAAACAAAGCCCAAAATCCCTTAATCATCAACACAATGAGAAAAACCAAAGTTTTCACAATTTGTAAAATGGCTTTAAGAAAAGAGCTAGAGCAGTGGAAATTTCCATTTCCACCATCAGGGAAATAATTAAAAATTTGCAATCGATATACAATGTTAGGAAACAGCCTGGAAGACGTGTGTCACTATCATCCCAATACACGACGAGGAGTAGAGTTTAAGTGGCTAAAGACTCTTCAAGGACCACAGCTGGAGAAGTGCAGAAAATAGTTGAGTCTCAGGGTCAGAAAACCTTTTAAAAAATAATCAAACAGCCCCTACATCAGCACATGTCGTTCAGGAGGGTTTAAGAAGAATTCTCCTCATTTATCCAAAAACAGCATGTTTAGTTGTCAGACAGGACTGGAACTACAAATGGGACTGGCTTCTATGATCAGATGAAACTAAAGAAATTGTTATTTTTAGCAGCAATCACTCAAGATGGGTTTGGTGAACACAGGGATAAAAAGAACTCCATGTGTACAATGAAGTATACTGCTGTGTTTTTGATATTTCTGCTGGAGGTCCTGGACATCTTGTTTAGACACATGACATCATGGATTCTATCAAATACCAACAGATCAAAATTAATAATTCACTGACTCTGTTAGAAGTCGTATAATGGGCCATTGTTGGGTCTTCCACTGGGACAATAATCCAACATAAAAAAAAAACACAAGAATTAATCACTGATCACAAAATGAAGCTTTTGCCGTGGCTTTCCCTGACCTGAACCCTGAGTGAGGTGAACTAAAGAGGAGAACCAACATGGACCTGGTAATCTAAAAGGTCTGGAGTGTTTCTGGATGAAGGAATGGACTTTTCTTCTCTTACCAGGTGTTCTCCAAACTCTTCAGGTGTTACAGAAGAAAACTCAGAGCTGTTATCTTGGTCAAAGGATGTAACAATAATTGGGTGTCCATAATTGTGGTCAACATGTATTGGAGAAAATTTGTTTTTATTTATTTATTTATTTTTATATAGGCAATCTCACTTTTGCCCTAAAATGCATTGTAAATATTTCAGGTTTAGAAAATGTATTTTATTGAGCTTATTTTTATTTATTTAGCATATATTTGAATGGATATATTTTTCAGCTATATGGGCAAAATGAACTTTTAAGAGAAACATACTCATATCCTGATACTTAAATTTCTATAAAAACAACCTCTGCACAATAAAATGTTCCTCAGGGAATAAAAAAGGTAAATAAACTATCACTGTTTGATTTGTATCGCTCAGAGGTTGCTCAGGAGACTAAACAGAGATCTAAAAGCATCTTAGAGACAAATAAATGCCTGGACGGCAGTGAACACACCATGTTGTCAAGCTAGTAGCATTATATTGGGGTCCTCAAGCCCTGCTGCTTACATGGCAAAAATGATCCACCACAGTAAACCACCACTGGGCCAGAGGTAACAATGTTATAGGAATGTCAATGACCTGCCCACAGAAACGCCGGCCACCATTCCCAAGTGTACCCCTTGTATATAAGGAGACTACACACACAACAAATATACAGCTAAATATACAGAGCAAAGTAGAAATTAGGTCAAAAAAGATGTGAGAATTAATATTTTAAACAATCCAGAAACGAACAGTTTTCACCCTGTGTTAATGAGCAACCAAAATGTCCATCCAGAGCAAGCACTAGCCCTCCCTAACATATGTGTGTGTCTACAGCTAATTGAGGAAGTCTGGGGGATGTGTGTGACTCTCCTTGGAGGCCAGTCGTCAGTTGCCATAGCGACCTGCTCTCCCACCTTGTGTCGGTCCTGTGCTTTTGTGGAGGTGTGAAAGGAGGTGGAGGACTCTCTCTAGCTTTCTCTCTTTTTCCACCCCCTCTCACTGCTCTACTGTATCTCAAAGCTGTTAAAAACATCCCTTCCATTTGAACTATTTTTTTGGCACGATCTAGAGTGAACAGGAAGTTGAGTGTAATTAGGAATTGGTTGTTTACAGGTAAAGAATTACTTTCAAAGGATGAAGATTCGGTTAAACTGCTTTTACCATCTGTTTAGCTACTTCGGTGCCATTGCGATTTGAAAAGAAAACACAACTTGTCCATGGAAGTTTAGTGATTTCAACAGAAGGAACGGTTATCCATCACACAATCTGATAGAAATGTTTTTTTTGTATTTCTGAAAGGTGGCTAGATTGACAGGACTTTATCTGCTGCTGGTGCTGGCATTGAAATGTTAATTTTACATGAGTCAAACTGCATCAAGACAGACGATTGGACTGTTGACTTTGGCTTGGTCTTTTTTTTTGGCGCTTAAAATGGATTTCCAGGGGCTCGAGTTGGCTAAGCTCTGTTATATGAAGAGAGAAATTAAAAAGTGTGGAGAATATCTTTCATTATTGTCTTGGATTAGCAAAGCTTCTGCAGAAGCTAGCATGCTGCCTTATAAAAATAAATTGGCCTGCTTGTTTTAGTGTTAATTCATAATTCAATCAACCGGGGGAATGGTTGGAAATTATTATTTGATATATTATTACATACTTTTCAAGATGGAGATATAAACTAAAAGAGGTCTTGAAAGGTTGGCAATCACTGTTTATGTAGCCAGGTTGCTAAAAAAGCCAGTGGAGCATGACGTTAATGTGAAGCCGAGGGCAAGTGTATGCCTGACTGCTCTAACACCTGCCTTCAACCCGTATACATGACTTTAATAAGGAAGAAAATGCCTTAACAGCCTGGCTTGGGTGAGTATAACTCAGGATACCAGATGATTTAAGAAAAGATCATTAAAATGGAGAAACCTTTAAGGAGAGTCTAATCTGTTTTAAAGGGACCGCTCGTGCAAACTCAGTGCGTCCTGAGGACTGGAGTTGAAAACCACTGCTTTAGATTATAGAAGTGTTCTTCATCTGACTTCTGACACTAAGAAAATTGGTTCTTTCAAGAACTATTCATTGAAAGGAAACAAAAATGGCTCTTCTTTGGCATCAAAGTGAAAACTTTAACTTGGAACCTTTGTTTTATATTTGTTAGTTTTTGTTTTATATTTTATGTGACTCATCTGTGATTTTTGCACAGTCGATAACAGATCTATAATATGATTGTAACTTGGCTTCGTTCAGTATGTATACAAATTAAACAGACTACAATTGACATTGTGCGTTTGCTCCAAGAGACAAAAGTGACATACAATGTGTATTTAATTATACAAATATGTGATTATGTGAGTTATGTATACTTGTACAGTCATAAGAAAGCTGTAGATCGAATACACAAAAGCCCCGTTTAAGTAGATGTGCATGTTACAACTTACTATGTGTTGATTTGACAGTCAGACCTATTAAGGATAACTGAGTAGCTTGCATGAAATGAACATTGTCAGCTAACAGCTAATACGTGCGACACACACACACACACACGCATGTCTGGTTTGCCATCTTCGTGGGGACTCTTCATAGGTGTAATGGTGTTTCTACTG
>JAUCMT010000116.1:0-13792 GCA_032357475.1 Enteromius thamalakanensis
ATGTCTCATCTGTAACCCCGCCTTCCTCATTAGTGTTCATCCTCTGCCAGCCGTGTTTGTCCAGGTGTGTTTGATTATTCTTAGGTTGTCTTTGTATAAATATCATGCCCCATGTATTGTTTTTTCGCTGGATGTTAATGTTGCACATGTAGGTTTGTTCTCTCTGCTTTGCTTGTTGCACTTTTCTCGTTTTCTTGTTTTGTTTTCAATGAATGTCTAGTTCGTATCGGATTCCTGCCTGCGTGTCCTCTCTGCTTGCGAGGAAGCGCAAGTGCGAGTCTAACGAGCAGTCCCCTGTGACAGCATATATATATATATATATATATATCTCCATAATTGTACCTGCATGAAGTGTCATGTGACATGCATTTTAAGTTTAAGTGTAAACTAATATCATTTTCAATTTAACATGTTGTTTTAAAATAAAAACAATAGTGTGAATGGGGCTTAGGTCAAATTTTATCAAATTTTAGGTACATTTTAAATGTAGGCATCATATAGCTGATGTGATAAGAACCATAATCTTGTGTTGCATATCACAAAATAACGTATGACTGTAGTTATCAATCAAAAAGTATTTTGTTTAAATGCAATGTGTTGACATTTTTACATGCTCCCTTACCAAGCAATTTTCCTATTTCCAGTTCACAAAATTTACATTCATGCATTTGGAAGCCACTTTGGAAAGCCATCTACGGTGCGTTCAAGGTATACATTTTATCAGTACATGTGTTCCCTGGGATCAAAGTCATGAAAATTGTTCTGCTGTTACACAACTGCACAAATCCTAAATTATAATGCAGATAAATGGGCAAAATGCAGTTATACAAAATATTCTGCTGTTGGTAGGGGTGCTAATTTAATAAACGCTCTTATCGGTTGTATTTCAGGGAAGTGACAAACGACTTATAAGGTCGTATGGGTTAAGATTCTGTGGTGTGTCGTTATTAAATACATTTACTGGGAAACAACTGACAACTGTAACTCTTCAGCCAATAGTCACGCAATCTTTTCAGCATAAACCCTCTGCACTCACATCTATTAAGATTCAGCTGTTGACTGAAATTAATTACATCTGATCAACAAGTCTGTGACGAAGAGATCCAATCAATTTAGTGTCACTAACTGCATTTGCAAGGAAAAAAAAAAAAAAAAAAGCCTGAGGCTGAATCTGCTTTAAGATATACCGTCCGTTCATGTTGGCTGTGAGCAGATGTTTATTTATTTCTTTTAAGTGTCTACATTTGGTTTATTCAAATGAAATCTACATCACCAGCTAATGCAAATATCTCCGCGTCTTTCAGAAAAATGGCAAGAAGAAAAAAAGCTTTTAACCATCACTTCACTATTGATAACTCAGAATGGAAGGGTTTTATGAGGCTTCACGCCACTTTATTGAACTGCCCTTCGCTGCGTTGTTCTTTACTGCTGTTTACTTTTCTATTAGGGCTTGAGAGCCTAAGATTGTCAATAAAATCATTCAATGAAGTTCTCTTGTTCTACTCCAACCATTCTGTGTCATTTGTTTTTTCAACCAAGAATCCCCAGAGATTTCATGGGGTGAGAGAACAGCAAAACTTACAACCGATAATTTAGTCTCCCCTTTGGAGAGGAGAATCTGATACGGTTTTAGGAAAAGGGAGTGAGGAAACGTATTATGAATGACAAAAGGGGAGCTTTAAAAGGTGTACAGTTACCCAAAATAAAGCATTACAAAACACCATTATAACACAGTTCCATACATATAGCATTATAACAGAACTTTTTCTGACTAGAATCCAATGCCTCTAAACGATATGAGGGAGACTAACTAACGTGCAATTATTATTATTATTATAATTATTTTTCTGCAAGTACAGTTGAACCATTAACCTATATTTTCCGGTTTACAGTTGCCAAGCAACAGCAGCTTTACAGTGCTATACATTCACCTGACATAAATATATCAGCTCTTTTAAAATAGTTGGTACATATATTATGCAATTACATTTTTGAGACTGAATAATTTATTTTAGAAAGAAGAATTTTGTTGATTACTAAAAAACCTATGTTTTTCATCCTCTCTTCACTTTATGCGATTATGAAAGGATGACATGTCAAAGAAGGACAGATATAAAGTGCATTTTGTTTGTGTACAGAATGCTGCCATACATTGTGAAATTAGATTCACTATTGAAATTAGATTATGCGCATCTCATTGTGTTTGCCGAGGACGGAGGAGGAGAAAGGGCAGGAGGTATAAGGTGTTAAAAACTGAGCTTTGACCTGATCTTAGGCTGATTCATCCTAACAGTTTTGGCACATGCAATCTGACCGAGAAAGTCCTGCTCCCGATGCACTCACTCTAAAGATCTGTATCAAGACATCAGTCAGTATTCAGTAAAATTGCGTACACATTTCATAAGCTATAAAATGAATAAAATCACAACTTTTAATGACATTAAATGACATAGTTGTGATTTGTACAACACACACACACACACACTACATATATGTAATAGGAATGTAACGGTATCAAAACTTCAGTAACTACGGTAAACTACGGTAATGAATGAAACGGTACGGTATTTACTGAATCATTTACGTAAAAAAATAAATTAATTAAGAGGCTCAAAAAAGTGCCAGAAGTGTTTAATAAACAGTTTACATGCACACTGAAATATCAATGGCACACACATTAGATATCTATCTGTAAACCAATTGTAAATCAATTTTAATAACAAAAAATTATTAAACCTTTCACACATCCGATTTAAAACCCGCTTTAGATTACTAGATGACGTCATATATCATTTTGCATAATTCATTAGGTCAGTGTGTCATATTATCTTGCTTCTCTGTGGTCACATAATGTTATTTAATGCCCCCTAATTCTCAATATAACTGTTTTCACTGATATTTTTAATGGTTTCTGTTCTCAAAAAACAGAATGAATATGAAATAGTGACTGAAATGCACGCCATTATAAGGTCTACTGAACTTGCTCTACCTTACAATATGTTTATCTAGATTAAAATCCTTATTTATAATCGTTTATAATTATATAATTATATTTATAATCCATAATAATGAAACCAAGTACACATAAGATATAGACAATGGCTATGCTGTGATTTTGGCTATGTTTGCGTGTAAAATAGAGTTAGAAGCAACATATCTATATCTATTTTAACGGAAAGCCCTGCTCCTCTCAGCCTCTCGCTGAACAGAACAGACGCAGAGAGAGGTGTCCGCGCCCTGAGAGAACAAGATCTCACGGCAGTACAGGAGACTGGCTGAGGTTTGTCCAAGAAGTCTCTAGATTTTTAGGGAAAAAGCCGTCAAGGGGATCTGAATAGTCGCTAAATACTGTATAGAGACAGAGTCGCTAAGTTGGAAACAGAACGCAAAGAATGATGGCCACGCCTGGGTTGATGGGAATTGTAGTTCCCGCTAACTCCTGTTCGCTCCATTCGCCTGAGCAAACTTTTCTTAGAAGACCTATTGTTTTGAGTCATGTGACCATGGTATTATCAAAAAGAAATTGTATATTGCGGTACGATGGTGTTTACTATACTGTTACATCCCTAATACATAAGCACCTAGATGACTGATCACAATTCTGATAACCAAACTTTCTTTCCTCAGTTGTGTTACTGATAACATAAAAGTATTATCTTGACTTTATGACTTTATTCAAAGGTGTTAGAATTGTGATACAGTGGTCTTTACTGAGCTGAAAATCATGCAAATCATGTACGTTTATTTATTTATTTACTCATGTATGTTCATAGTTGTTAAAATCTGTACAAAAGCAGAACTAAGGCACAATCTAATTAAAGTGTTGATCTGTTTGTTCTCCATATTTTTATTTATATATTTTCTCCCCATTTGTATTTATTTATTTTTAATACTGACAAATCATTGCATAATGATGTTGATTTTAATGACTTTGTGGTTAATGATAACATTCTGAGAATTCGGGCTGTTTATTTGTTTTTGCTCTGACAGTGAGCAGTAAGGTGGCTTTTTTAACTGTCTTTTCAGTAACAGATCTGCAATCGGAGAGACCTTGCTGAGGTAGCCATGCCTCAATCAAGGTTGTTCTATGATGCTTCCAAAGACACTAAATCGAAATGTAGTCAAACAATGAGAGAGGTGCATTGATCAGTGGAGCTCATTTTTCAGAGTTTGCCGTCACCTTAGTTAGTGCTGCATACTAAAAAAGAAGGATTTTGTTTCTAGCAATTTACTCATCAGATAAATGTCAATGAGACTAATGTTGATATAATAAGTAATCAGCAAAATGTACTCAGCCTTGAAATGCACATTATATATATGTCATTAACTCAAAAAAAAAATATCATACATAAACATAAAAAGAGTGTGCATTTTATCTTAATATGCAGTTGTTACAGTGTAATTACACAATAATTACTAAGAATGCACACATTTACAAATTGTTTGGTGTTAGCTACACGATGCAATTACACACAATTTACTGTTATTACTAAATGCATGCAATTTGTAACTACAACACATTTAAATAAAGGGTTAAATAAAATTTCACTTTTGTGGTTGTACTTGTTATGCACATATTTGAATAAGCCACATTACACAGATAGAGTGAACACCAGTGCTAATGCTACTTTTGTGATAGGTGAGTACAAAACGATCCAGGTCTTCTCCGACTTATTAATCATTCCCATTACCTTCTGGTGAATTTGTAAAACCTTTGTCATGACATAAGCCTTCATTTTTGAAATGTAATCTTGTACTTTCTCTTGCCTACACCTAATCATAGATCAAGCCCCAGCTGGGGACTCTCTGTGCAAGCAGTGTAGCGAGAATCTTCCTCTACAGCTGGATTTATGCCTCTATGGAGTGGTAACAGATTTAAAAAGCATTTTAAATGTTATTCAGTGTGCAAAGTTCACATGAGAATGAGTAGCGAGCTTAATGGAGAGACGGGAACAAAGGCTAAGCTTGAGCATTGTGGGATTGCCTTTGCGTGTGTTCATAGCGAAAACTGCTACACTGCGTCTCGCCTCCTAAATTCTCCCCACGTCAAGGTCAAGTTATTCGAACGTGTGTCAAAAGCAAAGTATCTTTAATGTACACATACTCGGCTAAGCTGTCTAGGTCTTCTGTTATGCTAGCCCGGTTCATGCATATGTTAAACCGATTTGCCACCATTTGTTGTGGTTCAGTATGTTTTGCACTCGTGTCTGTCTCACTCCTGTCACTCCCAATCATGTGCTCATTATCGTAACTTTCAAATGTGCTAAGACTGCTACAGCCGAGATCTCAGCAACATTTTTCGCCTCGCAGACTGTTTACACTGCCTCTGTGGCACCATTACCCAACTCTCTCGTTTACAGCAGGAAAACTGCTTCACTTTTGCAATTAGTCTTGTCACTGCTGAGCCATGGTGCAAGAATTACAATTCCTCAGCATTTGGAAAAAGAAATGTTGAACCTAATTAACACCATCCCTCGCAGCCCGCATCTGCTTTTTACCATCATTATGTGTGTGCACTTGGGATTGGATGTAATTAACATCTTCAGTTAGTATCATCAATGAACTTATTAAAGTTACACTTCTTCATCATTACCTGTCTTATTTAAGTAGTCTAACAACGATACCCCTCAGCTGCAGATGCAGAATTCAAACAGCATTAGACGCAACTTTAAAAACGCACCACATATTGAATACAATAAAAAGAAAACAAAAAATGCTTATACTTATTCATCAGTTGTATTGCATTTTCCACTAAGCCTGTCTATCACTATAGGACAAGACTTGTTAAAATAGTTTTTTCTCCATTGGCAAACATTTTAACCACATTTTTAAGGCACTAACGGTGAAGAATACTTTAAGCTTAATATATTTCAAATTGTATTTAATTATTTTACACCGTTGGTGAATAAGCAAAAACTACACAAAATTACATAATTACATTTTTGATTTGATTTGATTTGACATGACATATTTCTTTTGGTCACAATGTTGCAACCCAGCAAGCATCCTTGTTAGCTTCTAACAACAATCAAAAATCAAACTCATAAATTTCAGCTTAGGGATTGATGAAAAACAAAAGGCCATTTACAGCAGAAGCACCCCCTCCCCCAACTATTTAAACACCCTACTTGCATTCTATATTGCTGTGTATGGTTGTTTCTTGCTTTGCATGACTACATTCCTCAGCCAGTGTCTGTTTTAATGATCAAGCCCTGGGCTGTAGTGCAGTTTGTCTCTCTTGACTTTGGGTACCTTTCGTTTCTACTTCAGTTCTTTTTGCCAGTGTTGACATGCAAGTACTGTCGATTTTCTGTTTATTTTTAAAAGGACAAGACGAGACAATCCTGCTCTTTAGACTTGCTCTTGGATGCAAAAGGCATGATGATATGTCTTTAAAAATGTCTACAATGATCAGAGCATGCTGTATTGCCAGTGATATTGAGCCAACTTACTAAAGATCGTTGCTTGCATGTTGTGACGCTTCCATTCCTGCAACAGTCAAGCTCTATGGTAGTCAGAACTCTGTTTCTGAATGACAGCCATCTAAAGTTAGCAGCGAAATTAAGCATGTCAGCCTAGAGCACCAATCTTTTTTTTAGACACAAGCTGCATAAGTTTACCACTGTTACTGAGCTTAGAGTAATGCACTGGTGTAAAACCAGTATAACCTTATATTGAATACATCATTAAAATGTAGTCTGGAAGTGCAAAACAACATCAACAAAACAACAGCGCATGTCCTTATATTCCTACTAGTTGTTGGGTTACCTAAACCAACAGTACGTATTGTGATGTCTCCCATATCTGACCAAAAGTTTGGTAGAGTTTGACAATGTGTTGTTAACAGGGTTGGGAAACACTTGTAAGTTTAACTTAGCGATCTTAAGAAAGTCCTGTCAAACCGGCAGCTTTCAGGTGTACCAGGTGTCTTTAAAGGGCTTTTTACATAAGATACCTTCAAAAACACTTCGAAATAGGTAATGGAATAAAACAGAACATGTTTTTAATTTGACAGCTTTTTACCTTGCAAATTTAACTCATGCTCACTAAAAGTATGTGCCTGTGGTGACATTTCTGCAAAACGATGTGTCATTGCTTATCGCAGGTTTCACAACACTAAACCCTATCTAAACACTAACCAGCTGTGTTAACAAGTGCAAACGTGAGATGAAAACTATTTTTCTCAAGTAAAAACGTCATTTTAGCTTTCTTTTTGTAATTCATGTGTAATCATTCTTAAATGCATTTCCCAAAAGGAACTATGTTCACAAGTTCCGACATTACAAATTATGTTAGCCAATTAACCATAATTGGCTAACAATGTCTTTTTTTTTTTTGTCAAATGCACCCCAAATAGCAAGTGCAAGGCTGTACCAGGTGACCTACTAAGCAAGTTTACCTTCACCTTTTTTGTCACAAAAGCCACACATTAGGAACTGTTTGAAAATATAAAAATATATTTGTTTACAAATTATGCTGCATGGTAAAAGTTTTCTGAGGTCAAAACAAAACAAAAATTGGAATCAATTGTCTATGTATGTTTTTGTAGATTTGTGAAAATGTGGTCATGTTTACTGCATTGAGACTACTGTAAGTAGTAAATGTCTAACAACTGCACTGTACACTGTTAGCATAATAATTAAAACACTACCACTATATATATATATATATATATATATATATATAGACCATCAATCAGACCGGTCAATTTCATCCCAGCCCCTCTGCAAATAAGTGCCATTGAAAAGCCCGCATAAATGATCTGTTGACCAATCAGGTGACCTATTTCATGCTTCAGATAATTAGTTATTCTTTTTAATGATTTTGTATGTGGGATCATTGTGTCATTGAGAATGTGATTGCTACAGGCATCAGTGGATTGGCAGGCGTTAAAATTAAAGCCTTTGTTAAGTAGGGAAGCAGAGAATAATTACGTGTTTCCCTCATGAGAAGGCCGGAGACCTGGCTCAAGCTTAAACAAACATCGTAATTAAATATCTGAGATTTATGCCTCTAATGAATAACACACACTCACTTGGCATAAAAAGCCAGGCAAAATGCTGCAGACTGTGCAGAAAAACCGAAAGATATTGTACTGCAGAGATTATAATGGCATTCTTAAGAACACCATCTGCATCAGCATTACTCTATGGCTGGCACAAATCTTTTCACAGCCATTGAATTTATGGTAATAGAAGTAGGATGGGCTGGGGTGGGTGAATTTGCCGTGCTGATGTTCACAAGGTGGTTCTTCAAAGGTTGGGCCAAGTACATATATAATACTATCTGGAAAAAGTGATGAGTTAGCAGTCGCATCTCAATGGCAGTTCCTCAGCTGACTCCAAAATAATTCATTTGAAATGTGCTATCTTTGTGGCCCCCCTCCAAAAAGTATCTGTTCTCTAAATGGCATGTGACCAAGTGCTGTGGGACTACATGAAATTGACTTCATGACAATGATGGCTGGCTGATGGCACCATAAGTATACATGCAGTCCTCAACACCGATGTAAACAGTTGCAGACAGGGAAGAATATAACAGAAATCCAAAGCCTTTTAAAAACAGCAAAATTGTATTTAATTGAATGAAAGTAGCAATGTATATTCGTTGCAAAAATGTTGGTGCAGTGCACTTTCCATATTTGAACGTCTGTTAATGGAGAAATATGTCTTTTGCAAAGCCAAACTTTTATACTGTTGACATGGGTATCGGTATCACTGTTTTTAATTAATGAATGCATTTTTGGTATGCATAAAACCAATTAATATTTTAATGATTATGTTAAATAATAATAATAATAACAATAATCATTCTTCTTTTTATTATTATTATATATTATTAATAATAATAATAATTATTATTATTATTATTATTATTACCTTCTTGACCTTGACACACCCTTGACAATAGATATTCATTTATTTGAAATGAAAAATGTATTTAGAAATCGAATAGTCCTCATTTCATTGCTTGAGTCATTACATATAAAAATGTTGAACTAGTTGTGAAAATCTGTCAAGCAAATTTGAAAAAAAAAACATGGTTTAAATTTCTTTTTTTTTTTCTGAAAATGTCTTCTAAAATGAATCACAATGCTTTGAAACAGTAAATTAGAATTGCAAAGAGCATATGCAGTAAAATGTGAAACATACATATTGTCTAAGTCTCTTGTACTTAGATACCTCACTATATACATAACTGTAGTTTCCAATGGCAGTAGCAAATAGTATATAGTGATGTCTTGAGCATTGTCAACAAAATCTGACTTTTTTGCATTGAAAAAAATGTACAGAGTAAACATAATAAACATAAGCATAATGAAAACATGACAAAGCCATTTGACTGTCTTGTTCATGAACAATGGTGTCGGGACTTTTCATCTTGATGACACTGACACTTTTTTTATTTACAGGAATACTTGCTTTTTAGGAATGAGCTATCCATTTTGAGCAAGTGACATGCTTTTGTGAGTTATCAACTAGGTTTTGCAGTTTGTACTAATTGTTTTAAGAAATGCACTAACTGTAAATTTAAATAGTGTTGTGAGAAATGCACCAAAGTGACTGAGAAAAATTGTAAAACATTAACATTGAAAACATTGTTTTATTATTATTATTATTATTTCCTTTATCTACAATCCCAAGGAATCTTACTTGAAAAGCAATATAACTTTTACTTTTTTTTTTTTTTTACATCAAATATTACATACTGTTGCTATGGCTCTGTTGGTTTACCACAACTTTTTAAAATCTTTTCAGATGTCCAGTCTTCAGAATTAATTTTCAGGTTTGTATAACAAACAGTGTGCTTCAACACCCTTCAAGCTTAATAACCAGTCCCTCTATGTATGGTGTTTCTAAAATTAGGTTGTGTTTGACAACTGGTGGAAGAAAATAAAGTTTAGAATTCAGAACGATTCCCGTAACACCAGTGCATAAGTCAATCAATTGTCTCTATCCCTCATGTTTGTCAATACTTTTATTTACTCTTTGTCAGGAAACTGTGTTCTTTAGCAGGGCTACTAATGACTTTATTGTGTGGTCAGACCCTCACCGGGGGCAGCTGCCATTCACTTCAGATACGGATAAGGATCTTTTCCAAGTGGCAGACCACAAACTGAATGCCAGGCAAAATTATTCTCAAGCTTGCCATGCAAGGCGTAATGAGTCGAATCAAGGACAGGAAGCTCAGTTCACATGTGGCTGTGATATAGCAACAGAGGAGTGAGTCAGAACAGCTGGAGTGTTGAGTCTAACTAGGACGTGTATGTGTGCTGTTATGTTTGTATTTTTCAAACCTAGGCGAGTAGATGTCTGAGTAAGGAGCAGCTAACAAGATGCTGCGGTGCCTCTTGTGCTCATTAGTTGTCTCATTTGTGATCTCGTTTTGCAGGATGTGCTAAAGGGCCTCTGGGCATTAGAGCAGCAAGGAGCTCGGTTTGGTTGCACAGAGATTCAGGACTGCAAACACATGTATCTCGAAAGGTAATGCTCGACCATAGCCTTGCTCTGAGAGCCAGCAAAGAACGCTTCAGCATTTCTGAATATTTCTTCACATTTTCTCCTTCACTGACAAGGCGAGGTTATCTTTCTCTCCCGAAAGCTTGTCAAATCTTGTTAAGAGAAGTGTCAGATTTAATAGATGGCGCTGGATTAGTCGGCCGTCCCTCTTACTCAGTCTTCCGTGCAATCATCTTACTGCCATCTTTACCTTGGCAAATGGAAGATGGATTGCTTGCTTTATCCTGCATTTTTAAGTTTTGTTTCTAAACCCTCTCTGCCACCTTCTATGCCCCAAAAATAAGCAGAACAGATGCACTCTATCCAGCGAGATCCATGAGATGAAGGTATGGATTGAGGAAACGAGTCCCAGAGGGCACCGAGGGGCTTTTCTGATCTGGGCTGCTGTCTTCCCTGGAGATCTCATTTGAGGTGAGGAGCTGAGGCTGAATGGATCCTTGACCACTAGGGATTAGAGAAGAGCTTGTGTGAAGTCACTCATCTGGCTCTACCCTTCTCTTCATCTTGCTCTCGGACTCTCTTTTCAACTTCCTACCAGCCTGGCCATCTTTGTACCAATCATTGCATGACCAGGACTGAGGGATGAGGCGGATGCTTTATGCAGGATCCGTCGAAATCACGTTGTGGAATCTGGGCAGAAGTGCCTATGTTTCTGAGCGTGCAGTTTAAGGCCTTGAGTAGTGACAATAAATCTATTTATTTAGAAAGGAGCATTAAATGCGTGACATTTTATTTACTTGTTTATTTTAGAAAATACATTAATAATATTAACACTGCAATGCTTGGCAAATGAAAAATTAAACATAACAGTACAGTTGAATTGTAAAAACAGATACATCTGACACTCGCTGATGTGTCAAATGTCATTTGCGTATTAAAGACTGTACAATCTATAAAAATCGTTCATGACTTGTTTGTTTATTTATGTATTTATTTAGTGGAAAATGTATAAGAACAGAGAATCTAAAGCATTTTTTTTACACATTTCTAGATAGATAGATAGATAGATAGATAGACAGACAAACAGACAGACAGACAGACAAATATAGAAAGACAGACAGGCAAACACAGGCAGACCGACAGAAAGACAGAGGCAAATACAGACAGACAGACAAATACATAGACAGCGAAACAAGCAGAGGCAAATACAGACAAACAGACAAACAAACACAGACAGATAAAGGCAAATACAGAGACACAGACAGATAGAGACAAATACAGAGAGACAGACAGATAGAGACAAATACAGAGACACAGACAGATAGAGACAAATACAGAGAGACAGACAGATAAAGGCAAATACAGAGACACAGACAGATAGAGACAAATACAGAGAGACAGACCGATAGAGACAAATACAGAGACACAGACAGATAGAGACAAATACAGAGAGACAGACCGATAGAGACAAATACAGAGAGACAAACAGACAAAGAGACAGACAGAGGCAAATAAAAACAAATACAGAAAGACAGACAAACAAATGCAGGCAGGCAGAGGGACGGAGAGACAGACAAACAGAGACAAATAAAGAGAGTCAGACAGGGACATTGATTGATTGATTGCAGACAGAATTTGGAAATTTTGGAATTTGAAGAACCAAAACTAAATTGATTGCTGCTAATGAAAAAGTTCTTAGGATAGTTTTAAAGTGACCTTCATGTAATAAAAAAACTGCTAAAATCTTTTCTATAAAAATCCACCTTTGGGACCTAAAAATCCCTAAAGTTGAAGAAAAGGCCCTAAATTAAAAATGACACCTTTACATTTTTTAACAACACCCATTGGATATGAGATCGGGAGGTGATGGATTCTCAAGAAATGCTGCATGACATATCAGCGCAAAGCTCAGGTGTTCTTTTTTAGAATTATCTGTATAATAACAAAAAGATTATCGGCTCAGTTCAAATCCACAGATTTTTCTGATCATAACCTTGGAACTGAAGAGGATTAGCAGATGATAACTACATACAGACCACTTTACATTAGCATGGTCAGCGGCACTTCGCGTCTTCGCTAACATCCAAAGCTCCCATTACCCGAATCACTGGGGCGTTAAAGTGCAGGAACCATCCTGCTGGCTAGATATGCTAACCAGGAGCAGAAATACAAATTCCTGTCTGGATGAGTTTGTCTGAAATACCTGTCGGAATGGATTTGAAGTTTGTGGAATTATGCTTTCAAGTGCATTTACTCCATACCCCTCTCTTGTTTATTTGCACCAGCTCATTATGATGTCTGCATGCATAAGATATCCAATCAACACATTTGCATAATCACTTCCAAGACAGCAACCACCATAACTTTTTTTTTTTTTAGCCTGGAAATGTGATGGCCTGGTAATTGCTGTGGAAAACAACCCTGCATTTGACTTGTTAATTGGTGACTTGACCACATGCACAATTGACAAAGGAAAGATAACATGCTTGAGGATGTTTGTCTGAGCTTTTATCGAGAAAGGTTTCATTATCACCGGATATGTAACTACTGTTGACGCGGGTAAATTGGTTTCATCTTGATTATCTCTTGTTGTCTTACATGTCACTTGGCATTTAATTAAGATGTCATCAGATGCGAAAAACAACACGATGAGTACCTTAAAGTCACTGAATTATCTGAGATGTAAATGAGAGGAAGCCGTTAATACATGCTACTGCCAAACTCACAGTGAAATACTCCTGCTAAATTGATACAGAAATAGATTAAATTGAGTAATTCTTATTTGGCACATAATAATAAATAACATTTTGTGATTTAGTCTCAATTGCCTGTTTTTTTCAGCACAGGGAAAGAGTAATTAAAATGGTTTCAATATTTTGACAGTTTCATGTTTTTTTTTTGTTGTCATTTTAAATAAATTAAATATAGCAATGCATAAGAAAATAAAACAAACATTACTGGATAATGGTTAACAGAAAAATACTGTTTCAGTCTTTTCACTTAAAAACATATTCAATCAGTTCCTAGTTATTTCCTTTTGATTATTTTTGTAAAATTAAAGGGACAGTTCACCCAGAAATATTATCCTGTCTTTTACTCACCTTTGAAAAATCCTAGGTGTATGTGACTTTCTTCTTCCAGACGAATCCAATTGGAGTTTTAATAAAATTGTCCTGACCCCTCCAAGGCTTTGAATGGGTTTAAATGGGTAATAGCTATTACACTTTGTAATATGTAAACAGGACCGTCGCCAAGGGGGGCCATTGGGGGGCAGTGCCCCCCCAAACGACTAATCATGCCCCCCCAAACGACCCCATGGCATATGTATATAT
>JAUCMT010000116.1:13892-27097 GCA_032357475.1 Enteromius thamalakanensis
GTCTTCACGTATGCCCTTATTTGGTAGTTCCTTGTGTTTGATGTTCCTGTGTCTCTACGTCTTCCTTGTCAGGCCTTATACGTTACTATTTGCTACACTCCTTGTTACATGTTCCTGAGTTTGTCGATTTTTGATACGCTTCGTCTCCAGTGTTCCATTCCCCAGCACAACACCGTTACAGAAGAACTGACCTTCAACCAACCATCATGGCTGAGGGTAGGCTTTGGCGTCTGTGGTAGAGTGGGCAGACATTGTAGTGGTATGTGGAGGAATTTTTGGAGCTTGTTACCGAGGTGAGCTGGCTCGACGAGTGTCTCAGAGTTTTTTTTTCACCTGGGACTGGACAAGGACACCATTAGCCATGATATCCATATACAAAAGCATTTTCCTTGATCGAGAAAGAAAGAAAGAAAGAAAGGAAGATTTTACGTGATCTCTTGTCCAGTCCTTTCCGAAAACCACTGGGGTTTGCCGGTTCGACTCCCACCTGAATCCTACATATCAATCAAATGGTTCCGACCACTCCTCGCCCATCAGAAGCAGTGCCACAAGTCCCCGCAGATTCCGTTCCATTCCGCAGATTCCAGCTCCTAGTCCCAAGGACGTTTTGAGTTATCCTTGTGTTTGGTTGTGTATTTAATGTCGGTGTCTCCAAGTCTCCCTTTTCAGTCCTTATACATTACTATATGTTATACTCCTTGTCTACATGTTCCTGAGTTTGTTGATTAAAAGACTATTTTTTATACTCCTTGTTTCCTGTGTTCCATTCACGGCACAAGACTGTAACAATTATCATGTAAGAAAATTAACAGAATTTTAATATAAACTAATTCTTTATAAAGTTTGTGCACAAAATTAGATAGTATTTTTTTATGTCCCCAGGTACATATAATAATATAAATCATAATTTAAAATACACTAATAACTTACATAGCATACAGAAAATATGTCATATGTACTAAAATCAATTCACATTACATTCTCATTACGGTACATGGCATTAGTAAGGGACACATTCCTTTGGAGTACATTCTCTGTAAGAACCACAAGTGCACTTTTAATTTAATCACTCACAGATCATCATTTCAAGTTAATTTGGTTTGGATGCAACTCGAAATTGTTTTACGAGAAGGCTTTTTTGACCTATTCAGGCTGATTTTCTGACCTGTTGTGAGCAGGAGAGGTGATAATCAGCCTTGACAGAGTAATCAGCCAATCACAAGTGATGAAGAGAACATGATTGGCAGGTATTATCACATTGACAGTGTAATGAGCTAATCATAGTGCAATCTAGACATTACCTTTTCTAAAGATAAATTTGCTTTTACTTCACTTGCTACACTTGGTGAGAACAAGATGAGATCACAGGAGGACAAACATTGATGCTTGGTACATTTTCTCTAAATTCTGAAAATCGTAGTTTTGAAATTAGCATTAGAGAGACAGAGATCCACTATGCATACAATTTCAAAATGGGATGGAAATCTCAATGTTTATCAGGATGCTTCAGCAACTAATAGTCAGATTGGCTGGGAACTGCAGGGCACTGTATGAATGACATCTGTTGTATGCTACTTTGTGTGCGTATGTGTGTGTGAATGAAAAGTCCTTTTAAAATAGCCTAATCTGTTTTGCTGGTTTATGTGGTTTAAGATGGGTTCTTAGCCTGGTCAGGCTGGTGTTTGCTGTTTGAAATCCTAGGCTTTTTATAATCAGTCAGCATATCAGCCTGACCAAGTCTGAAGAGCAATATACCAGCAGTTAAAGGAGTTTGAAAAGTGTGTACTAGAGTAATTTAATATGTCCAAAAACATCCATAGAATCGCCTTAAAATATTTAATACATGCTGTTCTGTTAACTAATGGACAAAGTGGTTACTTATGCAAATGTTAGTAAAATCATTGTTCTCTTTTAGATTGTTCTTCAAAAGGGAAGTCATGTGACCGTGGGCCAGCTGGATATTATCCTGAGTTCGCCTGGAGTTTAACATCAGTAGAGGACTCCTGGGCGAAAGACCAGACGATGGCAAAGACAAAAGCAAGCTCTCAGGGGTGGGAGGAAGGTAAGAAGCTTAGGCTTTCAATGTTAAAGATGCTTTCTCAATGAAACAATGCGATTCATATTGTAACATAAATCAATTGGTTTTATTCAAGTCAAGATCATTAAAACACTTAAAAAGAATTAATTAGCCTGACTATATTTGGTTGACACTTATTATAAATAGCTCTATATGGTATTGACTGCACAATTTGAATCTTATAATAGTGTAGTAAAGCTAATTTAAATGAGTGCTTAACCAAAGCTACAGTTGCGGTATTTTTAATTCCTATACAATTACGATTGTGAACACTTTAAGATCTATTATGGGAAGTTTTGAAGGGAGGGGGAAGAGGTTCATTGAGGCATTTAAGCAGCCTCTCATCTCCAAAAAAAGAAAATGAAAAATGTTTACCATCACATTGCAGCCCTCTACTACACAAGCTTTGAACTATGTTTATTGTTTATGATTTGAGGTAGTGTGGATGTGGTTGTGCAAAACAGTAAACAGAACAAAGAACTTCACCAAGTGAATAACCATTTAATATTTTATCAGGGAGGAATGGAAATTATATGTAACAGACAGAACGAAAGAGAGATTGAAGGTGGATAGAAGTGGGGGGCTAGAGTTCAGGAAGCCTCATTTGATAGTCAGGTTGCGAGGAAGGTTGGGAAATTACAAACTCTTCAGGCGCACCTCATGCACTTGAAAGACAAATGCAGCAGTTCCACATGCTGTACAATCACTCACTGCTAGGCTCTGTGTGTTCTCTTGTTCTTTTCAGACATACAACTGCACGGCAGGAATCCAACATGTTATAAAATGATCATAATCATGCTTTGCAAAACAAAAATCCCAGTACAGAAGGGAAGTAAACAAAACACTTGTAAACTGCAGAATAATGTCCAGGTTTCAAAAACAAAGCAATAAAACCAAATAGCCAGAAAAGTACTTGTGAAATGAGACAGATATATTGATACAATACATTAATAATTGTTGGGCAACTAGAGGGTTTGCAAATTGTTTCAATTGAGTTCACTATGAGTAATTTACTTGTGCTACTATGTTTTTGAAAAAAAGATGAAGGGGTGTAGACACACAACCATCCAATACCAGCAGGAAAAGCTTTGATGCACTTGGTTGGAAAGGAAATAAAAACATACAGGCCAAATCATTTCTGCCCTCTTTCACTGCTTTCCAAGCAATGGACTTCTAGTGAATGATTGTGCTCAACTCCTCTCTATATGTCCTCAGGCGTATGGGTTTGTATATGGAGGGAAATAGAGGATAAAAAGTTTGATGAATGCAGAGTGTGAAATGCCAGGGCTATTTACTTTTCTATTGGCTAGTGCACTTCCACTCTTTGGAGACTTGTTGTCGTGCATGGCTGTCGCCAGGGGAGGCTGAGCTCTGTGGGAAAAGGGTGGGTTTTTGGGAGGTCAGCGTAATGAGGCAAACTAAGATAAGGTCACTGTAGCTGAGAGGAAGTCTGGTATATTTGGAAAGCACTGAATTTATTTGTCTGGTTTTGTTATGGCATAATAAAGAATTTGACATGGTTCCTATACAGTAAATAAAATATAAGATACACTGTTTTTGGTAAATACATTTAAGTTGATGTCTTTATTTATTTTTATTTTTTTATTTTATTTTTTTATTTTTTGTTCCATTGTCTATATTAGATTCCAGAAGAAATCTGATTGTAGATCATGAAACTATCTTGCCTATGGAGCACCCCCGTAAACCACAAAAAGCAACTTGTGATTGTGTGTGTGACATGACAATATGAATTTATTTTAAGCTAACCATAGACACGTGTAAAATAACCTTAAAAAGTCACTACAGTGCTCAACCTTTTGTATGGGACCTATGATACTTGCATTTTTGGTGTTTGTTTGACACTGAGTTTGCCTGAATAAAAGCTAAATCTTCAAAACACAAAGTACAAAAGTGAAGAACACTATCCTTTTTCCTGCCTTCCCTTCCATCACTGTTAACTAGCAACCAGGGAAAACAGTTGCCACTTTGATAATGAAAACGTATTGTAGTTCTGACCTCAAAAATACTGGTGTGAATAGAAAACAGCAGGGGTAGGGGGAGCAATCAATCTCTGGTTTGGATCCTGCTTGAACCTTGAAGTGTTGCTAAATTAGCTGCAATAGGTTCTCTATTTTGTAATTATCACATTTTATCACACTTTATAACAACATTTAATAACAAGATAGTATACTAGCTCAATATACCACTAATAGTTTGCAAAAAATAACCAGTAAGAATTGAAATATCTAAAAGGAAAAGTTAGATATATTTTTGAACAGACGTTATAAATGGCTAACTTGGGGTCCTAAGGGATAGGATTGCATAAATGTAAATAGTAGGTGGGTGTATACAGAAAACTTGCGCAAATTCATGTGGGGTTGACACTTACCCCATTAGCGTGCTTAACGCCATTAATGGTAGGAATATAGGGCTTGTTATTTCATTATCTGAATAGCAAACTGGAGCGGTCAAAGCCTGGGATGATCACAGGACATTAATTCCAAAGCAGCTTCAGGATTCTCTGTACTCAGGGGAGTTTTCATGCAGTGTGCACAGAGAACAGGTGGTGGAGAGCGGAACTGGTACAGATCGCTGCTGAGATAGACAAATTTGCATAGATCCTCAAGAGAAGAAAACAAACCGTTACCTCAAAACTTGGTTAAATTCCAGCCCTTGGACAAACTGTTAAAGACAGTGTCTCATTTATGTGCCTAACATAATAATCTGTTGCACTTCATCAAAGAAGTGAATCAAAGAGTTCATCATAAACTCAGGATCAAACCATGTGTTGACAAAAAACTGACATTCAAACTAAAATTGATTGGATTGGTTCTGTCCAGTGGTGGAAAGAGTACTTACAATTTTTACTCAATTACAACTACTGTTACATTGCTGAAATAATACTCAATTACAAGTAAAAGTACTGGTGTGAAAACAGTAATTAAGTAAAAGTACGAATTACTCTTCTAAAAAGTACTCTGATTACTAGTTAATAGTTACTTTTAAACTGTGCAAGTCAATACACTGGAAAAAAGCAAACAAAAAACGTTACTGAAACAGTCTGACAATCTGGTTTATCATGGTATTTCAGTTAAATTTTTCAAAATTATATGAAATTGTGGATGTAGATATTAGCACAGTTTAGTGTTCAGATATTCTTAACCACTATTATCTAACCACGCACTTAAACACAAGTCAGTAAGGTTTTTAGAGCTTTACATATGAAAACCTTTTTTAACTGTTAATTACAAATTACTTACAAATGTGCATTCATGTGCAATAAAAAAGTAAGTAGCCTAAGTAGTGCACTAAAAAAGTAAGTAGGGTCATTTTTGATTTCAAGACAAGCTTAAACAATTTTAGGCATTCTCCTGTTACAATAAAGAACTCGCCACATTTGCATGGGAATGATTTAATGTATGCGGAATATCTGTAATCCCGTGTGGACATTCAGACTATGTAACTGACAGGAGACGGATGCGAGGAGAGATCGAGATGCAGCGCGTGTATATTCATGGACAGCAACATTGTGCTGCTCATTAAAGCAGCAATATGTAACTTTTTCTTTGTTTAAAATTTGCAAAATGTATATGAAGAGCGCGTACATCATGAATTCTGCTTTCAAGCCGCCGTTCTGTCTTATCCTGAATCTCTACGGTACACTTATAATAAGTGCTTATATTCAAACTACATCCTGGTCAGGCCGTCACCGCTGCGGAGTAACACATGCGTACATGAATCACCATAGACATAAACATGGAGAAGTAGTTCCGGTTAGAATGTTCTTCGTCAGCCTTTCCTGGTTTAGATATCACTGCTTTTATTGGTCCGTTTACGATTGGATATTTTTACTGGCTACTGAAATGCATCAAAGGTTTGAATATTAATTAAAAATGTTGGCATCAACATCAGCTGTATAAGGAAAAAAAGAGTTAAATCCCCTACTGCCAATGTGGCTTAATTGATTTGTTTGCACAATCTGAAGTGCTTTGAAGCAAACTGCCACTTTTTGTGATTCCAGAAATGCCCAGTAACATTGTAGGGCTGGAGTGTGTTGATCTTTGAGTATGCACTATGTTTATTATTGGTGTCCATGAAGGATTGAGGACTTATACTGATTTGCATGGGTAGAACTAATGGTTGTTTTCCTGCTTCAAGGATCTTACATGTCAGGCAACAAAGAAACAGGCTGAGCAAATGGTTGTGTATTTGATAATACACAACCATTAGACTAGGTGAAAACATATTTGTTTTGACCAGAGAAACCAGCACCATATGCTCTCCTAGGTACAGTACGACATTGTCAGAGGTGCCACAAAGATGAAAGATGCCCCCGGCTTATGGACCTACCGTAGACAGGCTGACCGTCACTTCACCCACACAACATGAACATCATGGCCTTTTTGTTTCATGCGCCCTGCATTTTCTGCTTAATCAACCTTAGATAGTGAAGCTCAGTTTGTATGGGGAGAACTGTATTTTATGTCTACACTAATACATAAGAACACTGAGCAACAGAACAAACACAGAGTATCTGCGGTCACGTGTCACTCTGGTTTCCCCCAAAAAAATAATAATAAAATAAAATAGTAAATTGTCTGAGTTTCCCCTTTAATATCTACATAAAAACATTCATGTGGGGTGGTGTTAGTCTGTTTCCATGTGACCATAGTACCAATTTACATTGTGTGTGCAAGAAGAAAGGTTAAAAAGTTTTCTGTACACATGTCTTCAAATATTTGTAAGAAGAAAGGATATATATTTAATCGGGAGAAGAGAAAAGAGGAGAGCTTGCACAGCAATTTTCATTTTGGAGAACAATTCCAAATGGTACCACTTGCACATCTCCCTCTGACCTTCACCCACACCAAAAATATAAATCATCATTTCCAGTCAAATTTGAATATTTTATGCATTGAATAGCAGTGCACAGCTCGGCTGCAGTTCTGCTTCAGCTTTATAAATTGTCACTTGTAATAGGTTTCTGCTGCTAGCATCTTATATTGCATTCCAGAGAAGTTCAGCAGCAGCGACGCATGTCAAACAAGCGGCTAATTGAAGTTCCCACTAAACACGTTTATTTATTCATCTGTTTATTCAGTCATTTACTCACGTGTGGGATTAGAATGCACCAGTCAGGCATCAGCAGTGCCCAGGGATCTGGCTCCCTCTGCTGAACCTAAACAACCTCTTCACCTGTGGAGCCCTACCATTGCTGTTGACAGCTGGAACACATGACCGTTACAGTCTACTGTATGCTACTGTATATGTGTCTCTGACTCATGAGAGACTGTACAGTACAACGTTTAGAAGGTTTTGTTATAGAACAGTTCACCTTACCTCACGTTACAATAATCTGACAAAGGAGAAGACAATTGGGTGTCTAAAAAAAAGCTTTCATATAGCTTCAGAGGACTTGAAATATGGTTGCCCGAATATCTTTATAAGGTTGTGTTTCTTTTTGTAGCATGTGTGCCAACTGCTACGACATGAATCCATCCTTATGCTATTTTTTATAACATTTTAATCTACATCACACTTAGCATAAACGTGCTACTAAACTATAGTCTATGAATAAAATGCAAAGCTTGTTTATTGCTCCCAGTGGAACAGTGTCTGTTTTTTTCTTCTTCTTTTTTTTTTCTAGAATGCTGCTAAACTTTCTACAGTGACTTATGTAGAGCTTGATTTAACTCACAGTTGGGATTACTATGTTGATATATCACTTCATTAGCTATACTGTAATGCGCTAGTCAAAGAGCTGAAAGCTTTGGAGCTCTTTAGAACAATCACGATGGCTAAAAAAGATTTACATTTTTATTATTTATTTGAATAGACACTAATTTCACATAAATAGCCATTGTAAAGCAGGCTGAGCATATTCAATTAAAGTTCCACGAGGTCCAGTGTTTAATTTTCACTGTACATATTCAAGCCGTTGCCAGTGGAACGTACATATAATGATATCTCCACAATAAAATGGTCCCAAGACTATTGATTCCAATATAGAATCTCTATACTAGTACTACATCTGCTACAAATTTATTTTGAATGTATTTGGTCACACTTTAAGGGTTGGTTTACCCAAAAATTTTAATTATGTCATTAATTACTCAACCTCATGTTGTTCCAAACCCATAAGACCTTTGTTCATCTTTGTAAACACAAAATAAGATATGTTTGATGATATCAGAGAGCCATCTGATCCTCCATAGACAGCAATACAATGACAATGATCCAGGTCCAGAAACATTGCAAAAACATTGCAAACTATTCGAGTACTTTCTATTTTTATTTATTTTTTTTTACTTTTTGTGCAAATGAAAACAAAAGTAACATAATTAACATTATCCATTCTTCTCCCGTGTCTTACGTCTTTCACCTTTATACAGTGCATCACTATGCATCCTTACACTTTTCTCTTTATGTAAACGTCTGCAGAGTTCATGTGTGTGCTTTCACCGTGCTTGTGTATGCGCATACTCTCTAATTTGAAAATTTGAAGCCTTGTGTACTTACCATGTATGCGGATCGCTTTGCAAAAATATCACAAGATTTTCATTTGTTGCAACAATAGTTCTGAAGGTGAATCTGAAACATCATTATATGACACGTAATGTTAAGTCCAGTTTTACTCTGAGTAGATAAGTAAACATATGTATACAGGTAATAGTTTGCATTGTGAAACTATAAATGTACTGGGATTGCATTTTTTTTTTTTCTGAGAACTTCTTTACAATCTGAAATCCGTTCAAAAAGTTGCCTTGCAATGTACTTGTGTATCTGTGGATTTCAAATGGGTGCTTCAAAAAGCTTTGATAATTCTACCGCTAGTCTTTTGGTGTGTCTGTAGGTTTTTACTCTCTACTGGATTGGCTATCCAGGTAGTACAGACAAGCGCATGTTCTGCAGAACCCTCCTGCTCCTGTAACCATGGAAACATAGCCTGACATCTTTACTCTGTTAAAGAAGGCCATGTTGCTGCTAGTTGTGTGTTGAATGCAGCTTGTGATGTTCTTTAAAGTGCATGGAATTTTATTTTTTATTTTTTTCCTACAGCTTTCATTTGAATGTTCTATTTGTATGATTCTGCAAATAATAATATGAAATCCACACAAACCATATAGTTGTAAATTACCATGGCAGAGTGTTGGCTTAGGTGCTATACATCTTTGGGCATTATAAAAAAAACAATGAACCAGTAAGAATATTAATAGTTTTTGCATAAATAGTATGCATACTAAATGTGAATACATAAATAAATAATAAACAAAAATGGTAATAATGTTAAAAAATAAGATTAAGTAGAATGCATCATATTGATTTTAAATTAATAGATCTTGCAGGTAATGTGGAAAAAATAGGGTTACATTTACCTGATTACTTGATTTACTTGTCTATTACTAATGTTAATAAATAAATAAATCAGAACATGTTCTCTTAAGTACTTTTTCCAGGTTTTTTTTTTTTTTTTGCCTCAACAAATTGGATGTGCACCATTAGTAAACAGCAATTTTAAAGTCATTCCACAGATGCTCAGTCAAACTGAAGTCTGGCCTTTGACTACACCACTCTAGGAAATTAACCTTTTTTTTTCTTGAAAGTTTAAGTTTTAAGCCTCTCCAGCATGGCTATTTTCGTATGGTTTTGTAACTGTCTATTTGGAAGATTAATCATTTTCCAAATCCCAGTGCCCTTGCAGATTGCAGCACGTTTTCATGCAGTATTTCTCTGTACTTAAATTCATCCATTTTCCTCCTATCTTGAGTTTTCCAGTTGGTGCTGCATAGAAGTACAGCCTATGATACAACCACCAACATTTGTCAACGTTAGGATGGTGTTCACAGTGTGATATTCTAAGCCAACAAATATTTGGGCAAAACATAGTATTCAGCAGTTACACCAAAACGAGTATTCTTGATCTTCCGTCTGTAGCTGAGTATGCCAATTTTTGTTTTCTTTCATATAAGCTTCATGAACTATTCATGCTACTGATGTATCAAAGTACATTACAATGAAAATCACTCTGTGCTCATTTAGAAGACTAGATCAAAGATCAGTTTACTTGAACTTTTCACTTGATTAAGTAAGCTAGTCTATTTGAAATTACTGTTAGGTGATCCACAAAAATATTGATAATGTTCGCAGAATGATGCTTGCTTAGTTATTCTTCAAAAGAGCCCTTAACTTTAATGGGACACTTGTGATCATTTAAAATTTAGAAAAATCTAAATTTATGGAATCGTGTTAATACCGGAATGTGAGTGAGTGCATGCTAAAACATGCAATCATTTATTTATTTTAGAAGATTAAAATTTAGACACACAGTTTTGTTGTTCTCTAACATGGCTGCTAGCCATGTGATATTGTATAGCCTTTTAGTCAAGTAAATATAAACATTTCATGCATATTTACGTTGCATCAGTACTCTTATTACATTCTTACATTAATGAGTTTCAGTGTGTGTGTGTGTGTGTGTGTGTGTTTTATGCCAGCAAGTAAATGCTAATTACAATGCTACTCTTCAAAAGCACTTGCAAGTGAATGCCTAAAATGCTTTTTTAACATGCTTCTGCTAATGTACCATTGCATTATGTTTCCTTTTGAAGCAACATACAATGCATGCATATCGTTACTAATGAATACAAAAACATACAAAATGCCATGTTATAACCACTGCGATTGCATTATTTTAAGTGCCTTGAAGTGGCATGTAAATTTGTGGTTTACATATTCATTGATTATAGCATTTTTTCAAACTACCATGGCATTAATGTTTGCCACTATCATTATACCATTATCGCTGCATGATTTAATGATTATTACTATTATTATAATTGTTTTTTATTTTTTTGTTTAAATAAGGATAGTACAGTTAACTTAAAATACAAAGCTAGACTGGTTAGTTCACCCAAAAATTAAAAATTGTTATTAATTACTCACCCTCATGTTGTTCCAAACCCATGACACCGTTCATATATAAATGAATAAAAAAGGAATATAAATTAAGTTATTTTTAATTACATTTGTGAGCTATCTTATCCTCCATAGACATCAAAACAACTGAAATGGTCCAGAAACGGATAAATAGATTGGTAAAACAGTCCATTTGAGATCAGTGGCTCAACTACAATTTTGCGACGCTTTGAGAATACTTTACTTCTGCCATTTTAGAGATTATCACAGCTTGTACGCATACTTTCCACTAAGTGTAAACAACATTTATTACTTTCATGCACCCGCTTTCCCCCAAACGTACTGTAACAAAACACGGATTATGTCAAATATGTATCTCCAAAATGGTAGATGACTTGGGGGACTTGGGGTAGAGAAACGGTTGAGTAAATTATGTTATTTGTTGTTATTTTAATAGCATCGCAAAAGCCACTGATATCACATGGACTGGGCTGGGTACATTTCAGTTATGTTGCTGTCTATGAAGGGTCAGATAGCTCTCTGAAAATATCTTAATTTGGATTCTGAATATGAAGGTCTTTCCGGGTTTGGAATGACATAAGGATAAGTAATTAATTACAGAATTTTCATTTTGGGGTGAACTAATCCTTCAAATTTAACATAATATCAAAATGTATGTGGTTACCCATTAGGTAAGTTGGATAATGTTTTTCAATACTGAAATAGTTAAGTATTAGGGGCAGTCGTGGCATAATGGATAGGGAGTTGGATTTGTAACACTAAGGTTGTGGGTTTGAGTCCCAGCTCTGGCAGGGATTGTAAGTGGTTGTGAATAACCTGCGCTTTCTCCACTTTGCACCCGTCCCCCAACTGCTCCCAGGGTACTGCAGCAATGGCTGCCCACTGCTATGTTCTCCTTTGTGTGTGTGTTTACTGCTCTATGTGTGCACTTGAATGGGCTAAATGCAGAGCACAAATCCCAAGTTCCATACCTGGCCACAAGTCACTTCAGTTTCACTTTTATTGTCTTTCTGGTACAATTTAGGTCAAACCTATTGTTTAACATCACTGAATCAATCTAAATACACTTATTTTTACCAAACAAACTATTTCTTAAGTTAAAGCACATAGAAGTTGCATGTAAGGCAACAATGGCAGGTTTCATTTTTTTGTTGTATATATCACTGCACATTTTTTTCTTTGCATTCAGTGCCACTTTTCACCTGGAAAGGTCTTTGAAACTGTAAGCCCAATCCAGGCATAACAACAGAAGTGTTGAAATAAATGATATTGGTTGCATAATAGTATTCATCCTTTCTGTTGCGTAACATACAAAAATATCAGTTTAAGCTGTACCGCTGTCATTCAAATTATCTCCAGAGGGCAACGGCGGCCCATGGTTGGTGAAGTCAATTACCTACTTTCAAATAAATTGACGAAGATGTCTGCCTGCATGTCTTGCCATGGCTACTCACCACACAGGTATATAAATATAACAATAAGCCCTAATTACAGCTACAGCGTACATTTCAAAGAAGAAAATAAGACCCTCATTATCCCTAATGTTCACTGTGATGTTATTAAAACACTGTCTGCACTTTGTCCAATTAGTGTGCATGCGGTACTGTAGGTCTTTTGACGTTGTCATAGTCGGTTTGTATTTGTGAGGGTGTGTATTGTTAATGGTGTTTACATGTAGTGAGAATATTAAATCTGTCTGATTATCTTTCGATTTTTGGCAGAAAGCCACTGGGGTAAAGTAGAAACTCCATTATTGGTCAAACAATGCCTGTTACTGAATTTTTCACCAGACACTTGTCTCTTCCAGAAGATTTCACAGGTAATGTCCACCTGCTCATTGTAATTTGTTTACTGTTTAATTTGTCTTTCCAGATGGCATCATTATGAGCTTTTAGTGAGGTTAATGTCCTCAATATGTAAAGCCTGTGTGCTCAAACTATGATTCAGAGTGCTTCTCAACTTACAGGACCCAGATTTTACAAGAAGCTACCCAGAACAATGACAGAGTTAAAAATAATTTTAATCAAATGTATAAAACTATCATGAACTGCTCTATAATATGTTTCATTTTTAGAATTCCAAGATTTGTGCAATCTGTTGCTTGTACGTTTTACGTAAGGAATAATTGACGACGAGCCGTTGAATTATTAGAAAAATAATGCACACCCGAGGTGGTGATGCGGTCACGACG
>JAUCMT010000116.1:38154-62152 GCA_032357475.1 Enteromius thamalakanensis
AGCAGAAGTGCTCACTATCACACATTTAGACTGATTTTTGAACAATGTTTGAGAGAAATGGTAATATTGTGTATCTGAAATGAATTTTAGATCTTTAAATCCATCTCGTTTATATTTTTGTTGAGTGTATATACACAGTGCATTTTCTTATCTCACCTGCACAAACACACACACACACACAAATAGATTCAGTATTGAATTAATAATAACTCAGAATCTTATACAAACCTGCAATAATTTCATGCTAAACAAAAGTCATGTATGCAATAAATTACAATACAATTGTGCCCCTATTGGCAACAAGACATTTGCACATTAATTTTGTGTACTATTTTATCTGCTTCCTGATTTAGGGATTGTGTAGCTCAGATTGTAGAGCAATGTGTTCTGAGATGAGAACTGATCATGGGTTCAAACCCAGAGAATGCATTTGGTAAAAAAAAAAAAAAAAAACTTATAAATCGAGATTTGCTAAATGTTTCTAACAGGTAGGTTTAGGGGTGAACATTCGTACGAATTACACCTAGCAAAATACGTTTTAATCACTGTGAAATCGCTGTAAGTCCAAACACTGCATTTAAAAAAAACACACGTTTTCATTGGTAATGGCAGTCATACAGTACATGATTTCATGACGATAGACGCAATATGACACTGTCATTGTGTCAGTTAGAGGGAGCTTACCTTTAAAACAGAAATATAGGTCTTATTAAGGTACATGCTCAAACGACCTATAGGGTTGTTTTTTATAGGAGGACAGGTTCCTTTTTATAGATTAAAAACAGTTACTGCTGGGTGTGTTTTTTGTGGTCATGTTGTGGCAATAAACTCCAAGAATTAAGTGTATTGATTCTATAATTGTTTTAAAATGAAACTTGATCTACCCAGTATAACAAACATACAGGCTTGCCAATTTCACACCGCAGCTGACGAGTCTGTGGTTTTATAGAATCCCGTGGTGAACCAGCTTCTCTTCTGCAGTGACTTAGGCTAAATCCAGATCACACCGGCTCACAGCTAATCCCACTGGATCAAACGCTGGGATGTCCCTCACAACAGAGGTGCTGAAAAAACTGCACTGTACCACTAGACTGCCGTTTTAACCCTTCATTTCTGGCCCTGCAGAATGTCATGACATTTTCATTCTGAATTCTCATTTTTCTCACTGAGTTTACTATAGACTTCGATTTTTCTAGTCCAGACTTTCAAAAGGTGAAGTGTGCAGCAACTATAAGACATTTGGGTCTCTTGGCGTTATTATATCATTGCTCAATTTGAATCCTGAAATGCCCAACACTGGCTCATTCAATGGGAGACGTTTTAAGGAAACCTGTTAATGTTTTCAGTATTGCTTGGTGAGACAGATATTTCACTATTCTTTTTTTTTTTTTTTTAAAAAGAAGTGCTCAAACAAAACATAATCATGATCTCCCATAATCTACTGTATGCCATTTCAACTGATATTTTTTTTTTCTTCCACTAAATACAAAAGGAGAAATTACTTGAACTAAAACACTTCAAGCTTAAAAGAAAATCTGCTTCTCGTCTTTTTCTATGTCTATCATAATTATTGATATATTTAGGTGAACTATAAGAATAAAAATACTTCTTTGGATCACTTTGCCTTTTCACAGTTTGTTGTTTAATTCCTGGAGGAACAAAAAAAGCCAAACTGCTAATGGTGAATTGTGTTCAGATGAAGCAGGTGAGAAATGTGTAGGAGAAGGACAAAGTACACTATGAAAGCATTATAACAGTACCATGATACTGTCATTTCAATTATGAAGGTCAGAATTGTGATATATATATATATACACACACACACACACACACACACACACACACACATACAATATTTCTTTTCTCACAATTCTGACTTTATAACTTACAATTTTGACTTTACATCTTGCTAATCTGACTGTACATCTCACAATTTTGTCTCAGAATTGTGATATAAACTCACAATTGCACAGATATAAAGGCGCAATTACTGAGAAAAAAAGTTTGAATTGTGAGATAAAAAGTTTTTATTTTTTATTCAGTGGCTTCCCCATAATTATCAAAATCCAATATTGTGATATGTATTGATTTCTGAGACTTATACCCATGACAATGCTTTTGCTTCAACTTCATTTATATATTTATTTATGTATTCATTTGTTATTTTTATTTGTTTGTTTATTTATTTAGTTGTTTTTTTTTAGAGGATCATTTTTACATGGGATGTATTAACATCAAACTCAAAAACCGCTAAATAACACAGTATGGCATGGTCAGAAAAAAAAAAATAAAAATCAACAAAAACAAAATATAAACAGAAAAGAAGAAAATAACTGTATGGTATTTAATTTAATTAGACATGTCTTTGACAAAACCCTTTTTTTTCTTTCCTATAACAATGCCGGGTTTATCGACCTTCTATCCTGTTAGCAAATGTAAACATGCCCTTCTGTTTGTCATCAGAATGTTTTTTTTCCCCTGCTAAGACAGGATTGCCCTAAAGATCAGTCATAATGGGGTTGTTCTAGCCCTGCAGGATGATCCATTGGTGGAGCAGGTCTGATGGGGAGCAATCTTTCCTCTTCAGGAAGTCATTAACACAGCGATGAAACAGTAGCGAGCAGAAGCCTCATTTTTCCAATGCAGGGATGATCTATAAAAGACGGCATTGGGGGGAATCACAGGTAACCTGATTTGTGTGAGCCAGAGAGAAAGAGACAGATAAAATAGATTGTCTAGTCATGGTTATGACAAATGCCCCAGTGTTGTCCTTTCTGAGGAAACTGTCTGGATTCTGGGATTGCCTCAGATAAGGGTTCAGTAAGCACTAGAAAAATTACAAATCTTAGCAAGCTTGAGAAAACGTATTAGTTTTTTTTTTTTTTTATGTAGGTGGTTGTAGGCATGGAACAAATAAATGTGAAAAAAAAACAAAACATCTTATGTAGTTCTCAGTGCCATTTTCAGCTGGTTGTTTAAATGTCAGCATCAGACAATTTCATTTTGGTTTATAGTTCTGAGACATTTACTTGAAGAAAAAGTGATTTGCCATTCTTTATTCAGGCCAGACCTAAAGGTGAAGTGTGTATGCATACAGTGTGTTTTTTCCCAATATAAAACTTCTTTTTAAGTTGACTGTGGTGAAACAACTGAAATGCATGTTAGGCTCATCTCAGTTTTATAGGCAAACATACCATATTTATCCATTCATTAATATTCAGAAGAAGGCAAAACAATGCTAAGCATATTTAGCTATTTTAAAATAAGTATAATAAGTACCCCTTCTACTGTAAGTACATTTTCTAAAACCGCACACTAGCAGTGTGATAAATTTATCTACATAAATCTAATTCATTTTGTGCAGAGCAATCTGTTACTTTAACACAATCACCACGCCCTTCATCTGTGTCTAAATTGTTTAATTTAGACTAATTAATCTAAGGTTGATTGTGCAAGCTTCAGGTTCAGTGTAAACAACAATTACTGAGGTTCAGAATGTTTTTATTCATTTATTTAATGGCAGGAATATTATAACAACAAGCATTGTTTTAAAAACAATTGTAAAGCACAAAACTGGGAGCTGGAACCAACCTGATCTCACAGAATTCTGCTTAATGACCATTGACTCTTAACTCAAAATTTAGTGCTAGTATCACCGAAACGTTGAAAATTCCTTGTTGGGCTCACAGAAAAGATGAAAGAGTAAGTCAGTGACAGGCACCAGCCGTGAACCACGCATGGATAACTGGATTCAAATATGAATGAATGAATGAATGACGCTTTTATATAGCGCTTTTACTGTGTATTGCCATACACCTAAAGTGCTTTACAATCATGTGGTGGGGGGTCTCTCCTCATCCTCCACCAGTGTGCAGATGATGCTACGGCTGCCACAGGACAACGGCGCCAGTGCGCTCACCACACACCAGCTAAAGGTGGAGAGGAAAGAGAGATACAGCCAATAAATGGATGGGGATTATTGGGAGGCCATGATAGACAAGGGCCAGTGGGAGTTTGGCCAGGACACCGGGGTTACACCCCTACTACGATGAGTGTCATGGAATTTTTAATGACCACAGAGAGTCAGGACCTCGCTTTAATGTCTCATCCGAAAGACGGTACTCTATAGTGTCCCTGTCACTACACTGGGGCATTAGGACCCACACAGACCACAAGGTGTCTTTACGTCAGCCTTGGTTGTAAATTTTTATTGGCTCTTGTGTGTCTGGAGATTGATTGCATCATTCAACAGGACAAGAGTGTTTTTTTGAATAAGAAGTGAGTGTGTTAACGGAGCGGGATCATTTCAGCAATTAAAACCTTGTATTTTACTCTTTTCTTCACATAAAGACATAGTATGGCTTCAGAAGGACTTGAAATGTAACACAACTTGTTTGTAATGCTTTTTTTACTTCTTATGGTCAGTTTCTGCAATAAATACCCGTGAATGCGCTTATATAGTTAGTTTGTGTTTTATATTTTTCAGAAATTAGTAGGTTTAGGGTAAAGGTGGGGCTAGGTGCTACAATTAAAGTATAGATGTATATAAAATGAATGCGGTTATCTGTGCGTGGGTCACGGCTGATGCCTGTGACTTTGGAAATTTTTTGCCGATTCCATGACACTAAGTCGGAATTTTGAGTTAAGAGTCTGTGGTCATTATATGGAATTTTGTGAGATCAGGTTGGGTGGAACATTCTCCATTAAAAAGAGGTCTGTTACCAAAAGCAATAACGATGTGAGCAATTCTGCACAATATTGCGTTGAGTGTGCCCTCGGGTGTCAGAGAGAAGGAGGAGAATGCTTTAGAAGAGTAAGAAGAGGATATGGGATAAATGGTCTCCCTAGTATGAAATTAATGAGACTAAACTACTGAAGATGCTGATAATTATACTCATCAAAGTATTTCAATTGTTTCAAAAGCTAAAATACATAAGCTAAAAACATGCTATATTCTGCTGAGATTCAGTGGAATGTGAATTTCAGACATTTACTCGTCTTATTTACTATTTATTTAAACATCTGCGCAGTAACATCTGCTACAGACAGTATTTCTAGCAGCAAAAAACGTATGCGTAACTATTAAGATACTACATCTGTGTATCTCTTATTATGATAATTCTGCTTATCAAAATGTATCTATATCTAAATTTAAAGTTGTTAAGTTTTTTCACTCTAATTTATGTTTTCATTCTATAATTATCAGTTCTGCAATGACGTGCAAACACAATTCAAGTCCTACAATTATGCAAACATTTCTTTGCTCTATTTAGTGTACACACATTAATCACATCGTTCTTATCTTTGATTGCTGATTTATTTCTCTCGTATTGTTTTTCACTTCAAGATAATTTCATTGATGAGTGTTTGAAATAAATTGTTATAATAAGCATTTGGAGTGAAATGCCTTAAGCTGCTAGCTTCTTTTGGTTCCTCCATCTAAATCTGTGTTATAAAACTATCAGTCCTCCGGATGACTTGCATAGACTTCCATCAATTTGTTACATTAAATAATTACAACTTAATACAAGCCCTATTGCAAAAGATAAGTCTTCCGTTGACAGAGAATTAAGGAAATGGATGGGAGTCGTTTTCTCAGGTTTAAGAAATGCTACAGGGGGGTCATTTCACACGTCTTTCCTTGCTCAGGAAGACTTCTATTGAAAATGATTGGTTAAGTGCATTTTTTATTCAATGGAAATAATGTGTGAAAGGTTTTCTTTGTGGAGATAGGTTAGTGATCTTTCATCAAGGACTTATGAATCTAAGCATTCAAGATCAGTACAATTTCCGTGGCATATAATGTTAAATCAAATAAATGTACTAAGATCTGCATGTGTAAAGGAAGGAAGAGGCTTTTATCTTTTTATTTTGTCTTCCTGCTGGGCTGTAATGTCAGAGAAGTGTATGTTTATAGCATCACAGCTGAACAGTATCTATCCTCTACAATTCAATTTTTAAAACATACTCTATGGCCGTTTACTTAAAAGGTAGCATCAACTCCACAACATGGGAGCCCTTATTTTAAATGACTGCTAACCCATGATGCATTTATCTGCTTGCTATTACTGACAGATAAACCATTCGGGAACAAAGCAAAATACACAGAAAATTTTGCCTTTAGTCACTTTTTTTTTAATTGTTGTCATTTGTTACCCATTTGCTGCTCATGCTTGTAAATGCTAATTTGTCAGTCATTTGTATGCCTATTAACACAAATTGGTGTGTGTGTGTGTGTGTGTGTGTTTGTTTGCTTGTGTGTTTGTTTTGGCTGGGCACCCAGTGACATTGGCATTACTTTAACATGAACATCTGGGCTATGAATTTGCTGTGTTGCCCATTCTGTTTTTATATTTCTCATTACTTACACACACGATAACATGTAGCCCACTCAAGCGTCAAAACATGGATATAAATGTACATTCTGAGACAATATGACTAGAATAAATATATCACCCAAAAAATTGCTGTTGATTTACTAATCCACAGGCCTTTCAAGATGTAGGTGAAAATTAATAAAAATAATACAATGAACACACTCAATGCTCATCGCAATGTAATGAAGCACTATTTCTGTGCAAGAAACATCATTTGCAAGATTAAAGGGTTAGTCCACCCAAAAACGAAAATTAGTCCATGTTTTACTCAAAGCCTGTCCTCTAACAAAATACTCTATAGGTCATTTGTGCAAACACCTTATTACAACCTGAATTATGATGCAGATAGTTTGGAAATGTTTTGTTGCCGATAAAGGTGAAATAGTGGCTATTTTCTAATGGGTCGTATTTTAGGGATCTGGACAAACGACCGACAGTATACTGGTGTATTGGTTAGAGAATGGGTTGTTTGCGCACCTCAAAGCATCCTAGGTGTATATGACTTTCTTCTTATTTCATGCAATTGGAGTTATATTAAAATGATTCTGTCTGTACATAGAACATATACTTACTGTACATAGAAAACACTGGTACATGGTATCTACAACTTTAATACTTCTGTAACTACTCAATGTAACAATCCTCAGAATGGTATGTGTATATATAGATGTGTAACAGGACTACTTAAAATCTTTTGTGCCTACTTAATATATAGTATAACGCTTTGTTTACCAAAAACTGATGTTAGTCCTATTATGCATTTGTATTTACACACACCATTTAGTTAGTTGTTACATGTGTGAAGCTACACAAACATTAGAGCTGTAGAAACTATGCACCAATGTGTACTTACACTGTGGTTACATACTATGTTCATGTCTAGTTACTAAGTACATACTGTAGGTGTTAGAGACATTTAATATAAAGTATGACTCAGTCTCTTCTTGGCTTATATCAAAGTACTCACATTTTCTTTGCATATCCTCGTTTTGTGATTCTTATGACCTGCATTTTGTTCTTTTTTTCTTTGTTCTGCTCTTTTTCCTCTGTGCTTCTACGCTCGTCACTGATCTCAAGTCAAATGTGAAATAGGATTTTCTATACAAATGTTTGCAGAGATAAATAAAACAATATAGCAAATAATAATATAACAATAATATTGATGTGTTATTGTTGTATACATAAAAAATAGTTCATTAGAGTAACAATTGCAGGTTACAATTTTTATAAAACCGTTGAACTTTTTGCGGTATAACGTTCAAAACGTAGAATTTTTGCGGTATCGTGTGGCTTATGAAGAGTAATTAGCAGATGAAGTGAATTTAGGTATTGCAGAGCTAAAAAAATGTATCATGATGAGCATTGTGATGTTTAATGTGATAAACGTCAGTAGGCTAAGTTTAATTTATAAAACAATAAGATCTTACCTTCAAGCTTGCGAAATACAATCTGGAAGACAGAAGACGATAAGTGCTGCACTGAAAAAGGCCTGAGCTACATAAGATCTATACTTTTAAAGTGGGATTTTGGGTACCTTCCAAGATCATTTGGCTGACCAGTTAAACCATGCAGCTGAACACTATCTTAAACCAGTAAACCATCTGGTTTAAGTCATTAAAGGTCTGTTTGGGACACTCATTTGGCCAGCCAAGATTGCATGCCATAGCAACTCACAGAAAAACCCAGAGCAGTGTGATGTTCCTCTCCAGGCTCTGGCCGGAGGGTCTTGACGTGTACTGATGGGGTTGTCAGCATGAGACTGTTCACGGTAATCCAGTTGGGCTTGTTTAAGGGCTTGCTGCTTTAGCTCAGAGCCGAAAGGCTAATTTCATCAGCCTGAATTGCTATGCATCTCAGCAAATGGCATTAGCCTCAAATGAGCTGATAGAGCCAGACGCTCTGTTGATTATCAGCAACTATTACTCATCCTCTGCATCAGTTTCCACTGCTGAAGCCCAGCCGAGCATGTCTGAGAGAAAGAAAGAGAAAAAGAGAGAGAGAAGTTCCAGTCAAATAGACAGGGGGGGGGGGGGGAGTATCCTTGCGCTTTGAGACCATATGGTACACGCTGAACTCTAATGGAATCAAAGATTGTGTAATCTTCTGTTTTCAGGCCAATTTAGCACACTAGACAAATGTTTGCATAATTAGTGGTGATTGTTAAAGGTTAAGTGATTAAGTTCTGTGTCACCTAACAAACAGGTGTCTTGAACAATTCCCTTCATTAGCTAGTGCTTGGTAAAAAGAAATTCCACTCCATTGGTCGAGCTGATATTACTATGTTCTGATGCTATAACAGAGCAGTGTTTTGAAAGACTCTTCGTTTTGAGTTTTACTCTTTTCATAAGCTGAACACGAAAGTGTACACTCATAAAAGGTACAAAAGCTGTTATTCGGGAGTTACCATTTCAAAAGGTACGCTTTTGTACCTATTAGGTTCAAATATGTACACTTTAAGTACTAATATGAACCTTAAGGGTACCAAAATGGACCCTCTAGAAATGAGCATGTACCTTTCTGAAAGTTTGATGCTGCAGTTTTAATGTACAAGAAATGACTAACAGAACCAAGAGTGATATCAGGTGATGCAAAGTATTGATTTCTGTGTCGAATGTTGCAGTTTTTACTTGAAATACCCCAAATTGTATAATGCAATTCATAACTAAATGTAAAAATAAAACAAATAAATAAATGCAAACTGAACCATTTTGACTTGTTAGCAATGAAGTTAACAGTGACAGTATATACATTTTAGATATGTATTTATTTTAAATAAAACGTGTGTGATTTTCGGCAGTAGGTTGCCAACCAGGAGTGCATTTCCCACAAGCATGGTTAGCCTACTGTGGTTGCAATTTCTGCCGTTACCAGCATAGTTCAAAGATTAGGTGTTTTACGAAAGTGTAGTTCAAACGAACATTCACAAACAACGTCACAAACGTACAAAATGGTTAGATCTACCGCTTTGGACCTGTAGTTAGAAGCATAGTTTCTTGTTAGTAAGATTTATGGCCTTCAAGAAATATACTCTTGGGCACAAGAAGCAAACTAACATGCATTAATATCTTTATCTTCCATTCTATCTAAATATAAAATGCGTTTTGATTATGTATTTTTGCATGTCTATTTTAAAACGCTGTGCAGAAAATGCTGAATGCAATGCTGAAAAGTGCACATGTGCATAAATGACTAAGGGAATCCTGGAGTATGTTGTAAGAGGCAACCCGCAATGAGTCAAAGATCAAATATAGCATAATAACTGAACAAAACAAAGTAAATTAGTCAATATCTGTCATTTTCAATACAGCAGCATATTGGAAATCTCTAATCAATTAAAAAGCACAAGCTATTCCTCCGTCACATGCGTGTGGTGTAATTAACAATGGCAACATGTTGTTGAACTAACGTGTTTCAAACAATAAAAATGCGACCATGTATGGGAAACAGTCGTGAAACAATTGTACTATGGTGGTTAATCAGTGAAATATCCAGTATAGATGTATATATTATAGTATGTTTTTTTTGTTTCCACCCCCAATAACCTTGCAACATGACGAAGGTACATGTAAATCATGATACATATCAAATGTGCAGAAATGGATAATATTTAGTAAAACAAGGCAGCTCATACAATGTATTCCGATCAGAATTCTGTTCATTAGTTGTTATCTATGCCCACATCAAACGGAAACCATTGACCTTTAAATCGTATATAAGGTGACGGAGATTCTTTTCACAGTCTTTCTGTCTCTCATACATTATTTACCAACATACAACCTTGAGGACAATCCGACAAAAATGGGTTTTGGATAAAAGAGAAAGTGAGATATAGAAGATATGTAAAGAAAATTTACTTAAAATATTATACTTAATCATTAAAAAAACATCAATTCTTAATTTCGAAGAAATTCGAAAAAAGCATTAATATCAAAACTTGTAACAGATTTCATTCACAGCAGGTTACATTTCCGCCAATCTTTTCTGAGCAGGAGGACAGGAAGGTGGGCCTCAGCACCATCTTCCTTCCAATCCTGGTTTGTATGCATGTGCCCACTTCCCAATACCATTGTGAGAAAATTCTGTCCAAAACTAGCTAAATCTGACATCATTCAAACATGGCAAATTATTCATTATTTATCTACAGTATAATTATTTAAACAATAGACTTTTTTTTATTTATATGGCCTGTTACATGTGTCTTGTGTGTGAGATTTAGTGCACAGACTCGCGACTGACACCACAACTGAACCTCACTTTACTATAATTGCACATAGAGCTAGAGCAAAGCTGCTCCTGAGAACATTGGCTTCTTTTTCTGTGCCAGGACAGCGGCAACAACACAGAAATGTCAATCTGGATCACAGAAGAGGCAGAACTGAGTGCAAATTTCCACCTCACATTCAGTTTAAGCTCCTCTGCTGGTCTTTAGGGACAGTATACCGCCACAACTGAAGGAAGGATTTCATCCCCCCTTGGGTCTGAGAGACATATCTTTATGTTTGTTTATGAATCATTGTGACTTTTTTTTTTTTTTATCTCACAGATTTTCATACTTGAAGTAAAAAACGCTAAACAGCTCCTGCTGTCATAGACTTGCATTCATTGTGTGCTTCCCTGCAAATCCACATTCTTCATGAATCTGTTGTGTGAAATGTATTACATACTATACCTTCAATGTGCCCTTCGTTTGTTTATCAACACTTGTATTTTATTATGAGTTAAAAAAATTAAATTGGAACAAAAAGCAGAGTCAGTAGAGCAGGCTTACTGATATTTTGATATATGGGTCATTGCTTTCAAAAGTTTAAACTATTTATATTAATTCATGACGATTTTAGACCCAATTTGCTCTTGCATAAGCGAACCTGTCACAATAATTTTCATTAGCACATGATAAATGAATATGATCTTCATGATTCTTTCTTACCTTAATATTTTTAGAATGCATTGTGGATCCCATCAGTGGGATACTATTGTCTTAAAATTAATGATATAGTTTAGCACAATTATTTCTGGAACAATATATCGTCCAGCTAAAACTGTTATTATGACATTGCTACTCAGAAAAAAAATTATAATAATCTGTACATAAAACGCCACAGACTCAATCAATTTCATCTTTCATTTTGTTTGAAGCCATGAAACTAAACTTGTTTTTTTTGTTGTTGTTTTTTTTTCTTCTGTTTTCTATTCACCTTTCAGTCAGAATCTTTTCAAAAGGCAGCCATGCAAATACTTTCAAATCACAGAGTGTACAGAGATTATTGTGTCTCATGCTTTGGGACATCTGTTAGATTTCCAGGTACTTGGAGCCATAACTGCAATATGATTGCCTGCAAGTGTGAAGAACTGTTGGATCCAGAAGGGAAACTGGCTTTATTTGGTAATCAGACAACTGGCACAAACTTGGGCAAAAGGGACAAAAAGCCTGTGTCTCACTGATAATGGTCCCCCGAAACTCTCATTTAATTGCCGTAGACAACACTATCGAACAGCACGCATCCATGAATTGTCCCTGGGTGATTCCTGCCATAATTATCATGCCTTATCTTGATATGCAGCCTCAAAATTGAGCACGAGCCAAAACATAGCATTTATTTCCCCATTCCTGGCAGCACTTTGCTGATAAGGATTACATACAGTGAAATTGTCCTTACCTCGGGAGCTATGAAGTGAGAGTTCTGTTCTAAAAGTTCTCAGAAGTAGAAGTTTGCGCATGTTAAATACGATAACAGAAAGCACGCTCCTCTCAACACCTGTGCTAGCTCGTCCTTTCTGAAGGTTCTGGGTAGATAATGTAGTACCTTTGCTTTCTGTTCTTGCAATTTGCAGAGCAAGAGCACCGCTCACTGTTGCACTCTTGATGCTAAAGCCGACAAATCTGGCTACGCTGAGCTCTGCTCGCTTTGCTTGATTTTTGCACTTCAAAAGGTGGCGCCTGGGCAAATTTCCCTCTTCAGGAGATCCGCTTACGCTGGTTAATTGAGTCAAGGGCTTTGATGGTGTGAGGGAGAATGGAGGAAGTCAGCTCCGACAGTAATTACTCTACCAAAATCTCCTTCTGTTCATGCACAAGCTTCCAATGCTGCTGGGGAGGAGCAGAAAGAATTCAGGTCGAAACTCTTACTTCTGTTTGTATTTCCATTGAGACCAATATACGCCAAGGTTAAATTTAATGCAATTCCTGATAATGCAATCTCTTGCCATTATTTGCTTTACCGCTTAAGGATGTCTGTGAAAAGACATGGGAAAGAAGAGTTTTGTAGCAGTCTATCGAAGCATCATGTGACTCTACAGTGGGAAAGGGTGAAGTGTTTCAGACTCTTAAGAAGGATGAGGCTTCGCTGGGGTCTGATGAGGTCAACAGAGATAATGAAGAATGACTGCAAGACATGTGGGTGAACCAAATCACATGGTTTGAAGAAACGGGGGGTTGGGTAGTGAAGGCTCGGAGGATGGATTGCAATATCTGGCCTAGTTTTTTTGTTGGTATTTTCATAGCAATCAATACGACTCCTCTGGAAAACATGTCACACATGTCTCATCTCTCACACAGATTGGAGTGAATCAGCCATAGACTATGTTGGACATGGATTTCCTGGGTGGCCTTATGCTTAGAAGTGATTTTTTAAGGATAGTTCTGTAAATATTTCTACTCCTGAATTTAATTCCTGGTTAAATGGTATTTTATTGTGACACACTGTGTTACATTGCATAACAAAAACAGCATAATGGGTTGTAATCACATAAAGAGGGAAAAAAAAGACAGATTTTTGAATGAACTGTCTCTTTTTGCCGGTTGGATTCATTAAATGGCTTTAAAATAGAATTAACAAATTAAAGGGATGCCTATTTTAATAAGAAAATAAAGTTTCAAATATAATTTTCAACAAAAATACTATTAAAGGGGTCATCCGGTGCCACATGCACTTTTAAAAGCTGTTTGGACTGAAATGTGTGTTGGGAGTGTGTGTACCCAACCACCCTACAATGATAAAGATCCACCAGTAGATTTCTTTTAATTTAATAAAAATAAATTGACCCTTCTGAAATCTAACTATTCTCAAATGCATGCCACTCTCACAATAGTTGATTGACAGAAGCGTGTCACACAGACTGAACTGGTGTCTTACCTCAGACCGCCTTGAGTGAGCCGTCATCAGAACGAGACGCAGAGACAAGCAAGACCCCTAAGCGATTGAGGTGTTTTGTTGTTTAATGTATTAATGAACATATCAGTAGTCATTTACTCCCAACATCTGAGTGACTGAAGATGCAGAGGATTAACGTTATGTTTGTTCTGTAGGGAAACGCGCCCCTTAATAAACTTTGTTTGCTGCATTTATGTTTGCGTGAATCATTCATGATCCAGCCTCATCTACAGAAGCAGCTATGTTTTTTTCATGAATCTTTGCAAATTGCCTTTCCTAATAATGTGCTAATTAGCAAGTTTCACTATGAATATGGCTAAAAAAGATCCTCATAGAGTGCATCGGAAAAGAGGGGCAGGGAAAGGGAAAGTACACAGAACAGAGTGATTTCTAAAGAGCTGTTTTTTATAGGGTAAAATTTGCGTTTTTTTACACTATCGTTGAGAAATTTTAAAACAAAGTATTTTACAAACTTTCAATTAAGACCCTAAAGAATCATATTAGCTTCTGGAAAGTTGGCTTTTTATGACTCCTTTAAACACAAGGCCATAATTTGAAATACAGCCCGAATGAAATGAAATGTTCTTGGTTTTTTAGATGAAAATAACTGGTTGCAGTTTATATGCACTGATTAGGTTTTAACTTTAACATTACTAAGGTCACAGGGTTCTCTCAGTACTTTTCATCTTATTTTTTTTTTCATCACTGAAAGCCCTTTTGACCAACTCTCAGGTTTTACATCTCCATGTTTGCAAGTGTGGATGCTCGTGTGCGTGAGTGCCACAACACAGCACTTTTATCTGTGGTTTATGATTGCGTTGCCTCAGACTTTGAAATAATATATGGAGTGCCAACAGTACAGAGAGTAGCTCTTGAGAAGAAAGAAATCTGGGAGATATCAGTGAGAGCTTTTTCTTTAAACCCCTTCAAAGACACAGTCATAGCAAGGGCCACAACAGACATATTCAAGTGCTGAGACCAAGAGGGAATACCAAGGAATACCGATATGAGATATTAATGGCAGAAATATTGAATGAGACACAGAGAGAAGAAGACAATACGGAATGGATTGACGCTGACAGCATGTATTGGATAGGGACAGAGAGAAATAGAACACTATATATCAAAAAACTCGACAGAACCAATCCGGATTTGATCCGCTTTGAGCCACAAGACCCTGAAGTTAAGAAGTTCAAAAGTTGAACATGAACACATTTTGACTCTGCGTGATGTAATCTTGTTGTCCTTTCACTGGGTACCCAAGTATGCATACAGTTGCAACATGAAAACCTAAATACACCGAAACTACCAAGTCTATCCATCAAAGCAATGATGCTGTCCCCAGTTTAGCTCATATCCTCTTGACAATGATGGGACACACTAACTGTGTTCCAAAGCCTAATGAGCTGTCTGCTGCCTACGTATAGTATGCATCAGAGTGACAGGAAGCGCAGAGAAGTCTTGACACACTGTTGAATTGGACATTTTTCATTGATTGCAATGACACCTTTCCACAATAATTAGCTTCGTAAATCTATGAAGTTTTTACTTTAAAGGTTAATGTAAATTCATATCACCATCCTTTATATAAAAAAAATAGTTCCTGAAGAAATGACTGACAATGTAACATCATTCTCTCTTCTAACTACCTTTAATCCATCTTTCTGCATGCTTTTGGAAAGTTGCAGGAATTTTAATACAGTACTATTTTAATGAGAATTAATTTTATAGTATTATGTAAACTCTTTAAATCAAGCTAAAATATCCTGGTTGCTTAAGCAAATTAATTTGTATGTAATGTTTTCTTCTACTAACACTATTTGTTAGGTTTAGTGTAAGTACAGTATGTCATTTCCAAACAGAAGAGTATTAACCTTTTTAGTACCTTTAGTACCAAGTTGTTGAAAATGTTACATTGCAAAATGTCCCACAAGCTTCTGCTCATTGTCATTTTTGATCTTTTGTAGCCCCTGATAGTGCTATTGTAACAGGGACTGACTGACTGTTGTGCCATGATCAAGATCTCTGGGTGAGATGTCTATCTTCGGTCTCAGTGTAGGAGGAGCAGGAGATTGTGGACTCTGTTCAGTGTGTATAATTACAATCGACGTGGAGAGCACCATTATTGCCTCAGAGAATGATGGGAAATCAACTTTTCATAGAGCCCACAGCATTTTGCATCAAGAATACGACCAGAAATTTTCTGCCAGCTTGTTTTATACTGTTTTATTTCCCAGTTTACTTGTATAGTTTGGGCTGTATAACAACCATCTGCCAAAAAGTGATGCTGGTTGATATCTTACCCTGCATGTCAGCTTTAGGGTTTACTTGTTCTTTTCGAATACAGTGTTTTGCACTTGCCTATAGTGTTTTGATGGTCAAGGGTTGTATATTTAAAAAATGAGGTACTACAGGTTGTGTTCAATTTAAATAGTTTTGGTTAAAGGGTGTTGCTAGGCAAGACACACTATACAAGTGCTTGCAACCCATTCAGCCGTCAAGTGTTCACAGTATATGAAGAGTTCAGATTTTAAAGCCTTTTATTAGGCATCTATATTCTTGTTCAGTTATTTCACATTAATTGCATAGTAAAGCATCTGTGCATTGCCATTAAAGTAAAATTACTGAACCAACACAAAAGGAGCCTTTTTTTTTTTAAATTACCATTTTAAAGGAAAATTCTTCATATGTAGCATAGCTTTATGTGTCTTATTTTTACAGAATGATTACTGAATAATACAAATTAAAAGACTAATATTTACTTGAGGTTGTTTAATTAAGGTAGAAAAGAATAGCAATATTCAATAATGGAATTTAGGTGATATGTGCATATATCAACAGCTTTTACATCAACTTTTAAAGTGGCTCATCCAATCAATGTTATTAAGAAATAGTGCATGCAAAATGCAGTGGAGTAAGGATGCAGAATACATAAACAGTTGAATAGACGTTGCTTTAAATAGACAGCTCTGCAAAAAGAAAGTGCTAATTGGAAACGAGCTAGCTAGTCACGACTGTTTCCCGAACACGGTCACATCGCCGCTGTTTCAACCACATTAGTTCAACAACATCTGGCCATTGTTAATGACATCACACGCATGTGTGACATAATAACTTATTTAACCGATAAGAAATCTCTAAGATGTATTGCTGTATTGAACATGGTACCCATTGACTAGCTTACAAATTTTTGTTCACTGTCATTTTTTTAATTTTTTTAAGTCTCCTTGGGTTCCCTCTTACGTCACACTCCAGGGTTCCCTTAGCCATTTATGCACATGTGAACTTTTCAAAAACTGCGTTTAGAATGGTCACACAAAAATACATAATTAAAATGCATTTTATATTTTGATAGAATTGAAGATACAGATAGTAAGGCATGTTAGATTGCTTTTTGTGCCCAGAAGCATAATTCCTAAAGCCTATATCTTACTAAAAAGGAACTACACTTTTAACTACAGGTCCAAAGCTATAGTTCCAACCACGTACATTTGTGACGTTGATTGTTAATGTTCATTTGAACTATGCTTTTGGGAAACACTGAATAGTTGGTATGCTGATAACATAAATTGGCTAATGATGCTTTTGGGAAACCCACTCCTGGATGATGCTACCACATTTGCATCACATATTTGCTTTCCTCATGCTTAAGCTACTTGGGCTGAAGTCAATGGTAATTCAAATAAACAAACTTCCTTTTCTTTTGTTGAGAACAGACTGGGCTGAAACATTTGTCTCTTGGGTACTGTGTTACTGGGTTGTTAAGAAAGCCCGCTTATCAAACCCTGCCAGTATTTCCATGTTATTTAGTAGGGAAGCACTCTATATAAGCAATAATTTGTCTGTCTCCAGCTAACCTATTGCATGATCTGTGCGCTCAACTATATGGCACATGATGCATGTGTTGTTTGTTTCTGCCTTATGAGTGTGTAAAATAGGGAAGACCCCAGGAAGACAATTGGGTCTGGCATCCTAGAATCATTCCTCAGAGCTCCTGTTTACTTCCACTTGACAATTTTGAGGCATGAATAGTTGCATGTCCCTTGGGTGTGCCTTGGGTTTATCAACTGCATTTGCCTCGCTCCTCTTCTCTTTGGATTGACTAGATATTTTAGTTTCAGATTTTCAGTTTAATGGAGTGAAATTATAGATCATAGAATTTCAAAAACTCAAAAAACTCAAGTGAAAAAAAACGTAAGTGATTACTACTGCTAATGTTTCCAAGTTGAAAAGTGCCAGCCTTTACATGCAATTTCTTTGAAGCTGTATACACATTATTATTATTATTGTTATTATTATTGATATTAGTGTTGTTGTTGTAAAAAAAATAACGATTTGTTGTTGTTTTTATTAAAACAAAGTATTAATTCACTGAGAATTAAGACCAATGCACCTAAGACCAGTGCATTTTGTACAAATAGTCATCTAAAAAAAAAATATATATATATATGTACATGTATAAATCCATCATCATTTCTACACGGTATACAGTATGCATTCACAACCATAAAAAGTACTGAATTAATGATCTATCATTCAATAAGTCTATGGCTCCAGGATCCATAACTTGGAGATAATGGGGTCTGGAGCTGGATAATACCGCTACTAATGCTCTCAGGATCATCATAACTTGTTCATTATGGAGCCGTTTTCCTGAAACAGCAGAGAGTTCGTTATAGGAAAGAGCAGAAGAGGAGCTGTCCAGTGCTGAATCAAGGACACAGCTGTCAGAGTGGTACTGTGAAGCAGTGCAGGATTTGTTTTTGTTCATGAAAATAGAATCAGTTAACGCTTTTACACATATGAATTATTTTATGAAAGTTACATTGAATACCTGTCAAATATATGTTAAATGTAAATAAAAACAATACAAATTGCATTCGCCACACACACACACACACACAAATATTCTTCTTTCTTTCCTTATTTTTGTTTTACAGCTTAGTTTCCTCAAACTGTAAATTAGCTATTATATATAAGTAAAACTGTCACTGAAGATACAAATAAAACATTGTTATTATTATTTTGTCTATGGATGACATTTGCTTTTAGACAATCTTTTTTCTACACTTTAGCAATATTAAAGTGCCAATTTATCAATTTAAATTAATGCCACCGTAATTTTAAAATCTTCAATTACTTCCCTTTTATTATGAGGTGAAATAAGACCCGGCATATTGGATTTCTGGCCTATTTCATGAGATGTTAGCCTGTTTTGTATTTAAACTATATAAGGCTCAAAGTAACTGAGCTTTTTAGAACGTTTGCAAGAAAGAGAAGAAATATAGCACTGCAGCAAGAGGCTGAAAGGTCACAGTTTCACCTCCCACCAGCCTCATTGGCCACACTGCTTTGTGGCTTTGGAGCATCTGCAAGCGTAGCTGACCCCTGGTCTGCACCATTAGCAATGTATTTCTAAGGGTGGGCGACTGGCTCCACTTAAGAGTGGTTCATCTGTCTCCTCATAGCCTTTCGCTGCACTGGTGAATAATTAAACTTCTGGCTCAGTCAGCTGGCTAATTAAATCCGCCGTTGTGTACGGGATGAGGCGAGGCGTCTGCCGCAGCCTCGGAGGAGGGAGCTGGAGCTATGAAGGAGGGATGGGGAATGATAAACACCACCCTAATTAATCTGTTCACTTATTTGAATATTGCACATCTGGCCGGCATGGACGTAAGCTGTCGCTAAACCGTGTCTTAAAATCACCATAGTCTTTGTTTAAGTGTGTTCGTGTGTGCGTATCTGTGCATACGGGAAACTGGCATGTGTAATTAAGTGGGGAACTTGTTGAACATGACTGAATGGCAAAAATGGTTTCCAATCGGTCAGATTTCAGCAGTGCCCTGCTGAGTTGAACATGCCTGATATGCACTTTAACACAAACACTGCTATTAAGCTCTTCTAATTTGACATTTAAACAAAATATAAACACTCAATTTAGCGACATACCTGCATGCTGAGTTCTGGAATATTAATGTTAGCGATCTCAGTTATCATATAGAACAACACGGGATGCACAAAGTACATCTGAAGCGTCTCTGAAGATGTGATAGAATCCAAAATGAGAAGCCTTAAAATGAGGATACAGGCTTGAGTGTAACTCTGCACCCTTACCTCATTGAGTATATGCAGATTTATGCATATGCAAATTAGCCCCACCTCCACTCGTTCACACCAGCTCAGATCTTCTCCACTTTCTCTCACTTAGTAGATGTATAAATGCTACACAATGGAAGTGGCGGTCTTGGATTAATGGTTATCACTATGTCATTCATCACACTTTTGAGAATGAATTCTTGAGTGAATGTATTCAAATTTTAGTCTAGAAAGCATGCAAAGACCACTGCCCTGAAAAGCTGTCAATCATTTTAGAGTTCCAAAGTTCCATTATAAACGCTAAAGCTCTAAAGGACACAAAGAATCTCTTGTTTACATAATGTCTACATGTTATTTGTTATAATGAGATGATTGAGACCGTGTAGAACTCAGCACTGAACAAATCTCTGGTCTTTTGAGTGGCTTAAATTCCTCTGATGGGCCACTAAATTGCTGAAAACAACAGATAAGCATATATACTCAAAACCACAAAAAAATACATTTTAAATTGAAATATAATAAGCCCTGGGATGGCATTGGTTAAATGTTCATAGCAGAAAACGGGTATTTTTTTGGGGGTTTTTTTTTAAAGAAGAAAATACTTGTTGATAGACGGATTTGCACATGGCTTATCTTTAAGCACACTAAAACACCAGGTAGATTTCACCACAGAGGGTCTTTTTTAAGCGACAGCTTAAAACTCATCTTCTTTGTCAACATTTGACAGCAATGTAAAAAAAAAAAGAAAAAAAAAAATCCTCCTTCTCTGTCTAGCTTGTACTAATCTGAACTGTGTCTGAAATTTGTATTACAATCACTTCTTGAGTGTATTTGCCTCTTTATGATGAATCATTTGCTCTATTCCTCAATTGGAAGTTGTTTTGGATAAAGGCATCTGCTAAACGAAGACATGTAACTCTGAATGTGAAACGTATGTGTTGGTGAAATGGTAAACATAACAGACACTCAGAACTTTCAAACAGTAAAACAAGTAGGGCTCTTTATATTTATTTAAAAGAGTATTCAGATGTTAGTTATCATATTCTTTTCAAGAGTTCACGTTTACTGGTAATCGTTTTAGAAAAATGGAATATAGTGCAGATTTGACGAGCTGTCTGGGGAGCGAGCCGGGAGAACGGCGGACTGCGAACCCTAGGGAATATAACCCCTAGCAAGGGTGAGGGTTCGGCTCTTGATGAAAAGTGGACAAAAATCGTTTTTTTTTTATAGTAAAGGGAAGCGGTGTGATTGGACGTGCTTGATTAGGAAATCGTCAGCCAGCCGTGGGTGATTACTACGTGCCCGATCCTCTCGAAACCATGTTTTTTGCAAAACATAAACTATAATCTGTGCATTATAATACATAATCTGAGTGTCATGCTGTTTCCTCATTGGATTTGACCTCTCTCAAAATATATTCTTCATGGCAAATTGTGCCTGTTAATCTTATACCATATTTTTTATCAGTCTTTTAAGCTTTTTAACACTTAATCTAATCATGAAATATCCTCCCACACATCACTGTGACATGCAAATGTCATTATTTGGATGGCTATATATGATGTTTTAATATAAATATATTCCAATAAATCATCGACGGACATATTGTGTTACGTGTTTAAACAACATTAGCTAGTGTCAAATTAGTAAAGGCAAGGACTTAAAAAAAACTGGGGAATTTGGTAATTCATACTGTTTTCTAAGCTCCAGCACTCCATCTTATTAATATTCCTTCGCTTCTTAACTCCCTGGATGGAGCATTTGTAAAATAATCTCTAATAGGGAAAGCAGAACAGAGAAGTTGGGTCTTTTTTGACACAAATGGAGTTATTACATGCTTTTAATGTAACCTAATCAGGTAATAACAGCACTCAGGAGGGGTGCAGCTCTCCAGTCATATTTCTTTTTGTAGCTCTATGCTTCTGTAGCTGGATAAATGGCCTAAACAGGACTTTCAGGAGGCTACAGATCTGTCACTGCCGGGAAACTAGCGGAGGCCAAAGGTGTTTGTGCCGGAGGGGGTCTCACTAATTTATGGATTAATTCCTTTTCGTCTCCTCTACAAAGACAGCCAGTGATTTGTTTATAAAATTGTACCGCCATCAGGTCTCTTTCTGCCTGTTTATCAAACCGGTTTCGGGTCAGCGTTACCTGTCACCACCACTTTCATTTTCTTTATTACACCCGCTGTGACCATTTACACTCGTTTTTGACAATCTGCCAAAAAAGCACACAAGTACATGCTCATTCAGTCAACTCATTGATATTTTTTTGTACACGTTCCGATTTTCATAAGTCAATTTCATTCTGCAAATGGAGCCTGGATCATTTTCTCTTGCGTGACTCGGTTCATTTTTGCCTTTGTTTCTCATTGAACTTCAATAAATCACATTGACCAGCAACCGAAAAGACAAAAGACGCCTGGGCAAAGGAGCGGAACATTAAACACAATATTTTAATAAAGTAAATTTTTCATCCACAGTCATTTAGTCAAAGAAAGGTCTTTATTTTCAATTTCTTACTGCGATCAATTTGGAGCAGAACTTTGGCCCTTCACTGAAATCCCCATCTTCGTATAATGTCACAGAAATCTAACCAAGAAGGCATATTACCTATTGATTTTATTTCTCATCCAAGAAATAGGGTGGGGGGCACACTGAATTTTATATATTTATTTACTATATTTTCTTTCTTTCTTTCTTTCTGCAAAGAAACTGCAACTGGAAAAATAAAAAGAACTCCTTTGTATTTTATTTAGCAATTATTGGTAGAAAGGTGGTCCATCATGAACACCAAGTTACACTAAATCTTTAATTTCCCAAAAACCTAAAGCATAATTGACTGCTTGGCCCCTGTTTTAAATTAATTTGTTGTTATAAACTTTTCCATGTCTATGAGTTTAGTTTAAATGCTGCGGTCACAAGTGTCACATTTCCTGCACATCTGCTTTACACCAGAACATATTATAAATTTTTGTTATGATATATCAATTAATTTTTCAAAACTTTTTTTTTTTTCCTGTCCTTTTGCTGCAGTGTGTTTTCTTGACCTTTTACTTTTCGCTCTTACCATTCTGACATTCTTTGTGACCTTTGAATGATTTGCTTCATACAAAAGTATTGCGGTTTTGTCTGAATGCGTAACTATTTTTTACAAGGCAATTATGGTAATTACGATATTGGGAATACAGAGACAAAAGGAGAGGGGAACAATTAGATTATCAGAGATAAAGAATTATAGCTTTTTTGGTAGACAATGGTGGCGCTTTTTGTGGGAGATGTGGGAATCCAATCTATTGCACATTATTTCTGCTTTCATTTTCAAAACGTTGAAAGGGAATGCAACCAATTTGCATTTTTTTAGAAAATGTAGTTGTGGTGTTACGTTCTGTGGTTGTAGAATGATGAGATTGGAACCATGGAGTAAATGAAGAATGTAGCTTTACTGCATCAACACACACTTTGACATTTAAGAACAATAATCACGGACAAAGAGAACTGAAAAGGACATGAACTAAATACACAAGGACTAATGAACTAGACTAGACACAGCTGGGGAAACACAGGTGGGAACAAATTAACTAATAATCACATACAGACAAAAGAAAGGACCAAATATGGGCAAACAGCAAGACATAAACCGAAACTAAACCAAGAATGCATGAAAATGAAACTAAGAACAGAACTAAACAGACATGAAATGTAAGATGTGGAAAGCAGCAAATAATTATAAACAATTACAATATATATATATATATATACCTTACATATTTTTACACAGTTTTACACAGTTGTATTCATTCATTTATTCATTCATGACAAAACAGGTAGGAAAAAAAATCACACATATATAAATAATACCAGGGCTGTGCCATGTCCTGCAGAGTTACCTAAAACTTGCCTCAACACACATGCATGTTAGTTTCTAACATGCTTAGTGAGAGCTTGATTTGCTGCTTAAGGTGTGCTTTATTAGGGTTGGAGCTAAACTCTGCAGGACACCTGCCCTCCAGGAACAAGTTTGGGCAGCCCTGAAGTATACTATAGTTAATAAAACGTTCATTTTGTTGAACCTGTGGTCTTGGTCCACAGTAAATGGCATTTCTGTAGACAGTGCAGTGATGAATCCAATGAATCCAAAGCTCTATTGTTCAGGATATTACTTCACTGTATTTACTTGCCAGGTGCCTGCTAATTTAGTTTATATGCGTTTATGTGTGTGTGTGTGTGTGTGTGCACACCTGGTATTTATCACCTTATGGGGACCAATTGTCCCCACAAATATAGGAATACCAGTGGATTTTGACCTTGTGGGGACATTTCTTAGGTCCCCATGAGGAAACAAGCTTATAAATCACACAGAGTTAAGTTTTTT
>JAUCMT010000117.1:0-16863 GCA_032357475.1 Enteromius thamalakanensis
TATGACATCAGTTCCTTATGTTTCCAAAACACTCTTGATGTACAAATCAAAGCAATATAGAAATCCTGGCCAGGATGGTCCAGGGAAAATGGCACGTATGGTCACCCTAGAGTACAAAATGTACCCATCTCTTCTCTAAGCAGCAATGTTGTGCCTTGTGATAAAACCAAAAGGTTCTACTTACTCACTGACCACAGAAGAACCCATAGGAGCGTCATGAAGAAGCAGGATACTGATTCAGCGGCTGTTCTGAATGCCAACTTCAAAACCGTGACTTTAATTTGGGCAGTGCAGGTAGACAGCAGAAGAGTGAGACAGAGATAGACAATGCATAAACCATCGTTGGCTGATTAAAAATGTTCTAGATCATCTGCAGAGGCATAATCAAACTAGCTATATTATAAATACACAAAGTTGTAAAAGAGGATAAAAGGGTGGAGGCTTAGTATATGTCAAAGACGCAAAGTTTCTCATTCAAAGGCCTTTGCAACTCTGTAGCACATGAAAGAAACCCCTATGAGGTTATTATGTTATCTAACTATGCAGAAAAAAAAGAAAAGAAAGAGAGAAAGAAAGCAGAGAGGCAAAGAATGTAGATTGCATTAAAACTAATTTGCTTACAGTGTCTTCAGCTAAAGATACGAATCAGGCAGCTGCCGAAGCCTGTCATATGCCATCACCCTCAGCCAACCACTTCAAGTGTGAAGCACTCTCTCTACTTTTAAACATTTAAAAAGGATAGGAATATGATAAAGTGTTGTTTCCTTCATGTCAAGGTTCTTTTTCTGTGATTATTAGCACTGACAGTACGAGCCGGACGAAAAGAGTTCTGTTCACAAGCATTAAGCTAATTTGTTCTGCTTTTTGCACTTTGACTTTTAGTTAAAGATCATGAACATGAGTGAGTGTGAAAGTAAGAGCGAAAACGTGCACAGGAAATTTAACAGGTATCGGCTGCTAGCCAAATAACTTCAGCTGCATTGATGACAATGACAATACATTCTAATCTAAGAACAAGTGTTTCTCTTGCAATTAACTGGTGCACATTTGTCCCATCTACCTCCGGAGAAAAGCGCCCAGCACAGCAGCAAACAATTGCTGCATGTTTCTGCTTAGAACAAGAACCACTTGTTGGTAAAAAAAAAAAAATAATGGACAACTTTACACATATAACATTTTGTTTCTTAAAACCAAAATATGATATACTCTAGCTGCAAGCAGTGATTAATAGGGTTCTAGCAGTTAAGGCATTTAAGCATATAAGGAAAAAGTGTTCCACTTTATGTTAATTGACCCTGTTTATTTTCATAGTAATTAGATGTGTATGTAGTATGTAAGTACACATCGGTACATAGTATCTATAGCTAATGTATGTCTAACAACACGTATGTTTTAACTCACTGAATGGAATGTGTGATTACAAATGTGTAACAGGACATTAGTAAAACACTTTGTGATAATGAAAGTACAAATGCATAACAGGATTGAGAGCAGTTTTTGACAGCAGCCAGTAAACTAGGCTTTGCATATAAATTCTGGTTGGTGTCCAAAATGGGAAACACTTAATTTTAAGGTACACTAATATAGAGTAAATGCCTTATTAGGTACTTGGTAGTAGCCATTTTACTTACAAAAATTGACTTAAGTTATGCGACAGCCTGTATGTAGATGTACTACTGTTACAAAACTACTTGCACACTTAAGTCCAATCTCAATACACTTAGTAGCTTGTGCCTGCGCAATATTATGCAATTTTAATGTAATTAGAAAGATATTTCATGTATTTCAGCTATGTACTGGTAGGTGAAATCAAAATAATGTAGCTGGATAAGGAGTACAATATTGATACACATGAAGTATACAGTACTTCAGAACTATTTTTATACACTTTATTTTAAGTAGCTTACAGTATGTCTGTGTACTTACATTTATAAATATGTATACATAAAGTGTTGCCAAAAAATTGGTGTTAGAAATATCCTGTTACACATTTGCACTTACATTTATGCTTACACATTTCATTCTGAGGGTATTTACATAAATATTACAACTGTAGATACTAGGTACATACACTGTGGTTACATACTACGTACACATCTAGTAACTATGTAAGTACACAGGTATTAGGGCCACTTAATTTAACGTTAAATAATAAAAAGAGGAAAAAAAAGTATAAGAAGTTCTATAATTTAACAATTTCTAAACAATTTGATTGACACTAGTGGTTCAAGAGGCAAAGTGCTGTCCTATGAAACAAACATGTACGTGCAAAACAACGTACAATCATTTACACTTTTAAAAAATACAATAATATCACCCCTGAATTCTTTCAAATTACCATCAGGCTTGTTTGTCAAGCAGGCCCACCCAATTCCGTTCCAGTCGGCCTTTTACTTTGCCTAACATGGTGCTAAAAATTTGCTGGCCAATTACCACCATGTTTTTTTTTGTTGTTTTTTTTGAGATACACAGTCACTTTTAGACTGAGTGCTAGTTACATACTATATTTAAAACTGCTTGCCTGTTTTCATAATAATGTATAGATTGCCAAACCTTACATCACAGTGCTACAGAGTCAAGACACGCACCTCTGTTTCTGTGAATTTCTAACCCAGCATCTCAGATGAGCTGTCAGTGCTCTAAAAAGAGCGGCGTCACTGCATTAACAACTAGCTGTTCAGTTCAATTCTGTACACAGTACGTGGATGTAATGAGAATTATGTTTTTGCTACCTATGTTTATTATTTTAGTTTTATTTATTTATTTTTTCAGAAGTGACTGTAATTCATCCCCTAAACGACAAACTCTCTGCACAAAACACAATGAGAAAGTGCTCGTTAGAGGAATGCCAGCTGTAGCTATGTGTATGAAGCCAGTGTGTCTTTTACATTAATTGCAAACAAATGAAAATTCATTAATTTTTTCTACAAACCAAAATATTAGGGCAATTCATCCAGTTCTGTTTTGGCGGAACACTGCATACCAATAAAGAAAGTTCATGAGTGCGGTGAGATTTACAGATTAATTACTAGCAATAAATCATACAGCAGAGTCAATGGGAGGCTTTTGTTTTCTAAAGTGAAAGTGTGGGGTTTCAGTTTCATAATGTTTCCGCAGGGGTTGCGGCCATTAAATATTAATCACAATGCTGTCAGATGAACCAAATTGTGCATGATTTTTGAAAGAGCGGCACATTTTTTGTCATGGTCTTACCACACGGTACCTCATACAGTACATTCTGTACTTCGCTCTTTATTTAAAATATTTGGATTTCAAATGAAACTGACAAATTCTTTGACATCTTTGAAGAGCTCAAAGCTTTAGATCAAGCATAGATTTCTGTGTTCAACATCAAAGTATGAGAGGATGGACCTCAACACTGTGACTGCGTTGATATGACCTCTATGTCGAGACAGTGGAAGACAGCGTTACAGAAAGTACTTGGCTCAAGCACTGGAATTAAACCCACGATGCTAATACCACGCATCTGCAGAAACTTATCAATGTTCAGTGGAAAGTGTGAACTATTTAGCTATACAAAATGCAAAAGTAAGGCATGTATTATCGCGTGTTGCAGAATTGTCACCACAAGTATGTATTTCCAATTAACCTTGCTACCAATGCTATGGACGTGCATTACACCTTCTGAAAATTTTCACACTATCCCTCCAGCACATCAAATCTATTTATTCCCAGGGGGAAATGCTACATTAGATTCAAGCCACATGCTTGAGTGCTTTCATTAAGACACGTGTCGATCCTTTTCCACATTCTCCTTATAGATCACATGTGAACTCTAAATCAGTTAATTAGCGAGCATGAATCAGAATTTATAATGTGTATTGGGAAACTTCACAGGAAGCAGTGAATTTGCTCTCCTTTCTAAGGCTCAGCCACCCACTGACTCGCATACTGAAAAGGCAAATTAAACAGTGGAATGGCAAAGTAGCTTTGTAGCTTTGAGCTTTAGAGAGCATGTGTGAAGCTCTCTCACGGGAACCTGCGCTGTGTTATGAGTTTCATGGAAGCTGAGTATAAAGTGATATCAGCCGGGCAAAATTCCAACTCAACCCGGTCAATTAAGCGTTGCTAATGAAATTGAATTAGTACATTTGGATGCATCATTTGCATCGCGTCTTCCCTAACTATTAGTCTGAATGCAATTAAAGCATGTAAAAGTTTTCTCTTTCAAAACAATTTCAAATAAATAACTTTTTCGAAGCCTGTTGCAGCTAAATTATTTCTCTGCTCAAATCAGAAGAATAATTAAAGTTAAAGCAATTGCAGCAATTTAAAAATAAATAGAATATAAATAAATAATAAAATAGTGGCAATGACTAATTTCAGATTTAAAAGTGTTTAATTACTTTTTGGAAAGCATTCATTTATAAAATATGAACTCAGACACTTGTTCATTTTCGTAATCAAAACTGTGACTTGTAGCCATTTCATTTAAAATGCAAACATGTTTTAAAACATAAAAAAGCAGTTATGCATGTTATTATTAATGCTTTTGCATATCTGCCATTTCTGAATAATTCCATTTGATTGTTATTTGTTTGAAAGTGCAGTAATGCAAATCTGATTTAAATTAGCCATACCACATTTCATTTGATTGTCTGACTGTGTCCTTCTTAGTGTTTTTTTATTTTATTAAACCACTCTTTGACGGCATATAACAGTGACATACCTTTAACAATTTACGGTTGGCTATACAGTGTCCTTTTGGAGAAAAGTAAAAAGTGTTTCTCCCCTTAGACAGCTTCGAAGATGATCATAGCATATACTCATTATTGTATTCTGAAATGGATTTTTATTTATCTGCAGTAGCTCAAGCCTCACTCTAGAATGCCTAAACCATCCTCATTATTTTAATGCAGTAGTGAGGAGCAGCGTCTCTCATATGGGTTTTGTTGGTAAATTGGTTTACACAAAGCATTGTGTCTACTGTAAGGAGAGTGTGCGTAAGCATTGTAATACTTATTGGATTAAGGGAACAGTGATGTATAGTTTGCACGAAGAAATATTGGATGAAATTCAATTTTACAGAATAAGTTTACTATGGCTATGAATGATAAATATATGCCTGGAGGCAGCATGTGTCAGTATGTATTCTGATTTAGTGGCTTGGGTTTTTGAGAGTTCTAAAACAAATGCAGGCCTACACTTTGTAACAACAAGAGGAAATTGACGTTTCTTTATTTTTGGCCCACATCAGTCTTTCAATCAGCACCTATAATTTGTATCATTTCCCAGCCTGTGTAATAGCATGAAGTTCAAAAAACCCAGACAACACTGCGAACTGCAGAGTTGGGTAGAAATAAATTGCATTCATATCTGAATTGCATACCATATCTGATATGGATATGGACTGGATACAGGAACTGGTTCTGGGTGGCTATGGTGGCCTCAGAATAAGAATGAAACTAGAATAATATTAGTGTAGATGCCATTCCTCTATTCTTCTGTAACAAGTATATCGGGTGTTATGGAAAGTGCTTACCTAATTAACGCAGCCAGACAATGCTTTAATGGATAACGTGAAAAAACGTTGCAGATCTTCTGCTCCTGATCATTGATGGGTAAAGTATTCCTTCATGTCTTGTTGTCATGTTGTTTTCTATCAGTCTTAGAAATTGGCATTGTGCTTCCATATCTGCAAAACCACATTTATCAGCAACAGCTCATGATTCTTTCAGGTAGGAGTTAGTGTTCCTCAATAAAAAGCTAGAGGCTTCAACTGGATTTTTAGAATTTTGGGATTACATTCTTTCAAATACTTGACTCATAGCCCTATTTCTGTTCAACATATGGTAATGAAGGGTCTTCTTAAGAAATTGAAGCGCTTGTAAATCTTTTTGCAAAGCTTTTGGAAAGCCTTAGATGCAGCTTCTGGGCATTTAAATTTCATTTTACATCCCTTTAGCTAAATGGAAATAAGCAACAGGGACCTGCATCTTGGAATGAAATGTGGTCAAATTTGCATCTCTTAAAGATCTCTGGAACTAGCTGATGTTTTTAGGTTGTAAGCCTTTCTCCTTACTAACCAAAAATAAATTTACTATCTTATGGAAACATTTCTCGGGCTGAGTGTACAGTATACTGTAAGTTATTTGTCAAGGTTTTCTAAAGACCAACCACGCATGATTCATGTGCAATTCTGCATTTCCACAAGACTGTTTATTATATCTCTTGTTGCCAGAAACTTTAAATACCCTTGTGACTCAACCAAGCTGTATCAAGGGGTAATTCTAGTACACGGAGATAAAATATATATATATATATATTTTTTTTTTAAATATATATTTATATGAATTAATATTTATAAAACTATCGTTTTCATTTGTATATATAGGCTATATATTAAATGCACCATTTAATATTATAGTTTTAGATTTTAAATTTACTGTACAGTGCATCAACATGAAATTAAATTCTTTCTATGCCTGCTGCTATATTAATTTTCAAAATCTATTTCTTCTCCATTTCCGATGCTTTTATGTATTGCTGTTTTTAGTTCTGTCAGCTGTTTACCACTTTTATTTTACTTTTCCAGGCTGATTTTCCTGTCTATCCGTGTTGCATTTGCAGTTCTTGTGGAATAGTGCACAAAAACTCACATTTCCTGATTTTGTCATCTTCTGCATGAATTAGATTTCCCTTTTTTTTAAACTCACTGCTATACGCATCAGCTGCTGTGCTGTTTGAACATCACATTTTGTACAGCTAAAAGTTTGTAGATGGAAATGTTGTTTTTTGCCATGTCCCCTGAGGCAGCTGAGCCAGAACTATCAAAAAGTATATGGAGTTTTCATTGTGTTAATGAACATGCAGCTTACCATTATAGTCTTTTATTCTAGATCTGTAACCCCCTCGACTCTTTGATGTGTGTATCATCTACACTGGCAAAAGCACATGTAATATTGCATCAGAAGTTATGTGTGTCCATTTGTTTACATTTTCTGCAAATTCCTGGTCTGAAGAATCATGGTTACACTGAGATGTTTGTTTTAAAGTTAAACACAAAACAACAGATACAAAATTTGATAACAACAGATAAAAATGTAGTATTACTTCCCCTTGAAAAATATTTAATTAGCATGGCTGTATTTAATTGCAACTCAACATGAGTGTTGCAACCACAGGCATGAACCTGCATCCTGCATATTGTTGCCTTGTTATTATTAAACACCTCAATGCTTGTTAAAAGCCTCAGCATCAAAAATTATTCTAACAAATTTATTTTTTTCCATTCTTTCCATGAAAAGCAATGTTTAATAACAACATCATCACAGCATCCATCAAGCACTTGATGAGACCACATACAAGAGATTTGCCAAGAGTTTTTGGTAATTACTTACAGTCATTATGAATTTTCCAATGGTGCCAGTCTGCAAACTATTCCCAGTCAGCCATGCCTAATCTTATTGCATCCCTTGAATGCTCAAATGAAAGAACACAGACACAACATCACATTTATATATCGACCAACACAATAAACACAGCACAAACTACTGTAGTCGCAAATAAAGAAACAATTGAGGAATAAGGTTAGGCACAAAATGAAGCGAAAAAATAATTTTCAAAAAATTCAAAGCGATGGTTAGTTTTTACAGAACTGCAATCAGTATGACAATTCAGAATCTGAAAGCTTGTGGCATCAGATTTGCAAATGTTCTGTAGTTAGTTATGGGCACTTAGTAGCAAGCTTTCACTGGAATGGTTTGCCCAAACTTACTGTCCCTTTCACTTAGTTTGAAACATTGATCAGCTTCCCTTACTTCCTCTCACTTTAAAAAATATGTCCCTACCAGGCCATCACATCAAGGTACTGCTGATTTTTTTTTCAATTTCTACTATATCGAGGAACACGATGGGCTGAAGGGGTGGTCTTTCAGTCTCCAGTTCTGATGCAATCGGGTGACATACTACAACTCCATGAGCTTTGATGTCTCCACTGCTCAAATGGTTTTGAGTTTACTGGATCATAACATGGCTTGCATTTGCGAGTGAGAAAGAATGTAGAGAGGTGGGGAAGTTATAGAAAAGAGCCAGAGTTAGTCACTAAAATAAATGGAAAGCAAAATGTACTAATCTATAGCTAGAAGGACTTTGAATTCAGCTCACTGATCAAAGGAACATAATCAGATTTATGTCTCAAAATATTTCAAACTGAAATACCACTTCAAAACAAGATGATTACCAGGTTCTTCAAGACTAATGCATTCTAAAAGTAGCCAGACCACACAAATCAATAACAAAGGGCTCCTTATCACATTTATCACCTTCTGTTTACTTGTCCTACAGAGACCAAAAACACATATAATCCACATATAATCTGAGAAGGAATAGTTTAAATGAAAAATGGTTTCAATTGCTGGTCAACATGCATTTTCAAGTATGTATGACTTTTATCCTTGTGTGGAAGACATTTTTATTTTATTATAACAACTCTCAAATGGCTTTTACCATGACATGACAGTGTTAAGGGATTTGGTCTTGGCAGTGTAGATCTGTTATTTGCTATTCTGTACTTGCTATTGCAAGTGTATGTCTGAGAATAGATTCACAAACATGCTGATGTGAACATGTAAGATATGCTCTTGTCGCATAAATTGGCATGCATAAATCCCATAGAAAATCTAGACAAGAGGAGCTGGGGAGGTGGAGGGTTTCAAAGAGCTCTGATAGCACACTGCAGGGCCAGTTTACAGTGAACACTTTAAATGGTTAGCAAGAATCCTCCTTCTCAGCAAATTTTTCAAAGGCTAGTCAGCGCATGTGTTAAATGCAAATTAAAGCATTTATATTTGAGTAACGAGTGGAACTTTGATCATGCCTGTACAGATCACACGACTGACGTGAGCAGCTCTGGTGCAAGACAGATTTAAAACCTACAGATGACACACAGATCAGAGCAGCTCTCACACTGTATAACGTGACAAGAATTTTGTTGTCCAGTCTGGTTTAATTCACAAAACAAAGCTTCACCAAAAATGTGTTTTTTAGTCCTGAAAATTTACAAATGGAGATGTTAGGAAATTTACGGATGCCGATGTGAGTCACTACCCTGAGGAAAGGAGGTAAACTTTTTAAAAAGAGTAGATACTACAGAAATAATATTCCTTGGACCCACTTAAAGTAGGACTCATAGTATCATGTCTCGTAATGAACTATAATGTAATTTAGTATCATTCCTATTTTTTCATTCATTCGAAACCTATATGAAATTTATTAAAAAATAAATTAATCGTAGTATATATTTATATATATATATATATTGTAATTGCACTTTTGTTATGATGAAAAAATAATTTAGTAAATCAAATATCATTTAGTACATCAAATAAGTGCAGCAAAAGTTTGTTCCAATTTATTTTAAGATTTCTATGTACTTTATACTTTTTTATATGTACTTTCTATTACTATAACATAATCCTAACCCTAACCACATTGTAGGTACATATTACTTAGTTAAAATGACTCATTACATAAATGAATAATTACACAGTAACAAGTAACCTTAAAATAAAAGCAACCCAAAAGATTATACAAACATTGCTATCTAAAAATAATGATAATTATTGATTAATTAATGAAAAAAATAAATACCACATCAATGTATTTTAAAATTGACACTACAAGTGCATTCAGTAAAATTAGGAACACTCCGTTTTAACACATTTTATGTAGATCTACCCATATATGTGAATGTGGCCTTACCCATTTATGCCTGCAAAAATGCTTTGAGGGACTGTGCGCAATATAGAAAGACAGTGTGTTTAAGCTTTCATCAAAAGACTAGGGAAGGGTTACAATATACCAACTACAAAAGCTTTCTTCTCTTCTATGAATTCCATAAAAAAATGCAATGCTTACAAACTGAAACCTGTCACCTGTCAAACTTTCTCTTCTGCAGCATCTTATTTCTAGCTGCCCGTTCCCTTGTTCCTTCATCTACATCTTTGCATAACAAACAGAAGTTCATCTCTTTTTTACCTGCTGCACCAAAAAAGACGAATCAGTATCAAGCCCTTAGAAATGGAACATAACGTAGTCATAAATGAAAGAAAGTAGAAAAAACATTAAAAAGATGTTTTGATGAAAGCGAGCGAAGCTTTCCTCTGTGGAGAGAGGATAAGGCTGCATGCGTGAAACGAATCTTACTGTGAATTCAAAAGCACATCACATCAGCATGACAGAGCGCCCTCCCACACTGAGTCTCATCTGCAGGGGAGACGCTTCACGTGGGCGAGAGAACCGGCAAGGGATGGCTACAATGCTGAGGTGATGTTTAGTCAAGACTGAGCATTAGGGTTCAGGATTATCAAGTTTGGGAGCATTTGCTAATATACACAATCGGCGTGGGCTTATGATAGCGTGAATTAAAAGAAATAGAAAGTGACTGAACTGGCAAAAATGTTAACATATGCAAGTGTGCTCACAAAAACCTAATCTGGCAAGTGAATGTGAGTCTAGGTGTATTTGAATGTATGTGAATTCGGGGATACAAAAGTATATATACACTCACCTAAAAGATTATAAGGAACACCATACTATTATGGTGTTTGAGCTCCTTTTGACTTCAGATCTGCCTTAATTCTATGTTGCATTGATTCAACAAGGTGCTGAAAGCATTCTTTAGAAGAATTTTAGATTTGTGGGATGCACATCCAGGGCATGAAGCCCTCGTTCCACCACATCCCAAAGATGCTCTATTGGGTTGAGATCTGGTTCATTCTGGCCAATTTAGTACAGTGAACCCATTATCATGTTTCAGAAACCAATTTGAAATGATTCAAGCTTTATGACATGGTGTATTATCCTGCTGAAAGTAGGCATCAGAGGATGGGTACATGGAGGTATTAAAGGGATGGACATGATCAGAAACAATGCTCAGGTAGCCCGTGGCATTTAAACGATACCCAATTGGCACTGAGGGGCCTAAAATGTGCCAATAAAACATCACCCACACCATTACACCACCACCACCAGCCTTCATGTTTACGTCAAATGACTGACCATTTGAATGTCTCAACAGAATTTGAGACTCCATGCAACATTTTTCCAATCTTCAACGGTCCAATTTTGGTGAGCTTGTGCAAATTGTAGCCTCTTTCTCCTATCTGTAGTGGAAATGAGTGGTACCCGGTGGGCTCTTCTGCTGTTTTAGCTCATCCACCTCAAGGTGTTGTGGCTTCATAAATGCTTTGCTGCATACCTCAGTTGTAACAAGTGGTTATTTCAGTTGCTCTTTTATCAGCTTGAATCAGTCACCCATTCTCCTCTGACCTCTAGCATCAACAAGGCATTTTCGCCCACAGGACTGCTGCATACTAGATGTTTTTCCCTTTTCACACCATTCTTTGTAAACTCTAGAAATGGTTCTGCGTGAAAATCCCAGTAACTGAGCAGATTGCGAAATACTCAGACTGGCACCAGCAACCATGCCACGCTCAAAATTGCTGAAATCACCTTTCTTTCCCATTCTGACATTAAGTTTGGAGTTCAGGACATTGTCTTGACCGGGACCACACCCCTAAATGCATTGAAGCAACTTCCATGTGATTGGTTGATTAGATAATTGCATTAATGAGAAATTGAAACCTTTAGGTGAGTGTATATATAGTCACGCCGAAAAATATTGTCACCCTTGCAATTCTTTCAGGAAATGCAACCCGTCTCTCAGAAAATTGTTGCAGTTGCAGATGTTTTGATAGTCACATATTTACTGAACAAGAACTGTTGGCACCCATAACTTAATATTTGGTAGAACCCCCCTTTAGAAAAAAAAAATTACTAAAATCAGTTGTTTCATGTAACCATTAATGAGTTTCTTATGCCTCTACTGGAATTTTGAAACACTTTTTTTTTGCAAACTTTAGATCATTTAGAGTTGAAGGATGCCTTCTCCCAACTGCTATTTTGAGATCTCCCCAAAGGATTTGCTTTTTGAAGTGTGTTTTGGGTATTTGTCATGCTGGAAGACCCTTGACCACTGGTTAAGGCAGTTAAGGCATCCAGTGCCAGAAGCAGCAAGGCAACCCCCAAACACCTTTGAACCTCCAACATCTTTAACTGTAGGAACTGTGTGCCATGATATCCTTTACCAAAAAGACTACTTTTATCTTATCTCTCCACAGTATGTTCTCCCAGAATAAGTTTGGACAAACTTCAGTCGTGCTTTTTTTATGCCTTTGTATCAGCAGTGGTGTCTTCCTGGGTCTCCTAACATACCGTCCCTTTTCATTCAAGTGACAACGGATAGTTCTAGTTGACATTATTGTACCCTGTGTCTGCAGATCAGCTTGGATTTGTTTGGAATTTAATAAGCAATCCTTTGTTGTAATTTTTATTTTAAGTTTGCTCTTCCATCCAGGAAGTTAGCTTCAGTGCCTGTAGGCAGTAAGGACTGTAAACGTCTTGATTGTATTGTGCACAGTGGACACGGGAACATTAAGATCTCTGCAGATTGACCTGTAGCCTTGAGATTTTTTCTGCATGCTCAGTGTGACACACAACACAAAAGGTGAGTTAACTTTTAACCATTTTTAACTGGTTGCAAGTTTAATTACAATATTGTTTGTGTTTCTGCCCATTACCCAATAGTAGGCATATTTTAAAATCACATGTTGCCAGTTGCTCCATGACACAGTGTATCTCAGCTGTTGAATCCAGCAAATGAACTTAGATTCTGTCCAACCTTAGAAATAGTAACAAGTCATCTATTAGAATTTGCCCTTGGAATTTATCAAGTATTAAAAATGTAAAAATATTACATACTTCATTTATAATATAGCATACAGATGCCAAAAAGAGTTATTTTGTTTCAGATGTATCACTTCCGCTGATGCATGCTGGCTAGGTTATGTATATATTACCTGTCTAACCAACTGAAGTAATGCAACCTTTCATCCTTTTCCTATTTCCTTTTAAGTGTGATTTTAGAGAATCCAGCGGTAATATTTTTCAGTTGAATGTCTGCAGGCGTAAATCAATGTAGTCTGCAGGGCAGCTCACAGCAAGGCCAGCTTTCATTCTGTCTAGCGGAGCAGAATAAACAGATCTGTCTGTTCACATGGGCACTGGCCAAGATTAACTTTATTGGGAACAGTGCGACTTAAGATATCACAGAAAGGTGCTGCCTCACACATGGATTTCTGGCTAGCTTTATCTGTCAGAGATGATGCCTGTTGTTGTAAGCCCCTCCATGTAAGGGAGCTTGGCTTCTGTTGAACCACCTGTTTTATTGCTGTCAACAAGATTAGACCCAACTAGGCTGCATCGTAATACTGTCAATGGAGAAGCTTGGCAAAATCAGCTCATCATTGGCAATTTAGAGCCACATCTGGCATCTGTTGTTTTCATTAGAGGATCGCAGGGATACAGCAAGACTTGTGGGAAGAATTCTGTGCACTGAGCCCCTCCTTAAATGCTCTCTCAGCTTTTGATGGAGATTGCACTGACTGGTCAGCTTGTCGATTGTTTTTTGGTTTTGTATGGGCACACTGGGTCTTTTTGAGTAGTCAACGTGACCAGTGATATATGTATCCCTTACACCTGTATTTCCCCAGCTGTGTCGTATCTTGTAATTAGTGTGCTGTTTATAAAACCTTTTGTCTTTTGTATTCAGTTTGGTCCGTCAACGACTATGTTGGGTTTCATTTATGTTCTGTAATGTTCTTTTGATTTGTAATTAAAAGGAAATGTATGTTTATTGAATCCCATGTCTCTGGCGCTCTCTATCACCTTCACCAGACGTAACAGATTGACGGACCCTAAAGAAAAGACAACATTATGACGTGGGCTGAGGAGAGGCTGTTTGAACTTCATCAGGGAGAGAGGCCATTGGAGCAGTATGGTGGAAGTTTTGAGCCTTTTTCACCTGGTGAGTTGCAGTGAGTCATCTATTAATCATTTTGTTTGGATGGGATTTGACGACTATCTATTTTATTTCATTAATCCTGATGATTGTCAGAGAACCGTTTCTGAATTTACTTCTTGGTCTCGACGATTCCAAGTTTTGTTGAGGATCCTAATTCGAGTCCCATCCAACTAAATAGAGACACTGCAACTCACCACGAGCCGAACTCTTCCATCTGCGGCTCCAATGCGCTCTATCTCCCTCACCATCTTGTTAGCTCCAGCCCGGCTAACGCCATTAAGCTCTGCCCGCTCAGCCTCTAGCCGGCGCCTCCCGAGCACCTGAACTAGCCCACGCTTGAAAAAGGCCACCAGCCCGCAGGATCCGCTGACAGCCAGTGAACGCTCTTAGATGAGCAGAGCAGATGATCGCAGGAACTCTCAGAAATGACACTCCACAGCAACTTCTCCAAACACAAGTCGAGGGGGTCTTCAGCTCAGAACGGCTTTTGAAGCGAAAATCAGCATGTGCACTGCACTCGTGCCCTCTTATACTCACATAGTATAATTTCCATGATTCTTAACTAAGAAAGATTTTCATCTCTCTATGAATTAGACTTGTGTTTATGAAAGTTTATATTAAATGAAGAATGCAGCCTAAGAAATCAATTGAATTTAAATATTCAATTACGCAATAATTGGATCAGAAAGAAATTCAGAAAGGGAATTTCTAAATAATTACAATTACAATTAAGAAAAAACTAACATATTCTAACTTATCACTAAAATACTCAGTGCAGTTAAATATTTTCTGCTGCACTTTTTTTCATGCAGTGTAATGTGGAATGTATTATTGTATATCTGACACAAAAGGTCAAGCTGTCACTTAGTTGTGCATTCTAGCCAAATCCAATAACCCTGAGCTTCCCTACCTGTGTACTGCTTTGATGCATATCCTTCCTCTGAGCTTCCAAGCTATTATCACAAGACACATGATGTGCTTTTCCCAGCGGCCTCAAACCCTACACAAATTAAATAGAGAAATCGATCAAATATGTCAGCTAGACTTTCCTTTTGAATCGGTGATGAGGGAAATCTGGCTCAAAGCTGCAGCTTCTGCCAATCAAAGATCTGCTCTGAAATCTGCCGATATCTGTTTGTCTGCAGACTTCTTAAAAGACTGCCGACACATCTTCCGCTTCAACTCTGGCAGACGACCACCTCTGGTTCACAATCTTGCACAGAAGCACAAAGGTCTCATGTGGTTACAAAGCTCATGCTATGATCTGGTGTATACGTAACCGCAGGGCGAATGGTAACAACCTAAAAATAGGTCTTAAAAAAATTCAATGCCAGCAGCAGTTATGAGGCCTTTAAATGTGAAGGTTCAGCTGCAGACTGCACTCTGAATATTAACAGCCAGCTTCTGCTATGACTGTCAGTTATATATCTCGTAAATGCATGTAAAGTCGTTTAGATACACATAAAATTTGAGACTAGGGGCTTGGTCATTTTCTCACTGATGGCATTGTAATTGCAAAAGACTCTGAAATAACAAAGTTATTCAAACAATATTTTTTTATAACCTGCCAAGTAAGTGTGCTGGAGGCGGTTTTGACTGAGTGGTACAGTACATTCAACCAATTTGGGAACATTTTTCAAAAAAGGAAAACAGTATTCACTTTTAACTAATAATTTCTTACAGTCATGGTCAAAGAATATTGGTAAATATGATCAAAGAAGTCTGCATTGAATCTGCATTGTTATTTATTCTATATCTTTTATTTTTTTTAAAAATAAATATAACTTCATTGGATAATAAAGCCAATAAAATCTTACGAGTAAAATATCACTGAAGTACTGTATATTTCCATTCATATTCACAGTTTTGGTGATTATGAACATAAAATTATCATAGGAATATAAATAGTAGGAAAACAATGGCAAAATTCCTTATCTATCACAATAAGAAAAACCAAAGAATATATTTCTTATGTACAGAAAAATATTTGAGCTTAACAAATTTGGTGAACAGAGGGATTAAACAAAATAATAATAATAAATAATTATCTTACTCTGTGGGAAATCTTATAACGGGCCATCTTTGGATCTTCCAACCATACAATAATCCAAACACAAACCTCAAGAACAACCTTATAAAAAATGAGGGAGGTGAACTGAAGAGAAGAAGCGCCATCATGGAGCTGGGAATCTAAAGTTTCTGGAGTGATTCTGGATAAAGGAATGATCTGTGATCTCTTGTTAGGTGTTCTCTAACCTTATCAGGCATTTTAGGAGGAAATTTAGAGTTGAAATTGCCAAATGGAGGTTTCAAGTATTGAATAAAAGGCTGCTGTTAACTTATTTGATTATATTTACCAAGGGTGATGATTATTGGCCATAACTGTTTATACTAATTTACTATTGTTGTTGTTTTTTTGTTTTGTTTTGTTTTTCTGTTTCATATTAGTAAAGTTACCGTTAAGCTCAGGTAAGGGGTACAGATGTCAATGGATCTAAAATATGGTCATGCAGAGCAAGGCATTATTATTTGCTTTGCATGTAATAAATAGTTGATATGCAAGTTAAAAATGAGAATGGGTCACTAAAGTGTGATCAAAAATTCTTATTTATCTATGTATATATTATTTTGAACCTGACATTAATAATTTGTGATTTTTTTTTTTTTTTTCTAACATTTTCTGAAATGTGTATTGATTTTCTTAGTGCAAAACACAATATATGTAGTTTGTTTAGCCTTAATCCCTATGCAGTCTATTTTTCCTCATACAAAGTTTTAAGACTTATATTTATAGAAAAAATAAGAAAAATATATTTTTAAGGTTGCTTAAGGTTTACAGCATTTAGGGATTTCATTGGCCTCCTTCATTCCTATGCTATGATGACCGTTAGCACAAATAGTGGATGGTTATAAGTCATTTATAAGAGATTAGTTAATGATGAAATGTTCATCTACAAAACATTCACAAATGATTAATA
>JAUCMT010000119.1:0-23455 GCA_032357475.1 Enteromius thamalakanensis
AAGTTTTCAAAATGTTTTATCTTTAATTTTTTAAATAGATACAACATAATATTTTAAGGTTCATTTAGTCTGTATTCCTATAAAAACTCAGTACTCCAGTGAGGCTTCCCGCTGATGACGGTTGGAGAGAGCCTTGTGAGCGGCTCCTGAAGCAAACTGGTGGCTGACGCCGTGGTCTACCGCGAGGTCTGGGAGCTGGACGGTCAAGATGTTCTTGATGGTAAGTAGTGATCAGATTGGGATTAGAAGGCAGGCTTTGGAGAAGCGGTCCACCACAGTGAGTATGACAGTGTTTTTGTTGAATGGAGGTAGGTCTGTTATGAAGTCCATTGAGATGTGGGACCAAGGTCGTTGGGGAATCTCAAGTGGTTGGAGTAGACCTGCTGGTTTCTTTTGTGATTTCTTTGTGATGTAACAGAAGGGGCAGCACTGGACAAACTAAGTCACTTCAGAGAAGAGGTTGGGCCACCAGAAACGATTGTTGACCAATTCTAGAGTTGCCTGGATACCGGGGTGTCCTGAGCTGGGGGTATCATGAACGTGATGCATGACCCTGTCACGTAAAGGACTGGGTACATAGTCTTTCTCGGGAGGACACTCGGGGATGCTGGTTCTTGCAACTGGGCCTCTGTGATTTCAGCCATGAGGTCCCATCGGATGGGAGCCACAACACAGGTGGGGGCTATGATGCACTCTGGTTTAGTGGTGGTTGGTGGGACCTCATGCTGCCGGGAGAGGGCATCGGCTTTGCAGTTCATGCTTCCTTGACAGTAAGTTACCTTGAAGTTGAATCTTGTAAAGAACAAAGCCCATCTGGCTTGCCTGGAGTTTAGACGCTTGGCGGACTGGATATACATAAGGTTACAGTGGTCAGTTAACACCAAGAAGGGTAGCTTGGCACCCTCAAGCCAATGCCTCCATTCCTATAAAGCACACTTCATGGCCAACAATTCTTTGTCTCCCACATTATAGTTCTGTTCCGCGGAGGTCAGCTTGCGTGAATAGTAGGCGCATGGGTACATTTTGCTTGGACTGCCTTGGCGTTTGGAGAGAACAGCACCAACACCAGAACTGGAAGTGTCCATCTCCACAATGAATTCTCGATCTGGATGGCGTAGGATGGGGGATGTTGTCAAACGTCTTTTGACATCTGTGAAGGCTTGCTCACCATCCGAGGTCCAACAGAGGATATTGGGTCCTTTTCGAGTCATGGTGGTAAGTGGGTTGGCCAATTGGCTGAAACCTTGGATGAACCGTCGGTAAAAGTTGGCAAATCCCAGGAAACGTTGCAGATCTTTAATGGTGTGTGGCTTGGGCCAGTTAAGGACGGCGTTGACCTTCTGCTCGTCCGTTGTCACTCCTTCGGAACTGATGATATAACCGAGGTAAGTAACTTGAGTCTGGTGAAACTCACACTTTTCAGCTTGGCATAGAGCTGGTTCTGAATTAATCTCTGAAGAACGGTGCAAACATGTTGCATGTGAGTGAGGAGGTCTTTGGAATAGATAAGGATATCATCTATGTAGACAAGCACTTGACGGTTAGGGAGGTCTCAAAAGAGGTCATTCACCAGGGCCTGGAATATAGAGGGACTGTTGGCTAGCCCGAAGGGCATAACCCGGTACTCATAGTGCCCGGTCGTGGTGTAGAAGGCTGTCTTCCATTCATCACCCTTCTTGATGCGGACCAGGTTATAGGCACTTCTGAGATCAAGTTTGGTGAAGAATTTGGCCTTCCTGAGTTGTTCAAGGGCGGATGGCACCAAGGGCAGTGGATATCGATACTTGATTGTTACCTCATTAAGACCCCAATAGTCAATGCAGGGACAAAGACCTCCATCCTTCTTTTTCACAAAGAAGAACCTGGCAGATGTGGGTGATGTGGAGGGCCGGATGAAACCTTTGGCTAGTTCCTCTTGTATGTAGTTCTGCATGCTTTCAGTTTCAGGCTGTGAGAGTGGGAAGATTATTTCTTTTGGCGGTACGGCTCCTGGGAGTAAGTCAATGGAGCAGTCGGTGGGTCTATGAGGTGGCAAGGTAGTGGCTTTTTCCTTACTGAAAGCTTCCCGTAGGTCGTGGTATTGTGTGGGTAGGTGCTTGTGCTCCAGTGATTCGTTTGGTGAATTCCTTGTGGGTGCTGAGACTCGGTGGTGCGCCATCAGGCCTTGGAGGCAGTTTTCCTGGCAGTGAGGTGACCATTGTGTGATCTCACGTTCCCTTCATGAGATGTGACGACTGTGTTGCTCCAGCCATGGGTAACCGAGGATAATTGTGTGATCTGGTGAGGCCAGGGTGAACAGACGAATGGTTTCCCAGTGCATGGATCCGATGTGCAGAGTTAAGTCCTCGGTGACGTAAGTTTCCTTGGCCAGAGCCGAGCGGTCGTCTGTCTAGGGCTAAGATTGGTGGTACCAATCTGCATAGGCTCTGGTTCAGAGTGTGAAGTGGATGCTGAGGCAGTCGGGAAACTGAGGGTGCATCGAGTGCGGCGTGACCGGAGTAGATTAACAATCGGAATAGTCAAAAAATCAAAAGTTTTTCCCTCATCTTGGCAGGCCAATTCATCTCGCAAAGCCTTGCGATATAGCACCTTCAAGGGTTCAGAGAGCCAACCAGTTTGAGCTGCTAAGGTGTGAAATTTGATAGTGAAATCAGCCGACGACTGGTTTCATAATAGATGAATGAATTCCTATCAAGATGGAAACGCCATCCGTCTGCTGTCCCACAAAGTTGACTCTTCCGGTCAACAGGGAATAAACAAGAGAGAATCAGCTCTCTTCAGTGGAGAAGTTAAGCAGTTGTTGATTAACGTAAATGTCACATTGCAAAAGGAAGCCTCGGCATTTACCAGGAGTGCCACCAAATTTTTCAGGTAAGGAGAGTCGGGGCTTACTGATGGCTGCTGGAAGGTGTGGGTGGAGCCGGAGCTGGAGCTGGTGCTGCTGATAGCAGGATTAGAGCTGCGATGGCAGTGGTGAGCGCTTGCAGTGACTGGGTAACTCCTTCCAAGCAGCGGTTTAACTTCTCCAACTTCTGTTGGTGAGCGGTGAGTTGGGAAGCTTGACGGGTGATCTCATGAGCCATGGAATAAAGCGCTGCTGGATCTTCGAGTGGCAAAGTTTTCTGTGACGATAGAGACTCGGAGTCAGACATCGTCAGATCCATATGCAGCTTTATTGCAAACAAAGTCGTACAGGCAAAGTCAAAACCAGCAAACAGGATCAACGAAGAGAAGACAAAGGCAAGGTAAGTGTCCAGGCAGAGGGGCGAGGTAACTAGCAAACAATCAATGGTCAATGTCCAGACAAAAGGTTGAGGTATCCAGCAGAGAATTGTGAAACAAAGCAGTCCAAAGGTCGATAGCAAGATAATCCAAACAACACGTATAAACGCTCAGAGATGTCAGCATGACAGAACAAAACTTCGCAACTTGCTTCTTCAAAGCGTGGGCTTAAATAGTCCCGATAAACGGCAACACCTGGTACCGAAGTGGCGAGGTGTTTCAAGAAATAGGGTCCGGGCGGAAACTCAGTACTCCAGTGAGGGTTCCCGCAGAAGATGGTTGGAGAGACCCACAGAGGTCGTTGTTACACCTACATATATGCAATAATACTATTGTTTTTACCCAATATACATTTTATTAATGATAATAAAATAAAAAAAATATATATTGCATCGGCATATTGGTGCTAAGGATTTCCTAATTTAAAACAACGGAGGACCCTAAACGTCGAAAACTGACTAAAAAGGGGTGCCTTGAGCTTCAAGAAGCAACGCAAAAGGGTCTTAACCAAGCATCAAAATGTGACAAGTTGCAGTTTGAGACTGTGTTGGTAAATGTGGCATTGGTTAGAGATTATAAAGATGTTCACAATAAAACTGCTGCAAGGATGTACATTTTGGTTTCATCTTTGCTTAAAATGTTATGGCTGTACTTTTGAAACACTGTGATAGTTTCGCAGATGCTAGCTGAAATTGCAGAGAACTAGGAGAGAAATACAGAAATACCTGTACTAGTGCTGCATCAAAACAGAGCTATCAATGAGTTCAAAGAGTGCAGAAAACAAGAGGGATGCTGGGAAAGAGAGAGAGAACATGGTTCATTGGATGTGTTATTAGCAAATAATCTACTGTATGTGAGGAGAGGTGGAACGGAAGAGAAACGAGAGCAGAAATGTTAAAGTGCAGTTCAAAATGGTTGTTCGTTTTCGTTCATTGACTTTCCTTTTTTCCTCACATATTTCTGTGTCCATGTGAACAAACAGTGTAAGCTCTCTCTGTAGTCCTGTGTTCCCAAACACAATCTATCAGCTGAACATGAGGTCACATGTCATGAAGTTGAAATGGAATTTTTTGGACGATAAATGAAAAACAGACCAGCATAACGAAAGTGTGATTGAAGGCATAGCATTAAGAAAACAAATCACCTTGATTTCTATGTAGCATTGGTACAGTTTCACAAAACCACCTAGGCCTTCATTCATACTGTAATTGCAGTTTTTCCTTTTTTCCTTCAACTTCCCTTTTTTTTAAGTCTGAGGATACTGGGTAATTGAATTTTGACCATAATTGAGTCTAAAATCCAAGCAGATTGTCATGTGATGTGACTTTTTTTTTTTCTCCGTACTCTTTCATCTCTGTAATTTCATGACTTGAGGGCACGACGGCAGCAAATTCATTACAGGAATTTTACATTTAACGTCAGCCAGTTTTACATCATGTGTCTCTTAAGGTAAATTAACAAAATTTTTAGACATGTATTTGCAGTTTAATTTAATATGTTGTGCACATAAATTAATGAGCATGTTATTGTGTTTCACGAGAGAGTAATGTAAAGAGCTGAAGTATTCTGTTAAAACCCTTTGATCTGTTTTTAAAATCATCAGAGTCATCAAACTAACCAAGTAATTGGTTTACTCATACTTGTCTCTGCATATTAAGAAGCAAGTATTTTATCACTAAAATTATCTTTAAATCAATTACATGGGCATGAAACAGTTGAGTGGAAGATATAGAGAGGGAGATCAAGAAAGCATTGTGACAAAAGAAAATAGAATGTTTGAGTTTAAACCCACAAAAAAATGAAGCTAACGTTGACAGATCCATTGAAGATCAGTGAATGAGAGGGGACAGGGGAGGAATGAGACGAGTGAGAGACTACAGCTTCAGAGATCAATTCAAAAGCAACTGACACTATGTGAGACTCGAGAGAGAAGTAAAGAAATGTGTCTTCTTAGATCTGACACAGCTTAACAACCTGAAAGAGACTGTAATGTTTTGCTTTACATTATGTAGTGTACTTTATTTCATTATATAAGCAAGCACAAAAGAATTTTATAAATGAAACATTTAAAGTCTAAGATAAAATGTGATTAGTTAATATATACACATGCAATAATAATAATGATGTATGACATATCCTCCCGCTTTTTTTTCAACTGCTTACACACAATTTTTACTTGTCACACAATTTTTGAAACCTGACACTCAAACACTAGTAGCACACATCAAATCTGCCAAATCCAGTCCAGTTAAAGTTTCAAAAATGGGTTCTAGCAGTTGGAAAAAAATATGGATTTTATATATATTAAATATAAAAAAAAGAAAAAAAAAAAAATGTTAGCCCTTAGTTAATTAGAATTACATTTTATTTTATGTACAATTACTATGTATTTATTTATAAATTCCTTCATTTCTTCATTCAGTCAGTCAGTCACCACTTTGTTTATACATTTTATTTACAATTTATATTTATTTATTTATTTATTTCATGAAGGAATGAATGCAACACAGTTTCACTTTTTGACGCTTGGTCAAAACTCTTTTGTGCTGCTTTTTTAAGCTCAAGGTACCCCTTTTTAGTCACTTTTTGACACAAAGGGTCATAATTAAAAGATATATTGGGTAAAAACAATGGCATTATTGCATATATGTAGGGGTGTAATATTCAATGGCAAAAAACAACCGTCAAAATAGTTCTATTTAAATTACATTATTTAGACATTTATGAGCACATAACCCAACCCCTGGCCCTAAACCTACCATCTGTCAATAAAACACAAGATATAGCAAGCAGATACAACCACCGTCATAATTTATTTAAAAGATATCAATATTCCAAATCTTTTGAGGCAAAATTTGGGTGACAGGAATATATGCGCGATTTTAAAAAAATGCCGCTACAAGAATCCATGCGTCAGCATTGTTTGAAAAATGCCATTGGCTCTTGCGTGATCGATTGCGTCATGCTGTTGTGCAATACTATTGGCTCCTTTGGCCGATTTAGACGTGGGCGAACGGGGCAGCCGCCTAGGGCGGCATTTTTTCATGTTGGGGGAGGCACAAGCACTAATTGGGGGGAAAAAAAACATCTGCGCTCCTAAGCGGTTTTCTATTATCTATCATTCTGTTTGTGACTATGTCGTTTAAATAACCTAGTTTTAAATCTAGCTCACATAAAAACAAGGCGTGCGCGTATGCACACGCAGAAAACCATTCTTATAAGGGAGCATTTCTGCACTGCAAGAGCACATACATGATATGCGCATGCAAAAATACAATTTTGCAAGAATGGCGTTACGTAGCGCTTGCTCGACCTTCTCTGTGCTCTTTCAACTGCTCAACCCCTGCTCTCTCATCAAATACACTTTTGTGACTTTGGAGACAAGGATCAAATGTCAGATCTATATATTTATTATATATATATATGCATGCAAACTATTACAAATGAACAACTGAAAGCAATGGAGGACTCTTCACATCGAAAAGCGACTAAAAAGGGGTACCTTGAGCTTCAAAAAGCAATGCAAAAGGTTCTTGATCAACTGTGAAAATGTGAGTTCGAGTGTTGATGAAATTAATGGATGAATGAATTATGGTCTATAATCTGTACCCCAGCATTAAATTGCATCCCATGCTTTCACAGGATATTGCTAATGCTCATCAAATTATCTCTTCTTCTGAATGGGTCTTGACCTGAATAAATGGACCTGCCTTGCTATTGGTTAGTTAAAGGTCTGTTTATGCAGGACTAGTGCACCACTTATTAAGCCACTTCTTCTTCTGTTCAGATATTATTACATCTTTTCAGTCAGAAAAGAGTTCTTGTTGCTTGGCAAAAAAGCACCCAAATGACAGATAATGTGAGATATTGCAGAGATTACAGGAGTGAGTATGAACATGTCTGCACAGCGACACAGAAGTCTGCTTGAGCGCATAAACAGCCTGAGCTTCTTATCTTGTGTGCCGAGCTCTAAGTGTGTCAGACACATTGCAAAACCAATTACAGGTATAATGTGATTAGCTCTGCCAGAGTAATGCAGTCCAGTGGATTTAAACTCACAGGCACCCTCGCAAACACTCTCAGAGCCTAGGACTGCCACATTACGTTCTGCAGCCAGCTACCAAAAGCCTGATTTGTTCTGCCTCTCATTCCTTCACTACTGGCATCCTTCTCTCGCTTCAACCTTCACTCCATCCGTCCGGATGGATGGATGGAGCCGGACAGCGTGAGGTGGGAGCTCATCCATGTCCAGTGACAGTTTAATGATGTCAGCTTGGTTTCATTCCACTTCCCATCACACACCCACTGTGTCTGTCTCTTTTTAACCTTACAATATTTACACACATGGCCGACCGCTTCACTCTGCCCTGATACCCCCAGAGCCACTTGGCTCAGCCTGTGTGGGTTATATGAGGACGTGGGGAATTGAGAGATAACACAGGTTAACATTCATGTGCTGTGAATGTGTAGGTGTGGGTTGAGTCTAGCTCCGGCCATTGAGGGGTCGGGTGGATAACACTGTGGTCAAGACCCGGATCAGAAAAGGCTTTCTCATCTTATCTCATGCTATCTTGACAGATTGCTGCTGCTTTATCTGCTCTGCTGATACATTGTTTCTCCATGGTCTGGAGATGGCATATGACATTTACTTAACTTACACAATGTGATGCTTTTCCGACTCCAACATAATATTATAATAATTACAATTATAATACATTGTAATGTTAACATATTTATTACAATCTTGCAAAGTATCTGATCTGATATCGGATATTATGGCTGTTTGAGGAAAAAAAAAACAACTTATTTTTAAGATATGTATGCATGTGTGTGTGTAAATACCCTCTACAGTATACTGTTCCAAAAAGTCAGTTACCCTCATACATTCATATAAATTTTCATCATCAACTGTATCATTATTCATTTAGCATCTCAACTTACAGCATTTTAACTGAAATGTAGATTTTCAATGGCTCAGCATACATTGTTGCATCCCTAGTCTAAGGCACATTTGGAAAATCATTACTTAGGTTTTTATTTAATTTAAATTATTATTATTACTTATTTTATTGTATTGTATTTATAAAAATGTTCTAGGTGAACAGACTTTTTGGCAAATTGTGTCATATAAAAATTTTATTAAAAAAATATACAAATAAAAATTACTCTGATCCAACTCTTCCACTTCAGAGCTAGTATAGTACCAGGCAAGCATCAGTCCTCAAAGGATATGCCAGCTGGTGTTAAATATGCTCTTTTATTTGTTATTTTTTTTCTTCAGTTTTGGTCTTTTATTTCACTTTGCTCTTGTTTGTTTTCTTTGTTCTTCTTTTTCATCAGTCACTAGAATGTAATGCTGAATGCCAACAAAGTCTTCTCATCTATTGTGGTAATTTGCCTCAGATCAGGAGACATGAGCCAGAGACGGAAGTACACGGTTGTTAATTTTTCGTCCACAGGGAATCAACCAGTGCATGTATTTGCAAATTTTCTCAAGGTACATTATTCTGCTAAATAGTGCCTGGACTTAAACAAATAAAAGATAATAGAATCTTTCCTTTTCCTGTTGAATTGATAGCAAGTGATTTCACAAACTAATTAGCACAGCTGACCCCTGCCACGGTTGCTTGCTATTATGAATACACAGTTGTTGTTGTTTTTGTTTTTGTTTTTGTTTTTTCATTTAATGTCATATTGAGAAAAGCAAGGGAAACAACACGTCTGTGCTCTGGAGAATTGTTAATAATTCGGTGACAATTTCACAGTTTGATTCTTAAGCTTCCCACAATACAGATATTGAAATCTTTTTCACAATTAATATTAGGTGGCCTACACCATAAAAAATAAAAAAATAAGGTACAATGTACTTATTAGGGTTATGTTTTATTGGGAAAACAGTTTTGCTTATATTAGGGTGGCATACTGTATATGTAAGGTTAGGGACATGTTTGGCAATACGGGTAACACGTGGTGATCAAATTAAATCAAAACAGAAAGACAATGACACATGAATTCAAAACAGACAGAACGTAACACCTAACTGGTCTTATGGGATACATTTTTAGTGAGTCACAAAATATGTACTATACTAATAAGTACATTTTTCAAAAGAAATTAACACTGGAGACAGTCAAACTTGACAACTTTTTTTTTTCCTTTTCATATACTTTTACAGACTTTTGATTATTTCAGTTACTTGGAGAATATCCTGTTAATACTTTAAAACAATATTAATGGTGAGAAATTTGAAAACTGATGCTTTTGAATGTTTTCATCGCACATGTCCACCTTTATATCTATATGTTTTTATAGTTCAGTGGCTTATCAGTGTACAGAGATGTACATGAGAGGCAAGGAGCTTTGGTTCGAATCCCGTGTAACTACAGTACGGTTCAACAAAACAGTTCAAATCTGCATAAAAGGTAATGCACAGTTGCGTCAACAAATGCATTTTTATATCAGTTTTGCATTTGTTAACCTACCTTTTGGGTAGGTTTATGGTTGGATTTGGTATAGAGCATATTTTCAACACGATTGAATGTGTGCGTAAAATTTTAGCAACAGTCCCCGGATATTTGAGTCCTGAAATGTCGCAATGCCTACCTGAAGCTACATAATAAAAACATAGCAATATCTTCCAACAGTATATCAATGTAATAAAAATGGGATATGGTTCACGTATTGGACCTGTTTTATAGCACCATTTCTCTTTGAAACTGCGGTAAAATGTCAAGTAAAGCATGTAAAAGCTGTGTTGCACAAAAAGTGCACAGAGGTCCATGTTTTTTTTTTTTTTAGACCAGGTTGCAAGTAACATAGCATAACTGCCCTATTTGCTAAGACCGGGAAAAAAGTGCTTCCTCTTGATAGTATTCAAATGTGTTCCATTCCATTTGAGGAAGTAGCTTTTATTTGGCCCACCTTGTCAAAGTGCTGCATCTAATCAACAGTTTGTGCAGTCCATCTCTGCCGGCTTGTTATGCACCATGTGATTTGACAGTCAAAATCAATGCCACTTAAACGGGTGGTGCGATTTTCTGAACGCCCGAGCCGCTAGTTTGCCTCCTCCTATATTGATCTCATCTATCTGCTGTGATTCCGTAGATCCGTTGCCTTGGGTTTCATTTCGTGCATCCTCAACATTAGCATGCAAATGATGTTTTCTTCTTCTGTATAATACTTTGTCTGTGCAGTCGGCCAGCAATTTGATGTGTCATGATAGGATGGTGCACTTTGTTTATTTAAAAACGTAATTCATTTATGATTTTTGTATCATATATTTCTAATTGTTAATTTTGACTCTGAAGTATCCTGGTATTGTGACACTTCACAAAAAGGTTCATTAGTTAACACTGTCTAACAACATTAGTAAACATGAACAAAGAATAAACAATATTTCTACAGCAGTTTTTTTTTTTTTTATCATAGTTGAGGTTAATTTTAGCAATTACCAATGAATTATTAAAAATTATGAGTTGTGTTTGTTAACACTAGTTAATGCACTGTGAACTAACATGTATAGACAATGAGCAACCACATTTTTATTAGGTAACTGTAGCAAAGACTGATACATATTATAATATGTTAGTTACCCATGAGATTTTATAAGAAAAATATTAATTATATATATATATATATATATATATATATATATTTGTTTTATTAAAGAAAATATTTAAGGTAATTAATTATGATTTAAATTATTTTTAATTAGTAATAATACTATCAATAACAGCAGCAATAATAACAATAATATATATAAATGTGATTGTTGTCTTAATTTGACAATGTTCTGTCACTTGAAAAGATTGTTTTCATAGAAATCTGTATGCATTTGCATTTGCATTCCACTTCAATCCACCATGTCGCTCTACTGTAGAATAGCTGCTGCATCTCTCAACATCTTAATATATTGTGTAGCAAATAACACCAGCTGCACAGAGGCAAACAAACACCCACAACAAGCAAAACATTTCATAGGTGGCCTTCAAAAGTCACAGAGGTTTAATCGTAACAAAGCATTGGGTCAAAACAGAGAAATCTAATTAAAGATCGTTAATGAGACCCACATGATAAATTGACCTGTAAGAGTTGATTGCCGCCCATATATTAAAGTTGATTTCATAATGGCCGCATATCCACATGAAAATACGCTCAAAGGTCAGAGCCAGCATTTCAGAGCTTGTCGGTCGGTATGATGATGCTTTATGAGTTATAATGCTAATAATAATGAAAAATGTTATCAGCGGCACCACTTATTAGTCATGTTAATAACTCTTGCATGAGAGATTTTTATTTGGAGTTAGGGAATGTCCCACTGGACACTTGATTAATTAGATCAAAATGTTTAATTGAGGTGCTAAAGAGAGACCCAGATGCTTATCACAGCATTGAAGCAGAAGAGATCAAGAAGGTGTTTTACTGCTTTATCTCACCCTGTTTTCCATAATAATAATCTTCGGAAATTCATTAGCACAGGAAATGAATGCAGTAATTGGAGTGCTTGCTAATTTTGCAGGAGGTGATAACCCAATATACTTCCTAAGTAGCATGTGAGGGCCAGCATTATGTGAATGCAGTGTATAATTGTGATCAGGACCCCGACATGAAGAGCAAACACATATTAATGATAGCCTGACTTTACATTATCCTGTTTATTACTATGCTACTTACCAAATATATAAATGCACTTGAAGGATTGATTTGAAATTATTGCATTAGGCAATCAGGGATTCCAGATTAGCCTGTCGCTGTTTATTTTGCAATAGCGGCATGTATCAGGAGTTTTACATATCTAATAAATTAATAAACATGGACGTTCTGATTCATGCAAATAGAAAGGCAGTGTTCTTTTTTAGGATAAATGAATGAATAAATGATAGTAAGCTTTTATACATTTATTCATTAGCTTTTATATTGCACTGAAACCAAAGTTCTAAATATATTGTATTGTTTTAGAAATAATTATATTATGTTGACAGTGTAACAGTATAGCCATTTAAGGTTACTTTCTTTTAATAAATGTGATAAATATATTTAATATGTGAAAAATATAGGCCTATATACTGTTTTTTTCAAGACATTTTCGTATTTTAAATGATTACAAGCAAAAATGATTTTTTAAAGTTATTCGGCTGAAATATTTGAACTTGTCTTCCACAAAAACGTTTGCATGATTTGTTTTTGATGTTTAAAATGCTTTGAAAACGGCAATAATAATTGCCTTTCACTTCAACTATAACAGCTTGTAAGTCTATTATCAACTCAAACAGAGCTTTTCATTTGCTTTCACAGTTTGTCAGGATGATGGGTTGCTTTACAATTAATTATATTGCATTTTGGTCATATAAATCACTTGCACATATAGAGAAAATATGTGGGTAAAGAAAAACGCCTTTAAAATAATACTCAATAATAGCTCATTCACTGAACAAATTTTGTCTTTCTGAATGTGTTTCTATAATTTTATGCTTAATGTTGTTGATGGGAAATATTGATACCATACTGTTTTCTTTGCAAGTGTAATTAATAATTGTCACTTAACTTATTATACATTTTAAATGTGCTTTGGTTGCTTGGAAACAGAACAAAACAACAAATTAAAGTGAATTGCAACATGCTCTTCATCTGTTAGTGAGTTACATTAGCTAAAAAGCATGCACAAACACTTTTTATAAAGTTCAATTGTGGTCTACATGCCTAAAACTTGTCTTGTTTGAAGTGTTTGCATTGGTAATGTGTTTTTGCTGTTTTTGTGTTTTATTTTTTAGCTTTGCAGAAATATATAAAGAGGCATGTATTCCCAATGAGCCCTGGTTAAAAGTATTAATATTTCACAGTAAAATTGCATCTATGTTTGATTCTAGCTTGTATTTAGTGTGCTTTAATCTACTCTACTTCAGGATTTACTCAGCTAGAAAATATTATTTTCCATGCAACAGTGAATAGGAGTGCACCAGAAGACTACTGGTGCACATCAGTGAAGGGTTGCTGTATGAAGGCACTGGAATCATATTTTAAAATGCCATGAGCATGTATGCCTTTATTACCATACATCTAATGACAACAGTGTCCAATGGAATTAATATGTAGATACAACTGCATGCCTTCTGCCCATGCAGAGGAGGCAATTTAGCCTAAAATAGTGCTGAATTTGAAATTATGCAAATGACATGTGCACCTCATTATTCCTTGCAGTTCAAGACTAGTTTATTATATAAAAAGCACACATCTAACAGAGCAAACTTTATGTTACAATAAGTCAGCTAAAAAGCGTGTGTTTTTTTTTGTAAGTAAGTTAAGGTTGACTGCTGAAAGCATTGAAAACATTTACCAAATGTGAGCCTAATGATAAGATATTACGCATTTGTGCACATTAATATGCATTATTCTAGATCTACAAAACAACATTAGCAATGATGAAAACCAGAGCTTTTGATGACAAATTCAATTCTCCTGACACTTTTTCACATTTACACACAGGCGTAGGTTTGATGTTATTGCAGGAAGGGCAATTCTTGGAAAATACATGTATATATATATATATATATATATATATATTCTTAAAAAAAAAAAAAAAAATGAATCACAGTTCATCATTTTTTTTTTTCTGATAATGTGTTGAGAAAATGCTATTACACCATTATTATAGGGAAAATAACATCTGTGTTCCCAGTAGGCCTGACTATATTCTACAGATATGGTCTTCCATTTAGATTCAGTCATTTGTTAAGTGCTTTGAATTTGATCATTGTTCTTTTTTTCCTCTTTTTTCTTAATAAAATAATATAAAAATAAATGTAACTTAAATTTACTTAATTATTTTAAGTTAAATTTAATAAAAATGTGAATTAGTTGTGGATAGAAACATAATTTTTAACTTAAACCAGTAATATATTTTACATGTATCTGAATCTCAGTGACTTTGATAAAGATCACATACTTTTTCTTGTCAAAAATTTAATTTATAACACTATCAGGTGACTATTCTATATACTATTTTACAATTGTTTTATAAATTTATAGCACAACTCACGTTTAGTATTTTTTATTGTTAAATATCCTGTTTCGCGTAAAAATGTCACAATGTGGAAGAAAAATTGGTTTCCAACAGCAATTCAAATCGACTTCAATGATCTAAAATCAGTCCTACAAACACATAATCTCTGCAAATTGAAATGTGGAACAATAATCTTTACTCAAGTGTATCCGAGTGCTTTATTTCTATCAGAAAGCTGCCTGTCTTCATTTCCCTATGATTGCTAGCTGTCTGCGTGTTTGTTTAGAGGATCACCACCCACTTAGTCATGGATCTTGACTTCTGTTGTTGAAGCGAATCAGACGTCGATGCAAATCCTGCAGTGAGATGCAAAACAACAACACAACAAGCAGGTTACAGGTCTGGGAGAAAGATAAGCACATGAGAGGGAGGGGAGAGAGGGGAGGAGACTAAAGTCATTGGTCAGTAGCCACCAGCAAATTGAAATCTAAGCAATTTGCTTAATAAAATTAGTTAGGTCATTGACTTCCTTATGAGAGGTAGTTTGGTTAAAAACGCTCAAACCCACAGAGCAACCGCACATCTGTGCATTGTTTCACAGGTACCATCCGCTGGAGACAGCATTCGTACACACATAAACACACGTGTACCTTTTGTCTGAGCTTCCACAAGCCGAGTGGATTTTTGGAAGTGTAGGGCATGTGCGATACGGCGGCAGAGGATGACCCTAAAGTGGCAGAGGGGGCTGGTTTGGTGTCAGACGACCAGACATTTCCCTCTGTCAGATCTCCAGAGACTGCTGAGCTGACCCAAACTGGGGACGTTCTGCCAGGGGCCACCCTGACCCCCTACAGCCCACTGCGGGCACTGCATCGACCCTGGTGCTTGGTTCTGGTGCTCATCCTGCTGGTTCTCTCTCTCCTTTTCAGCTGGGCGGTGGTGCACCTCAGCTTGGGGGCTCGAAGAAAACCCTTCAGGATTTCCTCTAGCTACAACCAGCCCGGAGACATGGAGATAGTGACCTATGACCCCCGCTTCACCACGAACTGCACCATACGTGAGTTTTCAAGCTTTTGATATGATTTGATGCGACTGTGAAGGTTTTGTATGCCACAATCAATTATCAAAATATGCGTACTTTTTGATTCAAATTTTATTTTGTTGTATGTGCTTTTTAGCAAAACTTTTTTTTTTTTTTTTGCAGTTTTTGCTTTAGTGCTTTCTGCTGCCATATACACATTTTTTAAGTGCTCATCAAGGCTGCATTTACTTGATCAAAAAAAAGAAAGGCTATAATATTGTGAAATATTATTAAATTTAGTTTTAATCTTCTCAAAAGAGAACACTTATTATTTGTTCATTCTTAGAGGGCAGTCTATAAAGGGAGTCTGTAAAACCTCATTAAGTCATTGACACTGAATATAGAATACTGCAAATGGTTTCAGGGCAGGATATTGCAGTGCAGATGCGTCTGTGATTTACAACTTATTGGTACAAAATAGTTACATATATATATATATATATATATATATATATATGTGTGTAAATAGTGTTGCAATGCTTTCAGTTGAAAGTAGAAACAAAGTAATATACATTTGACGCAATGCATTTGCCTCACTCCAAGTCTTTATTTAGTTATGAGTGTACTGACTGCATTTTGTATATACTGTAAGAAGAGCAACTGCCTTATGCCACTTCCTCATTTTAACTACAACATTTACTACAGAGCACTCGTGCTTTTTAGATCAACAGCAGCAACTTAGATTTTTTTTCCACTCCTTTTTTAAATTTTCTGTTTTTTTGTTTTTTTTTCTGCTCTGTGCTTCCTGATTCAATAACTGGCGGGGAAATTGCCCATGTCTGACCTCAGGGAACAGAACGCTGCTTGTCATGCAAATTCAGAGGCAGACAGATCTCTAATTGTTTCAGGTTTGTGTAGTTCAGTAGCCCAGTTTTTTTTTGCGTCTGCCCAAACAAATCCCTCCGGGGGTCACTCTGTCAGACAGGCTGTTCTCGTCCTGAGGCACGCCGTGTTCCTCTATTCTTGCTGCTAAATACCCTGTTCTCTCTAGCTCTAATCCACCCCCGCTTGCCATAATAGATATTAGCAGATTGACATGTTTTACAGCGTGGCTTGCCTTCCTGAAGCACCTGCCACTAGAGCTCGAATTACCTGCCACCCCTAAATGCGCTCACTTGAAGTACTGATTTGCAAAGCTGAGGGTTGTGTGTGTGTGTGCAAGAAAGATGTGCTTGAAATTTCCCTTTAATGAAATTAAGTAATTTCTGTAATCAAAAAGCTATAAATGTGACCCTTTTTACTTTGGTTTTGCCATATCAGCTTTACTAAATGATCTGGAACTAACGCAAGACAATGAAAGACCAAAATGTTGTTATATTTTCTGGAGAAAAAAGTAAGTGAGTGCGAAACTCACTGCCATAATAAAAAAATATATTATTTTATTATAATAATTAAGTTTAGTCATTGAAGTGTTTTGAGCAGTCTTTAGATAATTGTTTCAGGGTTATGTGGTAATTCTATATCTAGAAATACTGAAATAAACATTAATATGTAAGCTTAGTCACTGGTTATTGCAATCTCAAATAAACTTAATGTACCATGTAAATGTTCTCAGTAGATAACTATATCATCAAACATTAAAATGAATATAAATCCTTTACACTTCAAAATAAGAGTAATCAAATGCATTGTATTTAAACTTCAATATTTAACATCTGAAAACAAATCCAGGCTATAACAATAGGAAATATGAGATATATTATTATATTCTATTCTATTCAAAATAATCAAAATAATCTTGTTTTCTGTTTGAAATAAGATTATTTTGCTTACACCATTGGCAGATTATATTTTAGATATAATATTTAGGAATTTATATTTTCTTTTATATTTTATATTTTAGGAAAAAGGAATTAAATAACTTTATTTTATTATTATTTATTTTTATTTTTTTTGCAGTGTACGCCTCTCATGTTACAAACATTCAGCAAAAAACTATTTGCTTTCCAAAGCGCTTTCACCTTATCCCAGCAGAGCTACAATGAGCTCTGCCGTCACCTCAGACTCAAGACAATGCGGAGGTGTAGATCATCCAATCATAAAACCTTAACTCACTCCCTGTTTGTTGCTGTCTGAGTCATCTGCTTTTTGCTCCCTCCAGCAAACCTGATTTTGATTACACCACTATCATAAAAATGTGTCTAGCAGGCTGAACCGAGTTGTGCAGAGGTTTGATGAGGTCCATTTATATTCCTTGAGTTATCCTCTCCCTTTTTCTTGCGAAACAACGTAGTAAACGGCCACTGCAGTGCCTTACTGTGAGTGCAAAGTGAAGGTGTTCAATTTCCCACCATCTCTCACCATGTGTCAGATGACTTCAGAGAAAGTGTCCCTGCATCGATTCATTTTATGATCACTTATATTAGATGCTTCTCTAATTAACTTGGTTGAATGCAATGAGGAGCCAGCCAGTTAATAGCAGATTTAGCTTAAAGGTTAGAAAGATTACTGGTCATGTATCTCTTTAAGTGTAAGTATTTATTTGTTAGATCATGTGTACTGCATAAGATAACAGTTTTTTGCTCATTACTTGTTGGATGCGTCATAACATTTATTAAAACATTATTAAATTATTATTATTATAATTGGGCATAATTACATTTGTTTGAATAAACTACTCATACATTCTTAATTCTGATAGATTTTATTTAGATTAAATTACTCTTAAATCTAAATAAAATCTAAATTGCCCCATATATTAAGCTATCCAAAAAGCATTACAAAATATTATTTATATACTGTGACATGATTACACCTTTTCTGGTTAGCATGATAAATAAAAAGAAGAAAGAAGAACAACAACAAAAAAAAAAGTAATTACAAATACTAAGTATAAGCAACAGTTTGGACAAGAAAACAAAGTCAAAGTTACCCTTATCTTTTAATGTAAAAAGTTTTCACTCCCCGGCTCTTAATACATTTGTTTTCCTTCTGGAGCATGAGCGAGCGTTTGAACCTCTGTAATAATTGCATACAAATTCCTCAGTTCTCCTTAGTGTTAAAAGATCAATCTCAAAATCATACAGCCATTGTTTGAAAGAGTTCAGATACACAAAATGCTGCAAAACCAAAGAATGTATGGAACCTAGAGGATTTTTCTGTAGAAGGCAGGAAAAACAAGGAACTCATGAAAAAAGTATCACTGACTAAACACAATATGCAGCTGTAGATCATTCAGATAACAACACAGTATTAGAATCAAGGTTTGTAAACTTTTGAATGGGGTCATTATTATATGAATTCAATTATTATATTCTCTTGTGGACTATATGTAAACATATTTTTTTGTGAAATATTGTATTCAGGTCAGTACTAAATAAACCATAGCATGCAGTTTGTATGATCCCTCATATTTTGATAAAATAATGATCTTTTTTTAGATTCTGAAAAAGGGATACAAACTTTTGAGCTCAACTATACATGTTGATATTGTTTGTTTATAATCCCCTGTGTCCATTTAGTTCTATTTGCCAAAAATATTTAATAGTATGAATAGTGCTTTAGTAGTTTATTTCATCTTAGTGAATTAATCATAAATCAGTGGCAAAGCATCTCAGATGATCAATTATTACTGCCTCGCCACCGTGTGTCCCGTCTTTTAATCATGCAAGTGAAATTCTAAAAGATGACAACATGAATATTAATTGCAGAATATACTGGGAGCACATGTGCACAAACAACTCAATTTCCCTCAACGCATTCTTATTTTGTCATCAGCCATTCAAGAAAACAGGCTGCATCCATTCATTCATTTATTATAGCAACTGGGACCCATAGGGGCTTGGACCAGCAGCCTCATGTTCCCCAGTCTATATCCTTCCCCATTAAGCTGTGCAGCTGTCAGGGTCTAACATGGTGATGCTCGCTACTTTACAGCCTGGGATGGACCGTGGAGGTGTGCCAAGCCTTTCCCCCAACCATCAATCATTCAGGCCCACGAGACTGAGTGAGTGAAATGAGCTGTGCCATGAGCGGGCGAGAGGCGAAAATGTGAATCCCAGCAAAAGTCCAGTGGGGATGACGCTTAGTGCTTCTCTAGTCAGACTGTGGTGTGCTGAGGGATGTGTGCTCATGGGCTCAATCTTGAGTCTTTCATGAGGGACAGCTTGTCAAGATATGTTTAAAGAGAATTATATCGATAAGTTGATTTGATTAGGAAAATCTCTATCAAAAGTGATGTCCTGAAGATGATGATGATGATGGCAATCATTAGTGATGATCAAGATCAAATGCCTGAATCAGTCTGAAAATCAAGTGAACTTAATTGTATTGAATGTAAATTTTACCTTAAGTAGGCTTTTAAAATGTGCATTTAGTAGTTATGTCGAATTAAGAGCTGTAAAGAAATGCAATTACTTTAATGTGTTCAATCAACATGCTAAAGTAGCGTTTCTGATCCAAAAGTGGGTCGCGAGTGAACGGCAAAAGAAACGGTGTGAAAAACCCCCCAGAATTTTTCAATTCTTCTGATGCAAGACTTTTATTTTAAAAGACGTGCATGAAAGCTGTTGACATTTCTGCCAGATGCAGTTTAAGTAAAGAGCGCCTGGGAAAAATGCACTGTCCCCATGCAGTATTTGCGCTCCAATGAGATGTTGACAGGCTCAATGTCAGTGTCATTATTCTATTGCTTTTTTTTTCGTAACTTGTTATGAAATAAAAAGTCTCTCAAAAAAAAAAAGCGAACTGTCCTGTCAGACATTATATCATGTTCATAGCGAGCACTCACACGCGAACGTGGCACCACACTGTATTTCACTTCAGTAAAGCGCATGCAATGCGTGAAAGTATAATACCAAAAACATTAAATTACATAACTGACACTGCATTTGTTAGCTGGAAGAATTTGGTGTGATATTCTTCATCTTAAAGAGCTAAATAGTTTTGTATCCGATCCGTGGTAACTGTTGTTTCCATGAACCATAAAACATTAAAATTAGTTTTAGTTCACTATACATTAAAATGTATATTACATTGTACATTTGGCACAATAACCATATTATTAAGACAATTAAATTATAAATTACTGTAGATGGGCTAAAGTTGAAGTGGATAAAAAAAAATTAAATCAATTTTTTATTCTTTACAATGGAGAGTATGGACATGTGTTGCAGACCTTCACCGGCAAAAAAAAAAAAAAAATAGATGATTTAAAAAAAGAGGGATAGTTCAATCAAAAAAGTTACTACTTCTTACTCATCCTCACCTATCGCCTATAAGATAACTTTTTTACTTCATTAAAACAGCAAAGGAGATTGTAAATAAATCCATTGCTTATGGCAAATTAATACACTGCTCATCTGTGGTAAACTGATAAAAAAAAAAAAAAATATATATATATATATATATATATATATATATTAATAAAATAAAATAAAAATACAGCTATACCAAATTAATACCTGTGGCTCCTGATGATAAACTGATATCTTATGAAGAGAAACAATTGGTCTGTGCAAAAATTAGTCTGTTTATTATTTACAACTTTATTACCTTTAATTTACAGAAAACTGTTTTCCAAAGGAGACATATGCAAGCTGATGCTGCATGTTTGCAATGGAGAGTAAGAACGTCTCGGTTAAGTATGTAACCCTCGATACCTGAAGGAGGGAACGGAGACCTCACATCGTATATAAGCTTTAAGAGGACCAATCTACTTTGCATTATGAAAATATGAAAACATGTTAATGAACATTGCACTGATTGCATCCAGCTGCAGCTTATCACCGCATGAGTATAAGCATTGCGATCTTGAAGGATCGCGTTTGCGCCAATGAGATAGCTGGTCTCATTTGCATTGAGTCTATTACTGTGCCCAGGAGCGTTATTTGTTGGCTGGGCAACAGCATGCTCTTGGCAAAGTTCACCCTGAGTCTGAGATTACATGGCAGAAGAGAAATACCTTTTGCCTCTCCGCTTCCTCAATCAAATAAAGCTAAAACTAAATAAATATAAACATTAAGTAAAATACTGTTGAATGGGTGATAAATATTATGGCTGGTAAATAACCTCAGTTTGGATGATCTGCAAGATATAAATTTAAATTCAATTAAACTTAAATAAATAAACAATCCAACCTGGTCTCATAAAAATATGTACCTCTATGCACTTTTTGTGCAACACCGTATACGTGCCTTACTGCCTGTTTTGCCGCAATTTCAAAGTAAAATGTCCACTGCGTATTGCTAAAACGCAGGTATACTTTTATTATGTTGATATAGGTATTGCATTGTGGTGGTTCAGAATTCAAATATCCATGGACTATTAATAAAAGTTTATTAATAAAAACTTTTCAACTTAATATTAAAAAAAAACAGCTTGCACATGTATCTTCAAGATGCTACTTCAGGGGGTTTGGAACAAAGAAAATACGTTTTAACTTTTTTTGTTGGTTTTGTTGTTGTTCTGTCTATCCAGAGTTGATGGGATGTGATAACTTCAAAGTTATAACTCAACAAAGTGGAACATGCACTTTGGCTGCACTACACTACACAACCTCACAATGTTCTTGCTGCCAAGCATCAATGCAGCAGCCTTGTGTCTCGTAAACTTGATTTTATTTTCAGGCAGACTGGTGTTTTGCCTCAAAGACCAATGCGAGATCAATTGTTGTGCACAAATCAAATTTAAAAAGCCAGGAAAGTATTTATAATATTTTCCTTTCATTTACCAGCCATTAAAATGTCACAGTAATAAATGTTTAGCCCACTGGCCTGGCCCAACTGTTTGTATAAATCAGCTGTAGCAGATGATCTGGGACTGAGCATAAATAGTAAAGAAAATTTTGGGAAACAAACAAAAAAAATATTTGCAAATTTACAAATAAACTACAGACCATGGGGCTTTCCAGATTGACAACAATATGCAGTGACAAAGAGCATGGAAATCATTTATTTTCAATGAGAGTTGGCAATTTGAGGCCCATCAGCGAATTTGTGATGCAAAAGAGTTGAGTAGAGTTCAACTTCATGCAAATGAGAAGCAATGAAATTAAAACTACCAATGGGGGTACTAAGAATTTAGCTCATCATTAAGCTCGAAAAATCGTTGTTTATTAAGATAATATACTATATAATATTAAGATTATACAATTGTAAAATAGTCTTTGATTCCTCTCACTTTACTCCTCAGTTCTTGTCCCATCTCCAGCACAATTTATCCTCTCACACTGTCCCTGCCCTGTAGGCATTCACATCTAAAATTCCTATTTTTTTTTTTTCTTATTTCAAAGAGTACAGCTTATTTGTAATGCATTTATTAACCTTGTTTGCCCCAGGGTCTTCTTAGAAACATTTAGAAAGTCTGCCATTGACAGAGCAGATCGCTGCTGTGCTAACATGCATTAGAGATTTCCAGAGGACCTGCGATTAATGTTTTTCCAAGAGAAAGGTCAGGCTGTGTAGGTGGCACTTACATATATTTACTTTGAAAGAAAGATAGTACATCATAAAATGATTAAAGTTACCACACTTGGTGTTTTATGGACTTGGTGTTTCATTTCATCTTGTGAAATAACTTGAAATGAAATCAAAATGTGAGGGTAAATGTCTGCTACATTGGTTGTCACATAATTTCACTATTTGCAATTAAAGATATTATGTCAGCTCTATACCATGTAACCTTATTCACATGAAGAGTAGACAAAAGTATTATTCGCATCAACAGCTTCAGACAACTTCAGAGTGTTAAAAATCTACACTCCCAGCCATCTCTGAAGTCTGCAAGTCTGTTTGCTTTAATCTCTGGAGTCTCTTTCTCAATCATCTTTGAAAGGCAGCAGTTTGAGCTGGAATGTTGCTGTCCAGCTTCGCCAAGCACTAGGGTAGCATCAAGGAACGAGGCCACCATGGAATCAAAGAGGCTCTATGCCTCAAATATGTAATAAAGCAGCCAGACGTGCCTCCCATCTCTCTCAGGCATCCTTTGATATAAAGACACTGGCCTTTGTGATACCTTCTGAATGGCCTTTCTTGACCTGGGGCTCGTTCTTCGTACATCGCTAACTCAGTTAGCTGGATTTGATTGTTGTGGATTTGTCCTGATCTTGGATCGTTCGGTTCTTCGACGCTCTTCTGGGACTTGCTGTCATAGCA
>JAUCMT010000119.1:25949-53712 GCA_032357475.1 Enteromius thamalakanensis
ACTGATTGGACTTGAGTTTAGGTTGTTATGAAGGAAAGTAAATATGGAAATTTTCCAATCGTTTTCTTTTTCTAAACAAAACGTATGATACATTGTGTTTTACAATTTGAGTTAAAGATGAGCGTCTAAGATCAGGTCAGGAGTCCAGGGCCTGAGACAGCAAGCGTTTGTTTCAGGCTGATTGGATTAGCACCCGTGCATCTGAATGACACGTGTCTGCTAAATAGATCAAGGCTGGGTAAAGTTCCTGTTCTTTATTTGCATGCTTTGTTTCAATGGTCTCCACCTCTCTGTACCCTTCTCCTTTAAATGTATATAAACTACAGTGTTTCACAGACCACAGCTAGCTTCTCAATAAAGAGGAACATCTGCTGGAAGATATCCAAACATCTCCTGGTCTTTGGGAAAAAGTTTACAACAAAGGTAAGGAGAGACCATATCACTTTCATAAGAGGTGTATTTAAAATGTTTATTATTGTTTTTATGAAAATGCAGATGCTCTTGATAGCAGGGATGCCCAGAACCTGGTTGACTCTGCTTTGGGTGTGTTACTGGAGAAATGAAGAGAATACAGTTTATTTAATAAAATGACCATTTATGGTTAACGTTATCTTGTAAATTACACCTCACCAACCATTTCAATAAAATATCAATGTATTCTGAAATGTTTTTGTTATTTCGTTTCTAATGATTATGAAAGTAAAATTAAATTAAATTTCAAATTTATTTGTATAGCGCTTTTCATGATACATATCATTACAAAGCAGCTTTACACCAAAGTAATGTTTGACAGTATATGTAGTAGTAGTTTGTACTGTTTTGTGTTCATACGGCAAAGATGTGAGGTAAAGATCAATTAATGACACAATCAAACAGACAAGGAACATTAGAAGAGTTCGGTAGTTGTAGCTGTGTGTTGTTCCTGGGTTGGCATCATCTGAAGTCCTCTGTGGGGTTGGTATCATCTCTTCTTAAGTGTTCTACATATGTGGGATACCGTAGAAGCGAAACACTTGCTCCATTACAATTTGAGCGATCTCCCAGGCTGTGGGTAACTTAAGTAATGGCACAAACCGACAGGCTTTGGAGAATCCGTCAACTATGGTCAAAATGGTAGTGAACACTTTGGAGACGGGCAGGTCAGTAATAAAGTCCATAGCGATGTGCGACCATTGGCGTTCAGGTACTGGTAGAGGATGCAGTAGGCCTGCGAGTCTCAATTTGGAGGACTTGCTGATGTTACAGGTGGTGCAGTGGTGAATAAACTGTATGACGTCGCGGTAGAGGGTTGGCCACCAGAACTTATTGGTAACCAGTTCGGTTGTGGCCGTGATGCCTGGATGACCGGAGCTGGGTGAGTCGTGGACCTGGTGAAGGAGTCTCTGCCTCAGGATTTCGGGGACATATGTTTTGTCTACCGGACACTCAGCAGGGGTAGGGTCGGTGGCTAAGGCCTCGTCAATTTCGGTCATGATATCCCACCGAATAGGGGCAACGATTCGAGGTGGTGAAATTATGAAATTATGAATGGTGGTTGGTACTCTGATTCAGCCTCATGTTGACAGGAAAGAGCATCCGCTTTACAGTTCTTGGAACCCGGCCGGTATGTATAAGTGAAATCAAAGAGTCGTTTGGCTCCACGGATGAACTCTAGATTTCTGTGGTCAGTAAGTACCAGGAATGATTGTTTAGACCCCTAAAGCCTGTGACGAGACTCTTCTAACGCCAGCTTCATGGCGAGCCATTCACGATCTCCGACGTCATAATTCCTCTCGGCGGGGGTGAGCTTTCTCGAGAAGACGGCACAGGGGTACATTTTGCCTGGGTTGCCGTGTCTCTGTGATAAAACTGCCCCTACACCTGTGCTTGAAGCATCCACCTCGACGATGAATTCTTTCTCAGGGTCCGGGCGCCGTAAAATGGGTGCAGACGTGAAACGTGACTTTAGTTCGTCAAAGGCTGCTGCGCTTGAGGTGTCCCAGAGTAGGATGTTGGACCCCTTCTTAGTCATGGCTGTAAGCGGAGAAGCCACCAGACTGAAGTTTCTAATAAAGCGCCGATAGAAATTTGTGAACCCTAAGAATCGCTGCAGCTCCTTGATGGTACAGGGGCGTGGCCACTCGAGCACAGCTGTCACCTTGCCTTCATCCATAGTTACCCCCTCATGACTTAAAATGTAGCCTAGAAAGATGATTTTAGTTTGGTGAAATTCACATTTGAGGTCGAGTTTCGTGAAATAATGTGCTTTACGAAGTTGTTCTAGGGCAGCAGGAACCAAGGGAAGCGGATACCTGTATTTTACTGTGACCTCATTGAGACCCCGGTAGTCTATGCATGGTCGTAGGGTGCCATCCTTTTTCTTCACGAAGAAGAAGCTGGCTGACGCTGGTGATGTTGACTGGCAAATATACACCTTTTCTAGTTCTTCGAGGATGTATTTCTGCATACTCTTCGTCTCCAGCTGAGATAAGGAGAAGATTCGACCCTTAGGTGCAACGGCACCGGGCAGAAGTTCCACGGCACAGTCGGTGGGCCTGTGAGGTGGAAGGTGTGTAGCCATGGTCTTGCTAAAGGCCACCTTTAAATCGTGGTAAGCTTTGGGCAGTTTGCTGAAGTCCTCCTCCGCAGACGGGTCGGTGGCAGGGGGCGTCATGGCTTGAATTGTGCGTCTTAGGCACTTGGTTTGACACCGTGGAGACCAGCGAACAATCTGACGATCCACCCAGGAGATGTCGGGGTTATGGAGTTCCAGCCATGGGAGGCCAAGGATGATGGCGTGGTCAGGTGATTGGATTGTGAAAAGTCTGATGTTTTCCTCATGCATGGGACCTATGAGCAGCTTCAGATCCTGGGTAGTGCAGGAGACTGCTACAGTTCCCAACGGACGATCGTCTAGGGATCCACATGAAAGGAGAGGCAAAGACAAGTGCTTAGCAAAGGCCTCATCAATAAAGTTTCCCTCAGCCCCTGAATCAATAAAAGCAGTGGTTTCTATACTTCTCCTCTTAACGAATAGTGCAACAGGAAATGTCATAGAGTGATTAGCATGGCTAGGACTCACCCGTGTGGATGCGGCTTGAGGAGGCCGCACAGGACAGTTGGCCCGTATGTGACCCGGCTGACCGCAGTAGAGACATAGATTCTCCTAAATCCTCTTATTGCGTTCATCGTCAGTGAGGTGAGTTCTTCCTAGCTGCATGGGCTCAGGGTGTGGCTGTGAGGGGGGTGAGGTGAAGGGTTGTGAAGCTGAGAAAGGTCGAGGACATCTGTAACACTAAATTGTCCAGTTGAATGGCGAGCTCCATAAACTGATCCAGTGTACGGCCCTCATCGCGGCAGGCGAGCTCTGACTGTAGCTCCCAGTTTAATGCTTTGCGGTAGATTGCCTTGAGGGGCTCGGGCGGCCATCTAGTGCGTGCTGCGAGCATGCAGAACTGCAAAGTGAAGTCTGCGGCAGAACTGGTTCCTTTTTTCAGGCTTAATATCTCCTCGCTGGGCTCGCGTCCATCAGTAGCATGATCAAAAACCGTCTTGAAACGTCGCATAAACTCCCTGTAGCTCATGTAAGCAATGCCCTGTCCCACCCACAAGGCTTTGGCCCAGTCAAGTGCTCTTCCAGTTAGCAAAGAGCAGACCACTGAAACTTTGCTTTCATCATCCGGGAAACCGCCTGGCTGGGGGCTAATGTAGAGGCCACATTGCAAAACAAAGCCCCGACATTTCCCAGGAGAGCCATCATACTTATCAGGAAGCGACACTCGTGCAACATTGCTGGGGTTTGGTGGTGACTGGGTTGCGTAGGTTGTGGGCAGAGCCATGGCGGCGCTCAGAGCCTGCATGAAGGAGTTCAATGTTTGCATGGACTGACCCATCTCTGACAAACGAGTGAGTTTTTCGAGCTGCTAATGATGTGTTTGTAACATGGCTCCCTGGCGGGAAACCTCTCGAGTTAACTCATGCATCGTTGCTGGATCCATTTGTGGCGAAGTTTTCTGTAAGCATGACTCAGCAGACAGTGGATCCATTCGCAACGATTTATCATAATCAAACATGCTATGGTCTTCAGGGGCAGACATGATCAAGAAAGGCAAGGCAAAACAGTTCCATGAGACAGGGGAAAGTTCGAGGTATCCAGCAGGGTTCATAAACAAAGTCCAGGCAAGGGTTCAGGGCAACAAGCGATAATCAAAAGTCCAGGTCCAGGCATAGATCGGGGCAACAAGCGAGAATCAGCGACGAGATAAACAATCCAAATGTAAACAGAAGAGTCAGTCCGAAAGGTAATCCAAGAAACGCTCAGAGTTGATGATAACGATCAAAACTTCGCATTGAACTGTAGTCCGTGGGTCCCTTAAAAAGTACAGATAATGCCGAACACCTGTACCAGAAATCCCCACAGGTTTTCGGCCAAAACGGGTCCGGGCAGGAACTAGTATTCGGGAGACGGTTCCCGCTGATGACGGCCGGACAGCGCCACAGAGGTCCGTTCGGTTACAATCGTCAACCTGGTTCCTGGATTTCTAGTGTGTTTTGTTAGATTTATTCGCTGCCTATCTTTGCCTGTTCCTGGACATTCTCTCTGCCTTATCCCTTGAACTCTGATTGCCGGAATTTGACCATTGCTTTGTTTACATTTCTGCTAACGTCCATGTCTACGCTGATTCTGTTTGCTGGTGCTCAACCCTGTTTGCTTTGACTCTGAGCTTAATAAATCAGATTTGCATTTGAACCCAAACGCCTACTCTACTCAATCGTTACAGATGTCAAAATCTCAAATCATTTAATTTGAGATAAAAATTATTCTGTTTTTTTAGGAATCTTTATTTATTAGATGTGAGATATACTGCTATAAAAAAAATATTTTGATGTAATCTCAAAAAGTCTGATATAATTCAATAGTAGGAAATGGTCAAAATGACAACAATGACTAAAGCTAAATAAAGAATAACAGTCCTAAATATTTGGGAGAATATAGTTAGGAAATTCATAAAAGCCATGGAACAGATGTTTCACAACAACAGGAAAAGGAAAATGTATGATCTGATTGGATTAAATAGTTATTCATCGGTTTACCATTCTCACGTTTAATTATTATTCCTGCTGCATTTCCTACACTGCTTTATGAAGAATTCTAATACAGGTCTGTAAAAGGGTTAATTAAATGTCTTAAGTATCATAATGTCACAGCTGCTGTCCGTGGTGCTGATTAGTACAGAAACCAGAAGTTTGTGACCGATTTTACTTCCACATTGTGACATACTTAAAACAGATAGAGATAAACAGAATATTGAATGAGGAAAACAATTCTACTTCTAATTAATCGAATGTAGTAAAATAGGCGTTTCATTCAGAAATTAACACTGACATTAAGAGTGGTGTGGTTAAGAATGTTACATGATGGCCCAAGCCATCAAACTGAGGTCACCAGAGAAGGGGAGGAGCATTTTCAGATTTGGATTAAAGATTTGGGTCCCACTTTATATACCTGTATACATACATAGTAACTAGATGCATATGTAGTATGTAACCACAGTGTAAGTACATAGTATCTACACTTGTAATATTTCTGTTACTACACACATGTAACAACCATCAGAATGGTGCAAAATACAAATGTGTAACAGGACATTGGTAACAACACTTTTTGGTAATGAAAATGCAAATGTGTAAAAGGACACTTTTTGTGAAATAAAGTGTTATACTTTATATTAAATAGACAATTGCTATGGATTTAGTATGTAATTACTCTGATGTTACACAGCAGTGGGCAGTAAATTGCGCTTTACATATAAAATGTGATTGGTGTCAAGAATGTTACTCTTTATATTAAGTGTGCAGTTCCTGAGGAGTTACCATGTATATATACACTGGTATTACACAGGTGCAACAGCTTCACCCACTTTACATATCCCTAAACCTACCCCACTACACCCTGTGGTCCACCCTGTTCCAGTACCTCTTATACATCCTGCTGTTACAAAATGTAATTCCTGTTACATGACTACTTAGTGAAGTGAAAAAAGTGTTGTTACCAATGTCCTGTTACACATTTTTACTTATACACACCATTCTGAGGGTTGTTACATGTGTAGTAACAGAATATTACAGCTGTAAATACTATGTAATAATAATAATAAATAATAATGTGCTATTTTAATGAAGTATAATAAAGTATGGGATTTTTTTGGGATCACGCAGACAGTCACACTTTCAATTTCTTAGACTCACAGGAAGAAATATACACCATATTTATTCTCAACATTTTCTCTATTGAGATACATATGCTACAGTCGAGAAAAGAGAAAAGTTCTATTTCATTTTGCCTTTGTGAATCTTGAGGAGAAACACTTCCAGCATCATTAGAATATAAAGCTTGAAAAAGTGTGTATTGTGCTGTGCTGAACATAACAAACACTACAGACTCACAAGTAGCAAAATGGAAATGAATTATAAAAGTGTCCATGAAATCTGGTTCACTCAATTTAAATAGGGTACGTGGAGTGTTTTAAAGACGCCCGAAATGAGAGCACAACATGCAGAAGCACAATCTTAAGAATTCATTCTTATGCAGCCAAAACATTTATGGCCCACCCTAAAGCTAAAGCATTATATGCGCACTAGACTCATCATCTGTTTTTATGGAATGCATCGCTCAAAGAAATATTCTTTTATCATACTGAAATCAACAAAACAAAACAGCCATTAAATAAAAAAAAAAAAAAAAAAGTTCTCTCAGTTTTCACAATAATATGTCTGGACTTTTGGAGATCTTTTAATGTAAACTTTGTTTTTTTTTTTTTTTTTTCCCTTGAAAAATTATGTTCCACTAAATATAAATGGCTTACATCAAAAGGGAAATTAAGATGGTTATACAGCCACATAAAAAAATATAGAGATTTACTGCAAAAGGTTACAGCGATAGCAAACACACCGTCTATCCTTCGTTCTTTTCATGACAAATTACCGGCAGTCTGTTCAGCCTGATGTGAGAACTGCTCATTAAGTTTGGCTTCATTGGACAATCAATCAACGGGGAACATGAAAATCCACCACGGTCCACTATTCAAATCATCTCAGGGATAGAAGTAAAAAACAAACACCTTGAAAAGGTACTGATTAGAGGACAGCATGCAGCTTTCGTTTCTTCTGTGGTGGCCCGAGAAGACGGTACATTGTTAAAATGTCATTTTAAAGACAATGCGTTGCTTGGATAAGGTTTCTGTGAGCATGCTGGAGTTGCACACAGGGGCATTCTGGTAATTGGGTGTTTGAATGTGCGTCACATTTGAAGTCGGTCCACGAGTGACTCACAAGTGCCCTACAGAGCAAGCTTTCTGTCGCCTTCCTTGGATGTGCATATTAGACTTAATGTGCGCAGTGTGACTCAACCCCTCCCAAGCAAAATGAAAATGAAGAATGGAAATCAAGAAAAGGAGTGAAGGTGCAGAGAAGAATGTGACAAAAAGGTTTGGAAACAAAGGGTGGGCATAACAAGGCTGTCGATGAAATAAAATTTTGCTTCTCTGAAAAGACATGATAATTAATTCTGATTTTACAACTCTATGATATGGAAGTATGTTCTGGCACCTTTTTATCAAAAAGAAATTGCGAATTTTATTTTTAATTGCATTTTCTACATTTGGGCGCATAAATTGTCACCAAATGCAATTGAAAATCTTGAATTGCCGTTGGCATTTTACTTTTGCGAACGTGCAGTGACTGCCGCATTTCAAATGAAAAAGCAAAGTCCATTTGCAACTGCATTTCCAATTTCTTACTAGCTACAAGTCATATTTAAATAGCAATATTAATAACCAAATTTACTTTTTCACTTATTTTACGTCATGCATCCTACCTACCAAAACTTGGAATCGCAATTCCTATTGCTTTTAGAATTTCCTGTTTCTTCCCAAAAAGATGTCAATCAATGTGAGGGGCCGGTACTATACTAGGGTGTGTGTTTGTATTAAGTGATGATGTCACTCACAGACCTCTTTATCACAAATTATTATTATTATTATTTACTTGGTTAACTCTTTAGACACAATTATTTACATATTTGTAAATACTTTTGACATTAAATTGTCTTTTTTAAGATTATCTTTAAAGAGATTATTATTAGTATCATTTATAAGTAATTAATAAACAGTTAAGCTTTTTCAGGACATAAACACACACACACACACACACATAAAACAGGACGGGAAAAAAAACATAGAACAGAAGCAGAAGGAGAAGGAACAAACATTTGTCATATTACAATGCCTTAAGGGCTCTTCATAAAAGTGCTATTGCCACACAAAGCTATTGAGATCCATATGTCTGCATTTAGCTTTCTTAGTGGACAATACCTGTGCCCTGGAGGAAGACACAGTGGAAATGCTTGTCTCTGAGATAATAGGCAAACAGATCAACAATGTTACACCAATCTGGTAAAGTCCAGTCAACACTCAACAAGCCAGACAGAGAGAGCAAAAGAATGTCTCTAGTGTAACAGAGGTGATGAGAGGAACTGCTGTTCATCAGCATTAGTGCCCTAATGGAAGTCTGTGTGGGTACACTACCTCTCCCTGCAGACGTATATTATGAGAAATGAGAGTCTCAGTAGGTTTCAGGATATTTAGGTGTTACGCACACTGTACTTAAAACTGATGCCATTAGAATTGTGTGTGGGTGATATGATTATCAGTAGTTGGTTTTTGTTTGTTTGTTTGCTTTACACATTAGCATTTTTCTTTGCATATACAGTAGAATGTGGGTATGTGAGCTTGCCTGTATGTATGTGCTGCGTTCATTTATTCAGCCTCATAATTTAAGATATCTTATTGCAGATCCTGTCATGGTTTTGATTATATGCATTTCAGTACTTTTATTAGTTTTAAATGGTATAAATTATTTTTTGTAGTAGTAGTTTTGCAATAGATGTTATACTGAAAATCAGCATGACAGATAACCACAGCCAAGCTGATATTTATAGAGAATTTTGATTTTCAAAAGAAAGCCTGCAGGTTTAATATTGCTTTTATCAAAAATAGTTAAACAAAAGGAAATGCAATATTGTATATCCTTCATTTTAGTCAATACTCTTAATTTTGTCTATCTTTGCTCTGCATACAAAAATAGTGCAAACCAATGCATGTCTTGGAGGAATACAAAGTAGTGATATTTAGTCCTCAAATTATTTTTAAATGAATTAGTTAAGCGAATGATTCAATGATCCACTCATTTACTATAAAATACTGGCCTAACAATGTACTGTACATAAGGTGTCAAAAAATCTATAAATATACCATCACAACAGGAACATTTTCAAAAGTAATTTACATCAACTTTCCTTATACATAATCCCTCAGATTTCCTTATACAAAAACCCTCAGATTTTTTGTCATGTAAGATAATACAGGAAGACTTTAAATGAGTCATTTGTCCTCTTTCATTTGTATACGTGACAAAAGCAGAGTTTATGGATGTTAGCGTGATTCACCCCCCACACATTGGTGGGTGTCACGTCTGTATAAACGGGCCCTGGGGTGAAAACTGTAACGGCACATAAGTGACATTAACTCCCTCAATGATTCCTCAGTGCTCACACAGCTTTTTATAGTCCCTACAGCCCCAAAGGGGACAGAATAAAGCGGTAATGCCAACTGCTTTATCACCACTATCGGTTTACACTTGTGTAAGTTTATTTATCAAGCAGGTCCTCTGGGAAGGTAATTAGCTTTGAGTCTGTGGTGGCTGCTGGGTTCTTCCTGATATTGGGTTTGTGGGATGTAAAGGGGAATATTAAGCAACCAGGTCAATGAGATCTGTGTACCTGTGTTGACCTTGGACGTGACCCGTGCCAAGTCAATCCGTCTTGGGTGGGGTACGGGAGTGGTGGGCTGGCGGGGACTGCTTTTCCTGCGTTCCAATAGTTTGCTAACTTTAGAAAGGGGGGCGAAGATTCCTGAAAAGGGATAAAGATAAATTGTTTTGTTGTGAACAGACATCGTAAATTACATATGTGTAGATTCATATTATGTGTGTTGATATATCATAATTGAAATGCGCCAGAAAAATGTACTTGGAAGTGTGCGTCATTGTGAGAAGAAATATTGTTACATGACAAAATATTATCAGGTGTGGTTGTTAATTATTTGATTGTATATTTTATTTGGTTTATTTTCATAATATCTGGTTTGGTGTTAAAAGTTTCCACTCATACTCTTACCATGTTTAATCGGGCAAGTGAAATACTGAACGCCAGCTACCGATCCATCATTCTTGCCCACGGGTTGGTGAAGCTCCACTCCAGCCCAAAGACCCCCAGCAAACTCTGTACTGCCGCAGAACCGCAGAGTCCCAACCTAGCAAAACAAATGAGAGCAGCAGAGTAAACTTAGATTTAGATTTACACTTCTCCCTAATGCATTCAATCATGGGACCACAGGAGCATCCTGCTGAAACACTTTAACAAACGGAGGGGAGGCTCTGTAGGGACAGTGTGAGAAATAGTTTTCTGGTCGCGTGGGCTGCCGAGGCGATAATACATGTTCAATAGACCTGTTTCACGCTCTCTTTATCTTGCTCTGTACTCCGGAGGGCAATGAAAAGTGATTACTTCTTTATTCCAGAAACAAACAAGCACATTCGCACACAGCGGCACGTATTTAGGCCCGTTCGACCGGTCGCCGCAGAGCCGACCTTGTTTTCTTATGCACCGACATTCATAAACAGGCAAATGAGCTTGGATAAAAATAACGTTAAAAGTAAAATGGGGATCAAAGAAACCCAGCGGCGCCAAGGATCCCTCAAGATAATGGAGTTTTGATTAGCCAATCTGCAGATTCTAGGCACTCTGCTCACTTTAGTCCCGATGTGGCAGGGTATTTCATTAATGGATAATTTGGTGTGTAGGTAAGAGAGGGCGGGAGTCAGCCAAAAAAAAAAACGAAAAATGGAAAAGGAATTATTTCTGCGAGGACAATACAGATGAGCAAGCCCTCTGGTCTCTCTACTCTTATTTCAGTTTTCTGACCCACTATTGTCCTTACCCGCTGAAAATGGATTTGAGAGCCCCAGCATTACTGATGATGTCACAACGGGCCGCAGCTTACAATGCAGCTGCCTTTTAGCTGTAGTGAATTGCAGACAGTTATACAGCATGTAGGACAGATTTGATTGCGTGGCAGCTTTAGGATATTGTTCAATGACATTTTAGTTCTTGGCTGGGAACAGTGCATGAAGTCATTTCTTTTTCGACAGCTCTCATTTTGCGGAACATCGTGTGGGGGTGCACCTGTTTCTATTAAATTTGATTTCTCAACGGCTTCAATCAATATCAATCACTGCAAACCTGTTATGTTTGAACTCTAGCATCCGTAACCAGTCTTTATATTTGATGTAAGGACCAACAAGCACACAGATTTTCTTGACTTTTTTTTTTAAAAGCACACATACAAACACACACATTTGTGTCATCTTTAAATGACTTAGGTTTCATTAACCTAACACTGCTTTTGAAGCAATAAATAATAATAATACCTTGCTGTTTATGGCCCTACAATTTCAATATTTTCATAACTTTCATGATTTAACACCTTTGCAGGGACATTTGGTACACACACACACACACACACACACACACACACGCATACACAAAGTAGTAATGAATAAGCTACAACAAAAAAGCAGTAAATAATCAAATATAATAGATGATATACTTAAATTAAATGCATGTTAAAATAATGGTAATATCATTATTGTTTATTGGACAAATGCAATATTATTTTTATTGTTTGTGTATTATTATCATTATTATTACTGTCCACATAATGAACTACATCAAGGGCATCTGTGTGATCTATGGGATTTAAAAATGACCTTGAGACCAGCTGATTAAAAATGGTTAAAAGAGTGATTTAAGAAAGTGAAGATATTGTTTAGATAAGTAAGCCACTGTATTTGCAATAAAAATGTAAATACAAAATGCTTGCTCATTACACAGTTAAATTATGCAGTACCTTTTGACCGGCAATGATAACTTTGTCTCCAATGTAAAGTCCCATACTTGAAAGCTGGGCACGAGCTTTATCTGAGAGGAGATCCGGAGGTCGGGCAGGCAGGAGCGGGAGGACAGTGTCGGGTCTGGGGAGGACTTCCTGCAGCAGTGTGCGCAGCTCTTTAGCCTGGACCGCAGCATCAGCTATTTCAAGAGGCATGTCTAGAGGCTCTGGAACAACATCAGCTGGACACTGGCCTTTATCATTCTAAAAAGATAAGAGAAGTAACACACACAAAAGTTCAGTGAAAACATACACAAATTACATACATATAAACATCCTAAATGAAATAGCAAAATGTTAAAGGCACCCGAAAATTAACATTTTTTCATTAATCACCTACCCGCATTTCGTTCCAAACCTGTAAAAGCTTAGCCTGGTAATACCCAACTCTTTGGTTTGCTTTGTACAGTCTAAAAGGGCATAATTGACTAGCGTTTACTTTCTTGTGAGGGGTAATTGTTTGAAGTTTAAAATCATTGGTGTACCCATAAGCCAATCACATAATGTTTGGTTATGACACGTTATTCGTCCTCTCAGCCATCTCAAATTTTTTATGTAAACACAGGTATGTGGCAAAAACACTCGAAACTATACACTCAAAAATACCGAAGTAAAGATGACTGTGAATGACTTTGGCAGATTATGTGAAGTAAATATACGCAGAAACACCCTTCGGATACTCCCTCTAAAACTCCAAGGACCATAAAAAAGCAGAGGAAGGCCATGGACTTGCCATCACGGAGCATTGTCACCGAGGTGAATTAAACACTCCAATGCAGAAGCAAACTGAAATTGAGTGGAAATACGTAGTCTGACGTAGTCAGTCTAGTGAAAGTTTAGGAGGCTTGTGATCCCATTGACTGCCATACAATTTGTACTTTTAAGGTCAAGAAAAGTATGTCTTCTATGTGTATTTACATTTATTTTTAAATGTAATATTTGTACAAAAAGAGTACCTTTTGATTGTGGCTGACATAAAAGAGAGTTCACTATGTGCATCTAGCAGACTGCAAAATGGCGCTACGATTACTTTACTTTAAATCATTGAATAAGGTTATTTTTGTTTTCTTTACTTACAAAAAGTATTCTTGTAGCTTCATTATGTTATGGTTGAACCATTGATAGCAGATGGAGTATTCTGATGATGTCTTTCACACTTTTCTGGACCTTTTATGGATTTTGAATGACATGAGTGTAAGTGATTAATGACAAAAAATGTTATAGGGTGGAGTAACCCTTTAAAGTAAAATAAAAAAAGTGTTGCTGGGCCTCAATACTAGGCATCACAGAATCATCATAAAACAGTGGAGATCGCATAAGTTGCATAGTTGCATAAGTTCCTTTTCAGGAACTCGAGCTGCGTCGATGAGATGCTTTGGGAACGCCCCTAGCGTGACGGTGCTGAATCGTGTGTTGAATCAGCCAATGATGAGTTGGGATGTCATAGGCAGGTGACGTCACTGGCCAGGAAGCATATAAGCACATGGAATGCAGCCGGCAATCTAGCTCCGGTCATGCAGCGGAGCGCCGGCAGGAAATGCCAAAAGTGTGGTTTCGAGGCACAGCGTCTCGTTCCTTCAAGGAACAAGGTTTTATGCACATATTCCTGAGACATTCCTTTTCAGGAACTCGAGCTGCATCGACAAGACACTTTGGGAACGAGATATATATATTAGATATATATATTTTTTTGTTAATAAATAATAATATAGGCTAATTCTGTCATGTGACACTATTTATTTACATTTAAGCCCATTTTCTCACCAAAAGGTGTTTCCAAACTACTTTTTGCGACATCGTATCGCCATACAATTTATGGGCTAAAGTTAATCGGAAAAATACTGTGTTCTAAATTATCATTTCCATCAGCAATATCGGTAAAACATTTGAATCGCTAAATATTTTTTCACAAAAAATCCTTGGATAGAAACCTGGCTAGTGACTTACATAAAGTGTCCAACTAAATCGAAGCCATTTAAGGATTATTTTTTATATATGCATAAAGATTCATATGATGATTTTAATACGGATCTCAATTAGGTTGGCTGCCTAAAACTCAAACTTATGAAATAGCAAGGATTCTTACTCTAGCTACACTACTTTGTAAAAAGCTCAGCTGCCATGTTATTATAAATAAGTGTTAATAGTCACATCACCATTTTTTTAGCAATTGAAATATGCTGCGACTTGTATTCCAAAGCAGCTTATATAACGAAATTACAACATCAAGCCTAAAAAATGTGCATAATTCACAAATTTGGATTTGTGCCAAATGAGAGAGTTTACATGAGCTCATATTTCATGACACATTTCCCACACACCCTTAATTCCAGTTTCACTTTAAATAATTTATTTTAGGATTGGCAATTTGGCATAAATTATAGTGGAATTGAAAATATTTATAATATATGTGTGTTGAATGTAAATATTTAACAGAGTTAGATGAACAAATATATATATATATGTATAGTCCACAAAATATACATATAGTTAATAATAATTGCAAATTTTCTTTTTACATTTATGTTTACAAATGAATGTTTTTTTTACATTAATTCTTAATTTAGTTAACTTACGCGATGCACTTAACTTAATTTTTTTTTTTCCTTTCTCTCGGCAACCCGACAATGTGATTTTGACCTAGTGCGACTTCTTTCGAGAAAATACTGGTGCAGGCTAAACTGAATAAATGAATGCAAAGACACTGCAAGGACTTGCACACTAGATAAAAATGTTTAACAGTATGTCTCATCAGCCCCCTCCGGCCAAACAGCTCAATGCCTCTACTGCAGCACAGCTCAACGCCATTTTAAAATGTATTACACAGCCAACTGCATGAGTAGTGGACTACTTGTGCCCTTCTGTCTTTTCCAACAATGTGTTGTGGCAGGCACCGAGCTGGAACAAGACAAGGAAGATGGCCAAAACAAATGCATCTTCCTTGACATGGCTTGGCTGGCGAGCAGTAACTGTGTTTCCGTTTTCTTCGCCCCATTGGCTCTCTGCGGGCTTTAGGCTTAATGTGCTTGCCCATCTCACCAGCCTCATACCCTGTGTCATTAATATGTGAATGAGGGAGTCCATGTTTAGGACATCCATTTTGAGAGCCTCTCTTCGCATCGAGAAAAGCTGAAAGGGTTTGATGTACCACACATTTCTTAGACAGCAGGGTACGGTGTTGGAGTTGCTTTCCATCTTCAGACACATATAAATGTAGGAGCTCCTGACAACTGGAAACTAAGGGCTCTCAATTTGTAATGGGATCATAGATAAACAACACCGCTGGGTGATGTTGTGCCTCATGCAGCTCTATACATCAACAGAGTCTTTTACTAACACAGCATGAGACAAAAGCTCTACTTGAAAATCTAGTAAATTGCCTACCTAGGCAGCATTTTAAGGCCTCACGTATGACCTTTAATTAGAAGTAGTATAAAGTTGATTTGGCCAAATTATGATGCAGGATCTGATTTATTAGTATCAGAATTTAGAATGTATTTATTATGCCAAGTTCAGTGAAGAAACAAATGGTAGACAAAATGTCTAAAATGACCTAGTTAGCTTAGCAACAGTGTGGAGAAACGGAAATGGGGGGAGGAAATGAGACAACAGCAAGTTGAGTGCTTGCGAAAGAGGGTTAAGAAATAATCAACTGAACTGAATTTGGTTTTATTTATAATTTGGAGATAAATAGCAACACATGACAAGGATGAAACCTTCTAGTGAGCATGTGTTGACTGGCGGTTTTTGACTGCCAAAGGAAAAAGCCCAAGTCTGCAGTAGTGATCGTTAGCTGGAGCCACACCAACCAATTCCTATAGACTAGGGATGTAACGGTATCAAAATTTCATGGTACGGTAATACCTCGGTATGAATGGCATGGTACAGTATTTATTGAATCATTTACATAAAAAACAAAACTAATTAAGAGACTCAAAAAAAGGTGCCAGAAGTGTTTATTAAACAGTTTACATGAACACTGAACATATCAATGGCATTTACACTTGCCATCTGTGAAATTTGAAACGGGAATTATTAAACCTTCCACACATATAATTTAAAACCCGTTTTAGATTGCTAGATGACATCATAGGTCAATTTGCATATTCATTATGTCAGTGCGTCATGTTATCTTGCTTCTCTGTGGTCACATAATGTTATTTAATGCACCCTAATTCTCAATATAACTCTTTTCACTGATATATTTAATCGATTCTGTTGTCAGAAAAACAGAATGAACATGAAATAGTGACCGAAATGCATGCCATTATAAGGTCTACTGAACTAGCTCTACCTTACAAGATGTTAATCTAGATTAAAAACCTTATTTAAAATAGTTTATAATTATATAATTATATTTATAATTCATAATAATGAAACAAAGTACACATAAAATATAGACAATGGCTATGTTATGATTCTGGCTATATTTGCGTGTAAAATAGAGTTAGAAGCAACATAATACCTATTTTAACTGAAAGCCCTGATCCTGTCAGCCTCTAGCTGAACAGAACAGACACAGAGCTGAAAGTAAATGCGCTGAGAGAATAAGAGCTGGCACTACCAGAGACTTGCTGAGGTTCGCTTTTAGGGAACTTTTAGTCACTTTTAGGGAAAAATGTTGCCAAGGGGCTCTGAAAAGTGGCTAAATATAGCGACAAAGTCACTAAATTGGCAACACTGTTATGTAGCAACAACAACAGACCGCAAAGAATGATGGCCAAGCCTGGGATGATGGGAATCCCGTTCGCTCCATTCGCCTGAGCAAACTTTCTTTAGAAGACAGGGCTCGCAAAATCGTTAGCCCGACGTCCCGGGGCAATCGTGTCTTCCAGTGGGGCTACCAAAAACCATCTCAGCCCAGCCCGTCGGGCTATCATATAGGGAGGAAAACTATATTTAAATGCTTTTGCATTTTTCCACAAATATGTTTGGGTAATTATGTAATTTTTAGGCATCGGGGAACCACAGTAAATTAGGGGTGCGTTTCCCAAAAGCAACCATGGTAGCAAGTTCCGTCGTTACCAATAGAGTTCAATGGAACTAACAATGATAGTTAGCTAACAATGCTTTTGGGAAACGTACCCTAGGTTGAGTATTGAAATCGCGTTTAAATTCGCGCTTGTTTTTTAATTTCACTTTGTGATTGCACAAACTGTGTATGGACCGTTTCATCAGGCGCACGCGCATGGACTGAAGTTAACTAGTCTAGAGTTAGACTAGAGAAATGAAGTTGGACTCTCAGGTTATTGTGTTTTCCATACATTTATTTATTTGTAGCGACCTGCCACCCTACCAAAATTTTCCGGAAGGCTTCGTCGAATAAACATGAGCACGTAATTCACGTATAAAAATAAAAAATATAGTATTTTCTGAAGAAAGACTGTCTTTAGTAGAAAAAACTTTTGTTCTATATTATTAAAATGTATACATAACCAGAAAAATCTAAAAATGAACACACATATTATATATAGGCTAAATATAGGCTAATTATAAAAAAAAAAAAGAAAATGTTTGCGGTTGAATTCAAATAATCATAATTGATGAACAACTAGGCTATATCAGGAAAAAGACATTAGCGGCACAGAGAAGGAAAAAAAGAAACTAGATGAAGCCGGTGCTTCAATTTCAAGTAATTCGTTTATAATACTGTGAAACATTTTTCACTGACGTAGTAGACTAATGTGTTTTATTGTCGGTGATTTTACCATCAACAACAACGCATTTGGACTTAACATTGCAGTTTCCATGATGTAAAATGTATTATAGAAAAACAACGAGGCAATATATGGTATATGGTTTAATTATGAATAACACTGTAAAAACACATAATGTAATACAATGCCTGCAAAGGGCACCAAAGGCCTGATAATTATATCATATAATATGCTACAGCCTATTTAATTTATTCAACAAAAACGTTTTATTTAGTGTGATTTTCGAATGCTTAAGACCATAAAATCAATCACACTGTATTATAATATAATTTATAAAATCATATAGTTTCTGTCTTGGGCTACAATTGTAATTTATAAATAATACAATGTAATTACAATTAATTTATTTTCGTTTTATATTTATAGAAAGTTCTATTTTGACCCCATATAGGCTAGTAGGTGTTTTTATTTTTTGTCTGTTTGTTTTTTTATTTTTGAGGGAGTGGGCACGACAATACTATTCTGCTTAGGGCACCCATTTTGCCAGCAGCGGCCCTGAATATTCTACATGGCTCTTAGAAGGGCATAGAAAGTTCTGTTCAGTTAGAACCAAATATTTAAGTTAATTGTAATTTGACTATTTTATACAGTTGTTGTAATTTGTGTTGTACATTTTTTTTTTTATGTTGTGCTTCCTTTACAATATAATACATTAAAAATAATGTGTTTAAATAATAAGTGCCTGCCCGAAGGGCTACCAGGGATTTTTAAATCTTGCGAGCCCTGGAAGATCTATCGTTTTAATCGAGTTATGCCACCACGGTAATATCGAAAAAAATTATATTGCGGTACGATGGCATTTACAATACCATTGCATCCTTACTATAGACCAAATTGTAGCTTACAATCATGACTTCAACACCCTGTTTTTATACTATGGAATAACTAACTAAATCAAAAAACACATAAAATAATAGGAAAAACATATTTGAAAAGTATTATTTTGTTGTTTTTGTTTCAGTCATCAACTTCAAATGTGGCTTACTACATGAAGCATGCAAGTAGCAGCAACATTACATGGCCACTTGCTCTAACATTAACCTAGAAAAATGTGCGCTACTGAACAATTGTTGTGGGCTTTGAAAGATAAACAGTAGCATGCTTACTGCATGACAATTCACTTATAAAACAAAAAATACTGAAACTGCGTTTGTCTCACAGACACAAAACAACAAATATATATATACACTGCAAACTGTGCTTGTGCAATCACAAACTCCCAGATCTTCTTTTTTAGCTGAATCACAGAAAACTGAAAGGGTTGTGACTCTGTTCGTCAGTCCAAAAAAAAATAAAAAATATCCAAGAGAAGGATGAGGTAGGCACACACTGATGGGAGATATGCTGACTGTTGGTCTGAATGTCTTGGCAAGCAGCACCCTTCTAACCTGTTCTTAGGTTATATCTCCGTCAGCTAAAGTTAATGTTGAACTGCATCCAAAACGATGCTGAATTAATGTTTATCACCATCATCGTGACAGGAGTTTGTTAGCCTGACCCGTACTAGGCACGTAGATAGTTTGGAAAACTCCTTTGTAGAAATGTCGATTGCTATGTCCTTAAAATATGGTAATTTATACAATAATCAGAGGTTTACATGCATTGCTCGTCTTCTAATCCATACACCTGTATAGTAAATCATGCATAAATTCAAACAGACATGCAAAGCATCACCGCACATATGGACACACACACAGTGCTGCATCATCATTTTGTGTCATCAAATAAAAGTATCTTCTGTTGAGGAGGCCTGAGGGGTTTGCTAATAATGAAACGATGCTAAGGAGATAAAGTTCTTGAAGATCAGTGATGGCATGACCACAGTAAGCTGGAAAATACACCAACAGTTTTGTCTTTTTTTTTTTTCTCAAATGTAATTAGCGTGAAACAACTCACTGCCTCAATCACCGCTTATGTAATGCAGGGATTTCCAATTATTCAAAGGCGATATTTGATTACGCTTCTCTAGTATCAAAGAGCAAACACCAAAATTATATTTTCTGAAACTGAAGCTGATACTGCACCTTAAAAAACAATGGTTCAGTCCATTTCCTAAGTGTACCTCATTTCCACTGCACAAGACTGCACCCTAGTGGTGAGCAAAAGCGTATGCAGAAAGATCAGCTAGAGCTATAGGTCTGTTGGATAAAGGATGACTCACTAGCTCATAATTTTACTGGCAGGAGTATGAAATAATATCGTAAGAGACAAAAGATGAAAACCAAGAAGAAAAAAAAAAAAAAGTAATGAAACAATCTATTTCAAAGAGTCAAAAGGATCACTGTGCTGTGTAGAAAGTTTTTGGCCGATGTTAGGCAAAACAGGTGTAATCAGGTGATGATGAGCAACGATTTCTCCTTCATCACATATTCTAGGTTTGTTTCCAATTGTCAGTGTTGTTGCTTGGCAACAAGGCATATTTTTATGGCTAAACCTCAGCTGCTGAGAAAGTCTGCCAAGCCTGTTGTTACGACGTTATCAGATGATTTGATGTTTGTTTCCCTGCGCTGACGATATCTCTATTAGAGTGTCGGTTGAGAAACAGAAACCGAGCTAAAAAAACATCTCCTGACTGACGAGCAATGGACAGATGCCCAGAGAAAAACACTGGCAACAAACAAGCTGCACTACTGGCAGAGATAACGCGGGGTAAAAAAAAAAAAAAAAATGCAGGATGGAAAACTCTCGCTGCCTCGCAACAGAGGAGAAAAAGCAGCAAAAGTCGAGCATCACGCCAGCTTCTATTTTATGTTCTGGCAGCAGAACTGATAAACCCTTTACATGCAAACAAACCTCTCTGACTAACGCCCTACTAAAAGGCCCCCTGAACTGAAATGCATGAATTTTACAAAAGTTTAAATAATATCAATAATTCAGTGACATCTGCTGTTTGCGAGGAGAATGACCCCTGGCAGTGACACACCATGAGTGTAAAATGAGTTCAGGGAGAGAAATAAGCATGGCTAATTTACCGCTGTGCTGATTGGATAGACTGAAAGGAAAATAATAGAGCTGGCTGTGAATGTGCAAGTGTGTGCATCAGCCTGACTCTGTGTTCTCAATTAATATCCATCAAACTATCTACACAACCATCTGTTTAAAAGAACGATGTAGACATTTCCCCCCCCCCAGAGTAGATACATACATACATATGCAATTATTTATTGTTGTTTTTTTTATACACTCTTATCATTTTCATTATTATAAAAATCTACTTCCCTGCGCTACATGTTGAACATTATTATTATTATTGTCTTTTCTTTGCTTTTTTTATACATTTACTTTTAATGGCTTTAAAATGTGCATGTAAGTGCAACTTACAGAATAATGATTGTTGCTGTCAATCACATATTTTTTTTTAAATATACTTTTATATTAGAATAATATAGTAACGCGTGCGTTTAAACCCCACCTCTTCTTGCCGATTGGTTGGTCGAAGTTTGTTTTTGTTGTGATGAACATCCTGTGCCAATAGTGTTTGTTTCGGTATTGCAGCCTATGTGTTGTCTTTCGAGATCGGGTTTTTTCCCAGTGTATTCAGAGGGCAGACAGCAAGACGATCGAGCGGTTATGCATACGGTTTGAAATAAAAATAAAATCGAGCTAAAATCCTGCAACATCGCATAGAGCACCTTTAATCATTAATTAGCCATGCGACATGCAAAGCTATCAATTTTAACATTTAAATAACTTCTAGTGTAGTTGAACTAGAAACAATCTCAATCAGAAATATGCAGAAATTGAAAGTGAAGTTATCAGACACATTCAAATTAAATAGAGATGAATCCTTAAAGCTAAAATTTATTTTTCCCCATTTTGTCTTTGTCCTTTGATTAACATATTACAGCAGCTGGTTATTACATGTTATTTTGGCTGTTATATCTTTAAGAACAGCAGCTGCTAAATGTGGTTCTGACACAAAACCCAGTTTTACTTTTTTTTTTTACTTTTTCTAACCCACTTCAGGTCTTAAAGTTCAGCTCTTACTGAGCTGACAAGTGAACTCAGGCGTGTTAGATGAGTGAGACAGCGCGGGGCTGCTCCAGGACTGTTCAGAGACATGATTTTAAATGTGACTCATATAAAATACATTACATACTTTTTTAAAAGGCAGATTTAATCACCTTTGTGGTAGCTTAACTGATCACATGCATGTAGTTTATTTCACTCCTGGCGCTGGAGTGAAGTGAAGCGCACATCTAAAAAGTCTCCCATTTGATGTGGTCGTAAAGACGTTCTACGCCTGAATAACTGCACTTCTTGTCAAGAGAAAAAGTGACAGAATCAGTAGTTGTGAGTGGCGTGGCCAACCCTAGCTCTGCCCATGCGTTTAATATTTTTAACATGTAAATATGAAAAAAACTAATTACATGCATTAACGCGCTAAGTTTGATACCCTAAAAATAATAGACTTTATAAAAACGAATTGTTTGTAAAAATAAAACTAATTATTATTATTATTATTATAAATTATGCACAATTATTTAGAAATACTTTATTATTTGCACTTTTTCTTAAAAACTAGTCTATGTTAGGGCATGATGCAGACCAGGTTTGAACCGGACTTTTGATGTAGACATTGTTCTTATGATTAGTGTCACAGCTCCAGCACTAGAAAATGGGTTTTACAATAAATACTTTCTTCACAAACACAACTGAATTTCAATTAGCATTGTTAGTAGCCATAAAGAAAATCACAAACCCTAAAAGCAGGGTTGGCTCCCAGCTCCAGGAGGCACTTCACTGCAGAGGTACAGAGGTTCGAGGCGGCGATGTGCAGCGCAGTGCCAAAGTCAAAATCACTGCAGGTTGCATCCACCTCTGAAACCCAACAGACCACATACAGACCTCATCACACAAGCACTTGAGTTTACCATGAGATTCAAACTGCAATTCTGATTCCCACTGTCATTCCATTATCTCTCCTCACCTCCTGGCTGTGACGCCTGCAGAACCACATGGATGAGAGGAGGGACGTCGAAATATGCAGCATAGTGGAGAGCATTCATGTTCGTCCAACGGCTGCGCAAGGACGGCTCGGCTCCCAACGACAACAGCTGACGGGCGAAACTGGCTGCACTCTCAGCATCACCTGCAATCAGATGTAACTGTCAAATCGGTTCTGTGCTGTGCTGGATCAGTGATCTGTCCCTTAAATTTTTTAAGTAAACTACCATTTTATTTATTTTTTTTCTTCAATTAAATACACACTCACCTATTCCTGGAGCTCCTGCCTTGCAGCAGTAGTGCAGTAAAGTCATGTCAGTGAGTCCATCTCTGTCACTGACACCACAGCCTCTTTTCAAAATCTACAGTACAAAGAAAAACTCATACATACAGCAAAACACAACCTGCTAAAGATTTCAGGCTGACTGAGACACACACACACACAATGTCTGCAAATATAATATTTCAGTCAACAGAGCCTGACAATCAGGGTGAGGGAGTGTGTGTGTTTGTTTTATGACAGCTGCAAGAAAACATGAAATTAAAAAGTTCCCTGTTTAGAAGTTTAATGTGCCTGGCCTTGTTACACACAATTCATCAGTGCATGCTATTCAGAAGAAAGATAAAAGTTTGTTTTCACGATTTTTCATCAAAATGTAATTGCATTCCTTTCCTCTGAACACTTTTTTTTTTTAATAAATATACCAATTAGACTTACATCTGAAGAAGTTGTAAATGGTTCTTGTGTTAATTAACATTGCTACAGGGCTGCCATGGTGTTCTGTGGGCTACCTCAGCCAAAATCTTTTGGTTCTGTTCAAAACCTAGAAAGCTGCATAATACGGGCAATAAAAAAAATAAAAAAGAATATATATATATATATACATACATAGAGAGAGAGAGAGAGAGAGAGATAAAATCTATTTAAGCTATTTAAATTAAACAATAACTATTTAGCCTATTTTGAATGTGCTATGATTTTTTACACTTATTAGAGTAGGATTCAATGGGGCAAAAGAGCCACCAGCAAACCAGGTGCATTTGATTTTCTTATATCATCCACTAGATGTCCTAAAAACTCACTGTAGCAACTTTCTAAACAGCTTCATTACATTATGATCTTGAAAAACTTGACTCCAGACGTATTTTTGTTTATCATATTTTTTTCATGGCATGTTTTTGTAGCTAATTAGAATCTTATTAATATTTTGTTAGTTTGTTGTTGTTGTTATTTTTTTTTCTTCAAAAGGTGTAATTTTCATTGTAGCACAGATTATAAACCAGAAGATGTCATAATATGGTATTTGGTGTATAGTATAAGTGTCCCCTTTTGTTGGCGCAAAAATCATCAAATTATTGGCGTTTCAATAATTGATAGGATAATAAATAAACAGCTAATGTCTCCATTACATTTAAAATATTATACTAATCATTTAAAGCATAATTTATTGCTACTGAAAAGTTGTAGTAAATGATAATTGGATAATGGATCTCGTTTATGCATGGTAAGAATTGTTATTTTATTTAATTAAATTATATTTTAAAAAACTTTACATTCATTAAAAAAAAAAAAGAATACAAATAGTAATAATATTACTAATAATAATAATAATGAAAACTGTAAACTGTTTTGAACCAGTATTAACCCAACTGAGATGTAAAAGGCTTTAAATTAGTTCAAGTTCAAATGTCATATATTTACATCATTCTTTTTTATTGCATGCCAGCAGTTTGTAAAAAAATCACTACATTTCATCTTTAAAGACCATGAGATTGAAACTCAGAATAACTCTGACCTCGTTGCCAATGACACTAATATTTCGCTGAACTTGGGGAACCCACTGTCTGAGAACAGCGAAGAGCTCGGGAACAGTGGTCCGTGGATCCAGCAGAACCTCTCGACACAGAGGATCGTTTGGGTCAAAGAAAGAGAACTCTGCAAAAAACAGAAAAAGTGGAATCTGTATGTTCTTTAAATCAACCTCCGAAACTAAAAATCATGCATGAAACAATATAATTTACTATTTAAAAATCTATTAATTTTGATTTATCCATGCTGAGCAGGCCAAAGCCTGATCACTCAAATTCAGTTTAACAGCTCAGTTTGAAGTGAATCAAAGTGAAGTGTGAGAATGAATGAGAAGCGAGTACAGAGAAGGAATGATGTATCAGGGCTGACAGGCAGAAAATTGGAAAATAATTTTTGTGACCTTGTCAATACTTCACTTTTACAGCAGCTTAAGCAAAGTCCACAATTTAGGCCCTAAACTTTGCTTCATAAATAAAGCTACACTTTGGAAAACAGCTAAATAAGTTATTTGTTTATAGTCCAGGCCGACAGAAAAATAAATAAATCCATTGCTGTACAGCCGCAGACAGAATTTGATGAGATAAATAACCAGAGTGTCAGCATTTTTGGTGTGACCTACTTTCACGAGAACATTCTCACAGGGACTTAATGTCAAACTGAAAGCGAAATGACATTTCATGTGAAACTCGATGAGTGATGACCACGTACAGACCCATACACTCACCGCAGTCTGAAGGCATGGGCGCTGAGGCCACCTGATGGATCACCGGTCTCTCAGAGTTACGGGAAATAATGCTATACCGTCCCAGGACAGAGTCTCCCTCTGAAGACTCCCTCAGCACATCATCCTTGGTCATTTCCCCCTTACCACCTAAACACAAAAATATTCAACAGGATCAACATATTCATTATAACACTTTGCAACTACATGTCATTAGAATATTAGTAGAGTGTCTGCTTAATAACTAACACTTTTATAGTTATTATTTTTTTATATTCTAATTAGTTGGCATGTAGTTTCAAAATTATTTGTAGTTACAAGAATGTGTAAAGTGAACTATCAAAATGTATAACCATATTCACATCCGTGGAAACATTATGATATGGCTTTAAAAAAATGATATGGATGATAATTAACTAGAAACAAAATGAGATTTCAGTATGAGAAAAATGCAGTGACATCAATACATGCTATGCACAAACGAATCACAAATATTTGTGATGTTTGCAGTAAGATTTGAAAAGAAAGATAAATGATAAGATAAAAGGAAAGAAAGAAAAAATAAGCCTCTTGTCCTCACCAAGACAGCATTTATTTGATCAAAAATACAGTAAAACAGTAATAGCATCAAATCATGCATTACTATTTATCATCATCAAATATTGTTACTTAAAATCATTTTTTCAAATATATTTTACATTTTAATTTATTCTGTAAGGTATTCAGCAGCCAATACTCTATTCTTCATTAATGTTTTGTTCTACTTATATAAGCATTTAAAAAAATAATAAGAGAAATTTAAAGAATTTGAAGAATTGTAAGAATTTAAAGGGAAAAAAATCCTGAAATCATAATGATTTATGTCAAGTACGCAAGCTTTAACATATGATGTAATCGGTCTTATTTACATCCGGATGACAGCCGGAGCATATGCATAGCCTGCGGCTACTTGCGCCTAGAAGAAAGCATACATGTACCAATAATGTTCTCTAAAATGGTGGGAGACGCAAGTCATAGGGGAAGAATGGTTGACTATATGATGTTATTTTTGTTTATTTGCGCAAAAAAGTATTTTCCTATTAACTGAAACTGATCCACTGATGTTGCATGGACTTTTGTACCGGTGTTTGTACCACGTTTCTGGATCTGGGATCATTTCAGTTGTATTGCTGTCTTTGGAGGGACAGATGGCTCTCTGATATCATTAAAATATCTTAATTTTTGTTCCAAAGATGAACAAAGCACTTATGGGTTTGGAATGACACAAGGGTGAGAAATGAATGACAGAATTTTTATTTTTGGGTGATCTAATCCTTTAACAACTAAAACAAAACTCCCGCAAAATGGAATTATCGTAAAATGTATTTAATAAAAACAAATGTCCTGTTATTTATCTACTGCACAAAAGCATACAGAACAACTAAAATAAAGTAAAACAATTTACAGGCGCAAGCTTTTCGAAAGCTCTTGCACAATTTCTGAAGAGCATGACACAGATGGAAGCTATGTTTTACTTGTTTTTCTACATTGCTGAAGGAAAAAAGGCTCACTCACGTTTTGAAGCAGTATAAGGCCAACTGCTTTGCAGGGGGCAAAAAGCGGCGTTATAACACAGGCGCACATTTGCGCTGATGTGATCGAGCCCGAACCGAACCCGAGCTTCCTTTCTAAATATCTGTCCGGATCTATCGATCCTCTAATATGAATGGGGTATTACTTGTTATGTGATGTCCAACCCTGTCTTTACTAGTGCGATTTTTTTGACAAATGCTGATATAAGTAATTAACTGAGATCAATTTGATTAATAAACATTAGTAATTCATTCCATTAAAATGAAAACTGACAGGCCGAGATTTTAATAAAGCCATCAGCTGCTGAGCACGCAATCTCAATTTACAGATCTCATTAGACACAGCCTCATTCTGGGTCACAGCACACTAAATTCCAAAGCTGCTTAAAATATCACATTCACACAGCTTTAGGTGTAATAAAAGACCCTTATTCTCCACCCAGAAAAAAGAAAAACACAAAGAATAAGAAACACACAACACTCACCATTATGGTAGTCTGAATGTCTGTTTTTTGTTTGCTCAATAACCGCCATTTTGATAGTTTGTCTTTTTACTAATGGACAAAAATAAACCTCAATAAAAGGAAAAAAAATTGAGTTCTATATCTCTGCACGGTCTGGTTTAAACCCTCCCATCACTTGCCACTTTCCATGGGGCTATTCAGGGGCGCCACTAACAATTTTGGGCCCTATGACAATATATGAGGTTGGGCCCCCCTACCACACCCATTCTACTCAAAACATACAAGCCAACCTAGCTATTATTAGCTATTATAGCTATTCAAAATCTTTGTCTGCAATATAATAGTACCAACCTATTACTTTTGTTATTGCTTTTGACAGGTACCGTATCATTTAATCAGAGACCTACCGTGGCTGTAGCTAGCAGATGATTTATTGTTCAAAAATAAATGAAATAGAAAAATTACATCCTTTAATCAAATATTTAT
>JAUCMT010000120.1:34163-52079 GCA_032357475.1 Enteromius thamalakanensis
TTACATTTATTAAAGTCTTTTATTTTATATACGTTTTGTCTACCTCGTCCTCCTTCTCCCGGAACCTCCACGTTACAATATGGGTCTCTATGTTGTATTGAATTGCATTATATTTTTAACCCCCAATATAAAAGAGTTCTGATCATAAAACTATGCACATTTTTAAATGTCATCATATTAGAACATATGACTGGATGATATAGTGCGACAATTTGTATGCATTTTACATACTGTAAGTTGTTTGCTTTACTATTATAAAAATATAATTGTTACAAGCCACAGTATAAATAATGTAATCTTATTTTTGGCCATATAAATATCAGCATTACGTTGTTCCTTTTGGGCCTTTAAATAAGATTTGCGTTTTACCATACTATATGAACCATACGTAAACCTTATGTATCAAACATGGTTATTTATTTCACATTATTTCAAATAAATAATTACATTTGAAATAATGTAAAATAATTACCAATCATATGCTCCTGGTTTGTGGACTTACAATTGGGCCAGAAGAACAATTTTTCAATCACAGGCTTAGTCTTTCTTGTCTATACTGTATTTACATTATTAGTTTCACAAAGCAATCTGCTCTCAAATGTGCATCACAAACTATTAAAATCCAACTGAAATCATCTAGGACCTTGTTAAATGTAAACATAATCTACTCCTCCTACTCTTTCATGAAGCTGGAATGATTCAAAATAATGCACCGCAGGCACAGTATCAAGTTTAACAGAGCACTTTTTTTTTTCTATAGCAGAATTTATGAACATGTTTTCTTAACGCAAATGTTTTTGGACTCATAGTTCCAATATGAAAGTTCCAGTATATTTTCATAATGCGATTTTTTATTTTAATGCTCCTTTATTGAAAAAAAGCTAAATCCCTTTAAATAATCATGGACCATGGACAATTAAATGTGCAAAGCATAAATGCAACTCTATGGGAGATATCTGAGGCAGGAGGTGTGACAATCTGTTCCTGTCTTGTCTTGTGCCCCCCCATGTCTTTTTGTATTTTGGTTTAGCCCAATTCTGTTCAATTGTCTCACCTGTTTTGTACACCTGTCCGCACTTTAGCCTTTGATTAGTTTGTCTTTAAATACCGCTGTTTTTCTGTTTGAATTCATGTCTCGTTGTGGATGTAATGTGTAATGTCATGTGGTCCTTCTCGTTTGTACTTTTGCTGCCCTGTCAGCCTTTTTCTTTATGCACTGGAGTTTCGGTTTAATTAAAATTTTGCATGTTAATTCTGTCGCGTCCGCTGCTCTTTGCTTCATTGTGAGATTCGCTGCACACACGGATCAGCTAAGCGTTACAGGAGGAATAAAGGATGACAAGTATGTTTGATATAAGATTACACGTCATGGAAAATGTGCACATCTCTGTGGGTTACATGTCATATTTGAATGTTTTATGACTACTGCAGACTACACTCAATCAAGTTTCTTGTGCACCCCATGAGTTCCTTCATCTGATCTTTGAGGATATCCCCTCAGAGTAAATTCGTAAAAAAAGTACATCTTGCTAAAACTCAAGTCAGACATGAGCAAGACAAATCATTCTGTTTTAGAACACCTTAAGGCAGAAAAGCAGAGACAATAAGCACACGCACTAATATAAATAAATTTGGGGAGGCTGAGAAGCAAGTAGACAAAAAACAGACAGTTTTAAATAGTATGAATTCTGTGTGTTTATCTTGTTGTAGCAAAATCTTTTGAACACAGAAATGGTTTAGAATGATTTAGTCTCTTTTCTTTTTTCTACAACTCCAAGTGAAAAACGCGACTATGCTGCTTCACATTTACGCGTATGTCAGTACAATACGTTAAAGCACCTTCTCAGTTTTTTTCTGACCAGGAAAATAAGAGGATCACTGTACAGAATACCATCATACATTCTTATATAATTTTTATACAAAAAAGTCATAGAAAGAATCATATACCAAGAGCAGTAACAAATTATAAACAATGGATGTTGCAAATCTAAAATGTGACTTAAATGATTAGTTAAAAAAAAACTATACTACTACTACTAATAATAATAATGTAAAATGAAAGAAAAATAAAATAAAGAACTGTGTGTTGTGTTTGTTTATCCATGTCTTTCTGCATATAATAATACTGTAACAGTAAAACATAATCAAAACCATATACAGTGACATAATACCAGACAAACAAAAAGGCAATGAAACTGTAAGCTTTTCACAAAATAGAAAAATAAAGTTTTTAAAAATAAGAAAAATAGACATTGTATGTTATGATCCTTTTGGGTAAAACTTCCTAGGAACACCAGATCTATAGAAAGAATTTATTAAAAATGTAATAGCTGTTGTCTGGATAACACTTTATAATAACTACACACTATGAATGATTAGTTTAGTATGAGTAAGCATTTATTTCATCAATTTTTTTCATTCTTTCTGTCGTTCTTTTTTACCTATGCGTGTTTCACACAGATGCACACAAATTAGCTCCTCCGCAAGACAGAACAGTTATAGAGGTAGGGGCACACCCAGCGCAGGGTTTTTTTTTTTTTGAATGGCTCTTTGAAAGGAATGGATCGTTTTTTTTCTCCCACCCCCCACGAAAAAAAAAATCACGATACGAACGGAATCGTGGGTCAAAAATCATGATATGAATCGAATTGTGGGTTTGGTGTATTGTTACAGCCCTAATTATTATGCATTAGTAAACAGTTTACAAATATAAATGCCTTGTTCCTGAACATATATATATAATGCTTAATACTTTTATTTTCATACTTTATTAATAATCAGTTTATTTATTTATTTTTTTAATCATGACATTATTTACAAACAAGTAATTTAGAAGTTGTCAGCGTTCAATAAAAAAATACAATTTAGAAAGTCTAAGTAAATGATTAATAAATTATTTAAATTTACATTAATGAATCTTATTATTTAGACAAATTATAATAGTAATTATAATAGTTGTTCAGTGTATTAATAAATACTTTAATAGCACATGTTCCTGCTGTAATTCAAGATTAAATCAGGTAGTTGTGTCCCTAATACCTGTGTACTTACATAGTAAGTACTTTATATGTGTATGTAGTATGTAAGTAGAAAGTACACATCGGTACATTGTATCTGCAGCTGTAATATTTCTGTAACTTCACACATGTAACAACTCTCAGAATGGTATGTGTAAGTACAAATGTGTAACAGGACATTGGTAACAAAACTTTTTGGTAATGAAAGTACAAATGTGTAACAACACTAATAGCCCTTTTTGGTAAATAAAGTGTTACACTTCATATTAAATAGACAATTTTTATGGATTTAGCAAGTAATTACTCTGTAGTAACACAGCAGCGGGCAGTAAAATAGGCTTAACATATAAACTGTGGTTGGTGTCCAGAATGTTACACTTTATATTAAGTGGGCATTTCCATGTTTATGCACTGGTATTACAGAGGTGCACCAACTCCCCCAACTCCACCCATTTTACATATGCCTAAACCCCAACTACACCCCTTGATCACTCTCTGTTCCAGTTACAAACTGCAGTTATGTAATTCCCCATTACATGACTACTTAGCAAAGTGAATAAAGTGTTGATACCAGTGTCCTCTTACACATTTGTACAGCTGTAGATACTATGTAGCAATGTGTACTTGCACTGTGGTTACATACTAAACACACATCTCGTTACTATGTAGAGTACACAGGTATTAGGGACACTTAATATAAAGTGAGACCAAGCATTTAGTAGTTGCCAAATGTCTATTTGTTTTTAGCTCATCTAAAGTGAGTACTATTTATGCCTTGTAAAGCTTTTATAAAGTAGATGTATAGGCTAATTTATATTCTAAACAGCAAAATTAAACAGACACAACAAAGAGAATTACAGAACATAGACATTTCTTTTTCTAGATGTAAAAAAATGTAATTGTACAACTAAACATTCGATAAATGAAAAACAAACCTTCAGTTTCATAGAAAACAAAATTAAATAAAGTGTTCAGTTGTAAGATTTTATATTTTTTTGCAATTTGAAAATAATAGTTCTGTATTCCTCTGTGTTGCTTGTTTATTTATTTTTTTCTGTTATGGAGATAACTGACCAAAATATTTTCTACATTTAGATAAGCTTATAAATCATGAACGAGGCCTTTATAGCTGTATTTATAAACGGCTTATTAATGACTATTAATGTTGTAAAAATGCTTTATAAAGGATGAACTAACTATTTACTAATGCTTAACTAATGATTTATAGAGTGTAGTTACTATGAAGTGTTACCTATGTCAGAAATGCAATTTAACATGGAATTGGCTGGATATTCTGATGCATAATAAGTCTAAAAGTCATAAAAACATGGCCTTACAAAATTCAGTTCTGATTAAATGCTGCATACTTACCTAAACTCTTGCCCACCTGCCTCTGGACCCCCCTGTGCAATACAGTAACAATATTTTGTTATAAAGCCTTCTACTGGTAATTATGTTTATAATTTTTTTTAAATTATAATCTAAAAATGCTCTATAGATATGTTCATAGGAAGTATCACCACACTTTGAAATGGTAAAATCTGAGATAATGACTATACATGATTTATCCAGGACTTTATAACTTTCTTTTGTCATTCAATACTCATGTAACCAACACTTTTTATCCGAATCAACTTGCACTACACTAATAGCAAGAGAGTCCCCTTGGAGCAACCTGAGGTAAAGTGCCACAGCTCAAGGGCACAATGATCATAGAGGATCTTAGTTTTTCCCCAGTTTATGATTCACCTCTGTGTGAAATCAAGCTTGCCACAACCATTTGGCACTAATAAAGGTTTCTACACAAAACTATGATTCAGATCCTGTCCTAAATGTCATGACACACAGTCAAGCATATCACGCAGACCTAGATTTCAGGGTTAGGTCTTGAGGGGTTTGTTGTAAAAAGAACAAGCATATATCACCAACACTAACAAACTAATCATACAGAGGAAATAGATTGGCTGGTACAGTGTAAGAAAATGACCATTAAGGGGGCAATTACCATCATTAAAAATCATAAAATCATAATCAAATATAATTTTGAAAGAAATTGTTGAATTTGCTTGCAAAATGTAATCTAATCAATTATTCACATAGTCACATAGGATGTTTTTGGTACAGTGTTACCTTATCCAAACAATGTTGGCATATAGCATTTATATATTTTTTTTTACTTTTTTGTAAGTGTAGACCATGAGGACTTTGAGTCTCATCTTGGTTGGGTATGTAATATGTAGTAAATATCTATTTGCATGAATAATATGAACCTCAGACAGACTGACTGTGCTGTATCAGTAGGCTACTAAAGGAAATTTGCAGTGATCTGATGAGATGACAGTCAGCTTTCAAACTCTGAAACTAATGACAAATTTGACAGATGCACTGATAAACTGAAAAAGAGGCACGTAATGTCAAGAAACATCGTAGACAATTAGCAGATTAAGTTTGCAGATTTAATTATGACAGAGAAATCTTCCTGAATTTTAGATTTGTGTTTCTCCTCAGTGTAAAATGTGACAGACTATACTGTATTCTTCTGCTGTTCAGTATAACGGGGGGGGGGACACTAGAATGAACTTAAAAAAAGTTAAAATGACAACAATATTCATTACATTTGCATTTCTTTCCTTTTTTTCATTTCACCTGCTAAATTATGTAGTCCTGTTTTATGGAAACGTTTGGTCCATTGTGATGCACATCCACTTAGCTGAAGAAAATCCTCTTGGCAAACTGCAGTGCACAGTCGGATAAATTCTCTTTTATTCCCCCTGCTTTTCTGAGATACCCACATATCCCTTGTTCTTGGGTATTTATTCATATCTGCTTTAGTGTTTGAAGGCAACTGGAGATATCCTTTGTCCAACTCAATAAACAGGACCAGCCCTGGCCTCGGCTGCTTGCCTAGCTTGGACACAAACCTTTGAACTTCTTTGTGATCAAATGAACAGAAGGACAATATTGACATGGAAAATCATGCATTACACAGTCATGGCCACAACTGAGGTGTCTTTCATTACAGCCAATTGAGTCCTTCTTGCCTCATATGATGCACCAAGTTCATATCCTTTTAACCTGACGAGTTTGGAAAATTAGTTTTTGTTGTTGGTGGTGTTATTTTTGGGCAGAGCTAATCCGATATCCCTGTCAGACTGTACTCTCCATGACCCACTCAGAGCTATCAAACGTTGCCTTATCCCCTTCCCCCTCACTCTCGTCACACTGCAGGAGCATGCCATTGACCGAAAGACTCCTCTTAGTCCAAATGTTGCTGATGCGCCGTGGGTAACTAAGGCACTGCGAAGCACCAAAGTCCCCCATATCGAAAGAGTGGCTGCGCTTGGGCTTGTTCTCTGGTGGCAGCATTACAAGCTTCCCAAGCTTGGAATCTCCCCGGCCTAGCAGAGGCTCCTTGTCAGTGGGCGGTTTCATGCCCATTGCCATGGTCCCTGAAGAAGATGGTCCTGCCGGATCTCTTGCAGGAACCCTCAGGTCCAGAGAAGCAAATGCCCCAAGCAGATTATCCAGGTTTGGTCGTGCCTTAGTTGACGACTGTTTCCACCTGTTGGGCAAGGTGTTAGAATCCACATGTCGGTTGTAAGCCTTAACTTTCTCACTTCCAAGAGAGTCAGCTGAGGAGGACGAAGAGGAAGAGATGCTGCTCTGCAAGGAGCCACACTTAAACTCCACCACTTCATCTCGCATCACTACTACAGTCTTTGGAGCCTGCAGTGTAGGAGCACCATTGTTTAGTCGCTGAGTAGCCTGTGGTCTCCCATTGGTCTGGGAGTAGGTATTACTCACCGTCACCAACTTTGCAACCTGCAAGCCACTGTTAACTTTATAACGTACCATAAGGATGACGATAAAGACCAACAAAGTGGCTACGATCACTCCACCGATCACCAAGATCATTGTTCCTCCTAAAAACTGACTGTGCAGTGACTGGCAGCGGGGGTACTCATCACGTGTCTCAAACTGCACACAACCCACTATGTTTGTCGCAGTGAGTGTGGTGGCAGTGTCTTCCCAGATGGCCAACACGCATAGGTCATACTGCATTCCTGGCATCAGGTTGTTGACCAAGAAGGATTTGCTGATCACTGGAATCATCCTGCGTACAAGAAAACACAGACATTAAAACTCAACGAAAGACTATCATTAAGTAGATGCAGTAGATTGAAGCCAGAAGTATATCATACTGAATATGGTTATTAAAATGCACATACTGATTGTACATTGCTTTATTGTGATCCTCTGTGCGTTGGAAGAAAACAATCATTAATCGTTTTATTATGGTGAAAACTTAATTACTTAGAAAGCGCTGATCTTATCAACCTTGGAAAATCATTTACTGTAGATTAAATGATTTTGAAATGAGGTCTATTGTGCAGTCAATGGAGCCTGAGATAAAAAAGCAGTTGTTTTTGACTGACAGCCGAATCATTAAAACAGACAAAGCATCTTTATTTCTAAATGACAACTAAGTAAATATTGTTTTGAAAAGGGGGTAAGAAATAAATTAATACAATTTATATTTTATCCTTCTGAATTGGTGAGGAGAATATATCTAGACTAACAAAAGTATATTTAATGTAGATTTTATGTAGTACTTCAGCACTCAACCTCCTAAAAAGCCCCTTTGAGTACAGAGGGCATGTAATCATAACTGCATTAGCTCATCGCTATCTGGTACATTCTTTGCAGATAGCTTGCTGTGGATGTAGGCTGAGAATACTAATTAGAGTGCAATAATTTACCTAACTACCCTGATCTGAGAAGGTTAAGTAGTTGAAAAGGAGCGAGAGAAGTATCTCAGGTTATTTTCAGAATCCGGGCAAATACAAGACAAATTGTACAATTATGTGCATACATGGAGATATTTAACATTTTATTATTTAAACCACAATTAATATTAATAATTAAAAAAAAGAACAATATATCTATTTATATTTGTCACTGGGGTTCAATGCAAAATAAGACATTAAAACAGGACAACAATACTGAAAATTATTTCACCATTTACCTACTTACAGTTTTTCTTGATTGCTTAAACACATTTTTTACAACAGTAAACACAAATCCATAATGTCTACACTCAAAACCATTAACTTTTGCTGAAAAACCAAACTTTGCCCTCAGACATCAAACACAAGCCCTCAAAAACACACACACTACAACATAATTTTACACACTGGTACAATTAATTCAAAACAATATTTCCAAAACAGTTATGTTGCTTATGGTTCTCCCCCTCAGAAACCTTTTTACATGAACACAAAAGACAGAATCAATGTATACACTGACAAATTTGTATTCCTCCATGTGCTACACAGCAAAACTGTTTAAAAAAAATTATACATTTTCTGCCTTAGCATCCAGTCTTTGCTCTGGGTCAGACCAAAAAGTCTGGTCTACATCACAGGCTATACTGGCTCTGGACAAACAGCGGGGGTAAAATCCTTGTGAATGCCTAATGTCCTTGTGCCATTCTTCACAAATAAGATGCTTAGTTACTGTATGTTGTCAACATAACAGTACACTCTGCTAGTCTTACCTGATCTATGAACTATGGCATCACTTTGGCAGTTACTGTACTGTACTGAAATGCAGAAGACTGTGCTGTTTATGTACGCCATACATTAATTTCAAAAGCACAAATTTACACATTGCTGTATGTGGGATGTTATTTGAAAAAGACTGTATATGTAAAGAAATGTGTAGAAAATTTGGTTGACAGTTTATGACAGTTAGATCAACTAATTTGTGTTTACTGTAATGACTTAATGTATTACAGTAAAGACTAGATGTCATTGTGTACATAGAGTAATCAGATCAAAAGATATATAATCAGCTGCATGATTGTACCAGAGCAATTGGCAACTTGTTCAAAAGAATGAGAAAGTTTTCATGATCTACACAAAAGACTAGATGATGTGGAGGTTGAACAAGTAGTTTTGAGAATTTCATTTCTGATCTGAGAAATGGACCAAAGCCCCCTAGAATAACTGTTAGCTGACTTTGGTCAATTTATCTCCATAAAAGTTTCTGATTGGTGTGTGATAAATTTTGACTCCTAGTGTTTCCACCTGTGGAAATGTGTGCTAACTGAGCTCAAGCTGTAAGGAACTTAGTTAACAAAATTGTATGCTAGTTTTTTTTTCTAAATGAGCTCATGGTGTAAGCACTGAGAAATGTAGACATTTGTGTGTAGAGTTTTGCACTAACAGTTCACCAATTTGACTCTTGTGTCAAAGCAGGGAACAGTGTTTATACTTTAGTTCAGGGAAATGGGTGTGCTTTCAGAAAAACAGCGTTATGATTTTGAAATTTTAGTTTAAAAGCTTGGTTATAGTGTTTTAGCAATCGAGAAAAACTGTAATAACCCCTATGATTTTTCATTGGAACACAAAAATAATGTATACGCTGTAATTATGAAACAAAGAGACATATTTGTATTAAACAAGAGTGTAATTGTGGATCAAATATTATACTCTGAACCCCATGTAGATTTACTCAGTTTGAGAAAGCCAAAAAGTGTTACTTTGTGCCACACTCTCCCCTACATGTACATGAAATACAAGCACATATTAAGACTTTCAGTTTTGTGAACAAAGACAATGAAAACATAAACGGGCAAGTCAGTAAAGACAAAATGTAAATTTTTGGAGTGAACAGGAAAAAATAAAGTACTAGGCAGCTGGTTTTTATCTTATGCCTTTCCTAAAACTAGCACATCATGGCATCCGGTGTTTTGTGTTAGAGACATCCTTTACTACACTAAAACCGCATCTAGAGGTGCAACACATTGTCTACGGTAAGCCTCTATGTCAGCTAGTCCATTACTCATTCATAATTGCTTTCCCATCACAGGAGAAGATGCTATATTCAGTGGTGACAGCTTTACGAGAGAACCAAACCTTTTTCCACTCAAGCCTTAGTGATTGATTTTTTTATTCTTTGTTGTTGCCAGCATCCAGGTTAACACTGCTCTTCCAAGACAGGAGGAAGAAAACAGATCTGTGGATAATGCCACTTGAAATTCACTAGCATGAAGTCATAAAAGGGGTCATGAAAGAGTAATTTTTATACATAAGTGGTCATTATGCTATAAAACATCCTGTAATTTTCAGAACTCAAAATTTTCTTGTTAGTCTAACAACTTTATATTGAACTTTATCTGCCAAAACCACAGGTTGCTGAATGTTGTAAATCACAAGCATAGTAAATGCAGGTCTTTATAGAAACCATGCAATAAGACTGTATTTGATTAACTTTATTTTTAAGAAATAACCAATGATCTTCTGGATTTCCAGGAAGACTAAAACTAAAAGGTCTAATTATAGACATGTGAGTAACTCATCACTGTGATCACTATCTTACAGATACAGACTGCCAAACATACACAACCACTAAGCAATCATACCAGTAAGCATTTACTTCAAAGCCTACAGCCTTCCATGCCTATTCCAAAGTACAGTACACAGAATACCGTATTGTTTTCTAAATTATGTTTGTTTGTATATATATATATATATATATATATACATATATATATATATATATAAAGTGAGAGGCAGGAGTGCGCTAATTTGTTGCTAATGCACGACATAACAACAGAAGAAGAAGAAAAATTCCCTATATCTGTTATATACTAGCTGCATTCACACGTTTAACAAAGTCATCTTCAGTGTTGCATTTTCAATATAACTTCACATATCACATATGCCACATAAGAGTTTCCTAAATTTGTTTATTTATTTATATTTTTATTTATTTATTATATATATTATTTATTATATTATTTTATACTTACCATTATACTGATTAGCGTTCCCTTTGGTTGGACACTTAGAACTTTGTTTACATCTTTATAATTTTCATCTAATTAACCCTCTAAGGTCTGCTGTCACGCCGACGTGATTTGGGTCTTTTTTTTCTTATCAGTGTAAAAGACACTAATATAGCTCTGTTGATTTTGGTCACACAAGTAAGTGTTATATACCATTCAAATCTGTCTAACGTCAACTTTTTTTTTTTAATCCACTCCTAGTAATAACAGAACTGTGTGCTTTTGCAAAATAAAGAAAATAAAAAGTGTGTGCGAATATTTTTTCTTTTTTTTTCTTTGTTCTCTCCGCTGTTATTAAAATTTATTGTAACTCAGCGAAAACATGACTCGCAGACATGAGAAATATATCTATAGAAAGCTTGAATTAAGTACTGTAAGTGCACGATGAAAACAAATATTCTTTGTTAAAGTAATAAGTAACCAACACTATACTGAGTTTCTCAATCTGATCTTATTAATTTTAATGTGACCACGCCCACAAGCTATTTTCGCTTTGTTATTCAAACTACATGAGAGATACAGCTTCAGTTTTATTTGTGTGAAAGAAGTCATGTACACTGGTTTCAGAATAAATAATGGGGTAATTTTAATTTTTGGTTCAGCTACCCCTTCAGGATTTAGCCTTGATACAAGTTCTTCTGGCTTAACGTTTTCATAATTTATTTTTCAGCCTTGGTTCTGGACCTGGTCCTGGTCGGCGTGATGAAAGCTGTAGTACGACGGCGACGTCCTGCCCATAACCGCATGGACATGTTTGCCACGTTCTCAGTGGATGGCTATTCCTTCCCATCAGGTCATGCCACTCGTGCTGCAATGTGCGCCCGCTTTCTATTGGCCCATCTGGTGCTGGCGGCCCCGCTCCGCGTTCTTGTCCTTCTCTGGGCCACTTTTGTTGGGTTTTCTAGAGTTCTCCTTGGACGCCATCACGTGACGGATGTCGTGTTCGGTTTCCTCATGGGCTACTGGCAATATAATTTGGTGGAGTTGCTCTGGTTGTCTCCAGTCGTGTTGCAAAGCACGATTGGACAGCTTCAATGAGACGCTAAGACTGGATGATTGTTTCGGTTGCTGCCAGCATGCTGGTAATAATTCCACAATATGTCAAGTTGCTTTATGTGAGTTTACCACGTTTTCTTGAATGTAAAATCTCACATCATCTGCCAGTAATTAAAAAAACTCTCATGCTCACGTTAGATCAGACTGAACAGATAAATGAGTTTAAGTTGGAGAACGCACTTCACTTGTTTTTCATCACTTGCAGTTATTTCTCTTCTACTTCTGCCAATTCTCTGATAGATTATTCCAGTCTTAATCAATCAGCTGCCATCCTGTTCTGCACTTTCGAGGATTGGTCTCTATCCCAGAAGGGTGACCTCTAGCTCCTAACATCAGTGTTCTTGTTTACAGAATAAAACCTCTGAAACACTAGGCAACATCTTGAAGATTTTGCTGCCATTTTAATTAAAATCCAGTCAGATCTCTAATTAAAATGAAAAGCGTTTCTCCAATGAATATTTAATTAAACGAGGGAAGCGGATTTGAAACATTGAGGTGAATTTCAGTGCAGATCTAATACCTTTAGGGTATGCAGCGTCCTAAATAGACATTCACAGGGGAGTATTTCTGTCATCTTTGAAGGCTTGTCTGAGTTCTTCATTACACTGATTAACATCCTCTAAAACATCTTTTGTGTGTGTTTTAAAGCTCTGTTCTGGGTTCATCTTAAAAGAGTGAAGCTGTGTTTTGTCTGCTTTTATTGTGACCGTGTTAAACTGTTAAATTTTCTTGCACTTTTCAGCGCAGTCTTGTTGGTTGTTAGAAGTTTGTTGTATTTTGTTATGGTCAAATTTGCTGGTTTTTAATTGGGTTAAAGTGACAGATGTAATTACAGAGCCATATATTACAATATGCTGCAAATTTTTGCCATGTACTGCAGGAGAACCTGTCATAATGACCATTTGGTAGCATTAAACAGGTGTACATTGCACCATGCTGGTTATAATTTTAACTAAAGATCTGCGGAGTTGTCACGCTCCGACTGGACCAAGAAGTACTGTGGTAATATTACTAATCGTGGCACTTTAATATGTCGTTGTACTGAGTGATTATCATTTATGTACCTCAGTCTTTACACGGTGCTTAAAGGAATAGCTAAGTTTGGCCAAAAATGAACATTTGCTGTAAATTTACTCACTTCTGGGCCATCCAAAATACTAAGAAATTTTCTCTGCAGTGAATGGGTGCCGTCAGAATCCAAACAGCTGACAAAACTCGACTCTAGTCCATCAGTTATATCTTGTGAAGAGTAAAGCTGCGTTTGTAATAAACCATCTACATCTTGGATGGCGTGAGTGCAGGTTTTTAGCAAATTTTCATTTTGAGCTGCATGTGAACTATTCCTGTAAGAAATAGAATATTTCTAGAATTTCATGGTCTTGCCATGCACGTGTGCAAAAAAAGCACTGATAACCTTTTGTGTTAGTGGAGGAAGATGTTCACATTTTCAAAGAGCAAGTAAGGAAGAAAAATTGATCGTTTTAGTTTTAGTTTTTTTATCCCATGGACTTTTTTTTTACAATTTTGACACTTGGTTGTTGACAGTTAAAATTTGTCATTCTACTACTACTACTTCCTGTCTGTGTATATGACCAAAAATATACGGACGCTCTTAAAACCAGGTTTGCCTGTTCCTTTAATTCCCCTGAGCACAGTTTTAGAGTCACACATGCAGTGACCTCACAGAGAGTTGACCTCCTCACAGAAATGTGTGTAATAGCCAAAATCATTGTTTCTATGCGTCTACATATGTTTAGACATATAGTTACATTCCACCGGTCTGAATGTGAAAAATAAAGATATAATAGATTGGCAACTCTGAATTTTTCCATATTATACATTATACTGTAAATGTGATAATACTAGTGTATTTTTTTTGCATTTCGTTTTCATTCCACTCTCGCTCCGTATCAGGCAGATGTTGAATCAGTCATTTCCGTGTGTGTGTTTTTGTGTTGTATTTTTCAGCATGTGTATGTCTGCATGAGAGTCTGTTCTACTGAATACTTGAAAGGGACTTTTCAATCAAGCTGATGGTCAGCTTTATACACTCATACGTCTTCCTTCTTTAAAGTACTGTGGCATCAAAGATGTTTCGACAAATCCACCCCAAAATCTAGAGATTTTCCTTCTTTCTTTGATCTGAATTATTTCTTCTCTGACAGAAAGATGCACAGTAAGACATTTCTGGTAAAGGTTGTATACATGTTGACTGTTTCAAGAGAGCCATATGCACATTCTTCCTTCGCAATAACTGTGCAATCGTTTGATCATTGTGTAATATCACAATTGACAGATGGCAACCAATAATCTTGTTTTTAAATGGCAATAATTGTGTGCTGTTTTGGTGATGATTGTTTTCTAGGTGTAGTTTTCTTTTCTTTAGGAGACATTTTTATTTAATTCCTGTGGTTTTAGGTGTACAGTCAGCTTCACCAGCTATTTCACAATCTGACACTCGATGGCTCTGTGATCTGCACTGAAAAGAGACTATTTACCTTCACCAAAGTCAGATTTACCTGTGATATTCATAAGCATATTGTGGTGCCTGCTATGACTGTTGATTCTGTTTGTGATGTAAAATATACTCTACATTCATCATAATGTGATTGTATTTTCTAAATTAAAATGAAGACATTGTGGTTTTGTGTCTTTTGTACTATTTTCTCGTTGAACATCTGATCTTGTGAGTTAATCTTTGACACTAAAGTAGAAGTGTTTTACAGTAAACTCTGACTCAGAAGATAAGAAGCTCAGCGGTAAGATATTTACTGCTTGCAACATATGTTTTATTGCTGTAAGTTTTTCTATATGGTGGGAGGTTAATCGTTGCGAAAACAAATAGAACAAATAACAAACTGCTTAATCTGGTTCTGTTATGTAGTGTGAACAGGATGTAAGACTTTGACATATAAGGAAAACCATTAATGCATGAATTTTTGTCATGTTTCAGTATAAACGCTTGACCCTTCCTTTAAGACTTTGTTCAAGCTTGTACCAAAATATTTATTTTCTGCCCGTGTATTTGTGGTGCATACATCATTTCTTGACAGGTCCCGTATCATGTAGCACAGTGTGTTCATGGGAAAATGTTTGATGAATTAAACGGCAAAAGTGCACTTCAGGCTTTCTTGGCTCACTGTAAAGGTTTTCAGAGGCAACAACTTAACACTGATTTCTAGTCGTGTCTCTTTTGGAAGCACAAAATAAGTAGTTTGACTTTCACAACGAGACACAGCGTCTCCAGAACATGGCGCCCGCAGCAACACTACAGACAGAATAATAGCTCCGCCTTCTTTCTTTGTGGAAACATTTGAAATCACATCATATGACCGCTTTTGAATTACTACCTGGAAACAACAGAATTGTATACTCAGGAATTGCAAAAAAGAAACATACTCATATTTGTTATCGCATTTCTTTCTTTTTTCCTCCCAGTACACACTGAGAGGAATCAGGAGTAAGTGTGTTTCAGATGTCGGTGTCGTGTTTGAGAGCTGATCTTTGCTTCACTCTCTTCAGCAGAAAGGCCCGGTTATAAGATTGATCATTCTCAGACGCTTCCAGGAAGAATCACGCAAACAATCTGTAATGTTTTATTCTCTCAGTGTTGTCAGAGGAGGCTGGACGAGCTGGTTTGATGCACGCTGAGATCTGATATGCATATGTATTGTGTTTGGAAGACGCACACTCAGAGGCGCTGGAAGACGTGAGGCTGAGGTTTGGGCTTGGCAGCTCTCTCCATCTAACATCTGGGAAGCAAATGATTCTTTATGGATGAGTGTTATTTCATGTGTGCCGCCGGTGCGCTGCGCTGGAGCTCTTTCAGAAAGTGCTATGAAAGATTAAGTCGTGTGGAAACGCCAGCGAGCCGCTGCTCATCAAAGCCTCATGTAGCACAGCTGATCAAATGGAGTGTGTAAACAGAAACGCCAGGCTTTCTGGGTAAACCGATTCTTGAAGGAATCAGTTCATACCGAACACTGATTCAACTCAAAACTCAAAACACCAGAATCAGCTTCAGTCCAGAGGTGTAAAGTATCGGAGTAAATGTAACTTGAATATCTATAGTTTTACTGAGTATCATAGATACTTTACTATGTGTTTTCTATGCCTTGTCTCAGAATGTTATGTCACTTCCTGTCTACTCTGGTGTTTGTAGTCAGTTTGTAGTCCGTTTAATCATTTTGCAAAGCAGTTATTTCAGTTGATTCAGAAAGCTTTGCTTCTCCCATCACTTATTAGTTTAAGCTGTTGTTTTCCCAGCGGATGTAGGCCTAAAGGACGCTTTCGATATGATGACATCAGACAAACAAGTATGCTAATCACTCAGTACTGTATATCACAGTATATCACAGTACTGCTGAATGAAAACATGTAGAATGTGAATAAGACACAGATGATGACAGAAGCAGAGGATGTGATGTCATTCAGATCGAGACGATCCGCCAGAAACTGACCACGAAATAAGCTTTAAAGACGAGCCAGACTGTGTTTCTGTGTTCGTCCGGCTTAGTCTTTACAGCAGCGCGAGGAAATGAGAAACAAACCAGCCAGATCATCCGTTTAACAGGTTTTTATTTAGCAGTAGTGTTCAGAATGAAATCACTGCTGAAGCTCAGCGTCTGCTGTGAGACACTAGTATATATCTCTACCAATGTCCAGCCACTACCAAACTGTTACAGTTAATTATCAATTAATTATCTGTATGTATGTTGTGGTTATTTCAATTCAATTGGGTGCATCATTTATGCTGGAACTGCTCCGATTGATTCAAACTTGTCATTTAGATCAAGAGAATCACTAGCAGAAAACAAAATCAAAAGAGCCATTCGTTTCAGATTTCAACTTCACTTGTAATGGTTTTAAAAAGCACATAGTGATGGGTGAAATGGAGCTTTTTGTAAGTGTTTGGATCACACACTGCGTGATTGGATTTGTGAATCACTATGCTAAATGAAAGATGGACAAGATTGCCCTGAAATGGGGTTTGCGAATCATTTGATTCAGATCAGAACTTCAGAGAGGTTTTCAAATCTTTTAATTCAGATTGTAACTACAGAACAGGTTCACAAATCAGATTGGGACTACAGAGCACAGAATACAGATCTTTTTTCTGATTTTTATTCCTTAAAAAGTAAAAAAATAATAATAATTGAGAAAAGTTATTGTGGGTTTACTCAAAACATACTACGTTTTTTGTGTAACCACAGTTAATACATGGTTAAAATATGGTAAGTGTAGCAAATTTATGGTTAATTTGATGTTACCATTATTAAACAATTGAAAAGTCAGGCATTATTGTTTTATGATTTTCCAGGGTGTAGAGTTTAGTAGACACTATGACAGAATCCTATACACATCACCCTGCTGTAATCAAACAATTCATGTCTGTTGTCTGTTATAATCCCACCAGAGCCAGAATCAAACCTACATCTTCTGTGAAAAACACTTTCATTTCTGGAAAATAGATGTGAAGTACTTCTGACCAGCTTTGCAGATGTAGTATGTAGAATGTGAGTATGCCGGTGTTTTTGTCTTAATCACTCATTCGTCTCCAAACTCCAGCAGCTGAACAGCACTGAGAACGTCAGGAGATCCATCGCAAGACAAAACACAGTCCTTCACGTCCGCTGTGAGTCGCGCTCTAATTATTAGGAGGGTAATGTGATACAGCCCAACACTTAATAAACTCAACACACAGCAGGACGCTTCCGCTCTAAACAACAGCACTAGTGCTAAATCCTTTCAACTCATTAAAAAAAAAAATCATCAGAAATATATTTGAGAATTGTTTTACATCCGCCTAAAACAGTTTCCACTCTGGACAAACTCAGTTCTTTTATTAAACACACACACACACACACACACACACATGTTGGTTTTTGTGATTTATGAGGACTCTCCATAGGCATAATGGTTTTTATACAGGACAAACTGTATGTGCTATTGCCCTACACCTACCCTACACCTAAACCTACCCCTTACAGG
>JAUCMT010000120.1:52179-65283 GCA_032357475.1 Enteromius thamalakanensis
TTTGTGAACAATGTTTGAGAGAAATGGTAATATTGTGTATCTGGAATGAATTTTAGATCTTTAAGTTCATCTCATGACAAATCAGAGCAGAAACAAAGGTGTTGCATTTATATTTTTGTTGAGTGTAATTTTCTTTCAATTAATGCAGTGATGCAACATGAAATCAGAATCATTTGGTATCAAAGGAAGAAAAGTAATAAATAGGTTGCTTTTAATAGATGACCTATCACTATCCTATACAGTTATTTTGTTTTAGTGATGTTTCTGCTGCTGATTTATTCTGCTGCAATGCACTCTGGGAGTCAGCGAGTAGCTATACTATAGAGATGGGATTAATGAATCTTGCGATACGTTCCTTTCAAAGAGCCATTTAAGTTTATCCTGGAAATAATCACTGGGAGGTATGATGAGGTAAGATTTGTAGTCAAATAATTAAAACCACCAAAAAACCCCGTTAATTTACCACTAATTATTTTGTATACTACATAAAGATCTAGTTTTGAGTTGTGAAGTAATATGTTAATAAGAACCTATTTATTGTGTATCTGGATGTAATGTTTTAATATAATACACGGCGCCTCAGTGTCACATCCATGCCAAGCTTCACCTTCACTCCTTCTCACTAATTGATTACATGCACCTATCACAGCCACCTGAACTCACCCAAGACCTCATCAGCACAAATCAAGCTCTCCCATAAATGCACACACCACACAGCACTCCTGGTCGGATCTCATCTTTGGATAAAGTGAACTGATTCCATAGGGAAGTTATATATTTGACAAACTTACCTGTCACTTACCTTTACCTTCTCATCTCCCCACAGTGTCTGTGATTCTTCTAGGCTCTTATGTGTTCCTTCCGCTAGTGTGGTGTGTGGCTATCACTTCTCTCCAGTGCTCCATCGTTCTCCGTTGCTCCCTGGATTCCTACAATGGATAAAGACTTTCATTATTGAACTGTTCCTTCTTTGTATGACTACCTACTTCAGATATACTCACCATTGTTGTTACTTCGTGGTCTGCTGATACAAACCTGCACTGTAAATAAAGAGCACTTATTCTACTTACCTCCTGCAGTCTGACTACTTCCAGACACTCAGAGAGTAGAAACATGACGGGCTTACGCTTGTCAGATATTACGGGATGACATCACTGATATGCAAATTAGTGCGTGACATTATCTGGCAACATTAAGATAGTTTTCAGGCAGGTTTATAGGAAATTTTATAGGAAATAGTTGGCAACACTGATGCTGTTGGCAGTACCAACACCAATAAGGCAGTACCCTTATAACTGTTCTGTCTCATGGAGGAGTGAATTTTTGTGTATCAGTGTGAAACACGCATAGGAAGAAAAGAAAGAGAGAAAGAACAGCTCCCCCCCAGCCGCGACTCGGCTCCCATCGTTCATGTTTATGAGCGTTCAAAAGAATCGGTTCGTTTGCGAACATCACAACTCTACTATACTAGGTCAGTGAGTAAAATTAAAGTAAAGGATGAAGTGCACCATACAGTTCTTTTTTTAGTTCCTATAAGTTAATGAAATAAAGTCTTACTATTAAATCCTAAGTAAGTTTAAAAAATATTCTAGAGTATGCTAACTAGAATTTATATTAAACTAACTTCCTGTTTGTAATTTAATTTACTTAGGTTGTGTTTGTTTTCTTTACTTGCAGCTAATTATTAAGTTAACTTCAGTTTTCTTGTTAAGTTTGCTTTGCACAAATAAGGCAATCGGTTTCCAAAGTTTTTCTAAGCAGGCTGAACTTATTAGGATTTACAGTGTGTAGATCATGTAGATATTAAGAAAGAAGTAAAAAAAAAAAAGTGAGCTGAAATTAAAATCGAAAGAATAAAGCATATTCTAAAAACTCCTGTTGCCTCAGGCTTGTAATGATCATGAGGTTGTATTATCCAACGAAAAAAGCCTAGAGGTGATTGAGATTTATTTAACACAGAAAATGTTGCATTCAATCAAATGAACGAGAAATCAATCTTTCAACAGCTAATACAGGGTCATTTAAAAGAATAATAATAATAATTATAATAATAAAAAAATCTGACTAATATTTTTTTCTACTCATTCATTTATTGTTTAACTCATACTTCATAACATACATATACAATTATCAGAAAAAAGTTTGCAAATATATTATGAGTAAACATTATGTTACTTTATGTACAGTATGTGTACTGCAATTACTGAGTAAGTATTGGTAAAGGTAGCTAAGTCAAGTAAGAGGTTAGCTTTAGGGGCTAGGTTAGGGTTAGTGCCCAGTTATTACCCAGTTCTTGCAAGTGTTATAATAACTGGACACAGAACTGGACTGTGGGAAAAACAAAGAAAGAAATGTGAAATGTTTATTTGCACAAGGGGTTTGATGACTGCCAACCCACCACAAAGAGATATGACGTCATCATCATCCACTCTGGAATGACATGGAGAAACGGACAGATTAAATCAAGAACTGTGACAACGTCTCTAAGATGCTTCAAAAACCCTCCTGCAAAGCAACAGTACTATTAAAGGTTTATAGGCACTTATGTAAAAAGTGGCCCAAAATGAGGCTGCTAGCAAAAAAGCCTGTCCTTACTGTGCACCTTATTATGATGTATATACAAGTTCTGTTCAACAGTGCTGTGTTGCGTCTGTGGACATAAAATGATGTTTGACTGTCATTACCACTCAAAATGCATGTTTTTTTTTTACTTGACTTGTTTTTTTTTTACTTTTGACTTTTTACAATGATCTCACAGTAATTCATGCTTATTTTACTATGTGTATTTATAAACTCAAAAAAAAATGATTCTAGATGTTTGCTCAGTTTACTTTAATAAAATAAGTTAACCAACACAAATCTTTAGTTTTCATTTGTCATTTTTCATAGTTTACAGTTGTCATTTGCACTCAATTTTACTATGTTAAATGAAATCACATTTGTAAAAAATTGTGTTACCTTAAACCATTGTTTTGGGCTTGCATAAATAATTTATGTTGCACTGATTGAAACTGAGCAGTGGATTTCTAGTTCACAGCAAGCTTTGCATATGGATAGATAATGAGAATAAATGTTGAAATTAAACTCTGTTTCATGTGACTTTTTATAGTTTGTTTTTCAGTTATATTTGACATTTAATTGAGTTTATGTTAATGTTGATTTTTGAGGTTACCATCATGGTGGTGCAGACCTTGTTGTTAAGCTATGGCTACATGAACTATGTGCTAAAATTGTTTTGCTTGATCAATACATGTGTGCTGCAGATGTAGTGTTTAGCATGTGATCAAGTATTATGATGTCTACTATGCTTACATATGCCAAACAACTAAATCAGTTAAATATGTGATTTACACAGTCTGCGAGTTAAAAGTTTCTGGTCTTCACAGTCAAATGATAGTGTGTGAGTGTAACAGATACTGACAACTTAAGCATAAGCTCCACTCTCCACCACCATGGTTACCAAATAAATCCAAACAAACATTATTTTATATTGTATAAACTATTTTAAATGTTCAGAATAACTAAACTTTAAAAGCTTAAACCCTACCAGGCTTTTCCACGTTCTTAAATAAAATGCAGAAAACTCAACGAAACTCTGCACAAAGGCATATTAGGTTCATTATGCATGGCGAAATTAAATGTTGTTAATCTGACCAGAATTTCTCTATTAGGCATGGCAAACCATTATCAAGCAGAAATTACCAATTTTTTTTTTGTTTTTTGTTTTAATTAAATAAATTATTTTCATATAACAAGATTTCAACAAATCATTTTTAACTGGTTAGATTTTGTTAAAAAAACGCAATTCAGTTGGATGGAAAAGTTTTCCATAATCAACTATTTATTTTGAGTGTATAGTGCTTTTAACAATACAGATTGTATTAACTTAATCATGATTTATGCATATACATTTTATGAGCATGTGTTTTCTCTGGGATGGAACCAAACAGATTTTTGTGTGGTTCATTAGCTGTTGTCAGACTCCCTGTGCAAACCAAAAATACTGGATTATTACAATTAATGGTAAAATTAATGTTTGGAAATATAAACTCATATTTCCTTCTTACACGCTGCAGCAAAACATACAATATTCCATTAAATAACAGGAATGTATATTGACAGCAGAGTTGCCAGTAATGTACCGTTAATTTGCAGCTCTTAATTTTGACAGCACGCTACCTTTAAACTACTATGGAAATTGACTGCTCCAATTGCTTCAAACAGTTTAAAATACAAGTTTAAAATACTAATATTCATGCGGTGTTACTAATGTGAATTTGTATCATTTGAGTCCACTAAGACAAATACAGTATATATATTTCTCAGTATACATCTGAAAAAACTTGTATGTATTTAACTTGAATCGTTGCAGTTCGTAATCAGCTATAGCACACAAACGTGCTGAAAAACATAAAGATCATCACTGCTTCAGTTGCTGTTTTTAAATAAGCAGAATATCAGCATTTGTGTCTTTTCATTGATTAAAGCACAGACTTTACTATCTAGCACAATTGGTGACCCACAAAACTAAATTAAACTATCTCTCTTTAGCAAATGCACTTTAATGCAGTTCCGTAAAATTTGCACTCTCATTATTAGTTCATAACTTTGCAGAAGTTTTTAATGTGGACCTTAACTAATATTCCGGCACACAACAAAATCCTCATGAACACTTTTAATGTTAAGGTAACACTGAAGTAACAGCTTACATTAAAATTCCACACATTACAGTACACCAAGTACACACTGGCAGTATACACTGTGTACTGGGTAGTAAGCAGTAAGCAAGTACGCCATTTCGAAGACAGCCCCTCTCTGAGTGTTGCCACTAAACACTTCACAGCACTGCTGAAGGCTACTTTCTCAAAAACAGCAAATATTACACAGCATGCATTGCTTTTTATGGGATTTTACTGTCAGAATAAGGTTGTTTAATTTACAGCAGTTTTTTGAGTGTAAATATAACTGACTTAAAACCATTTTTTGCAGATGAAAATCCCAGTTTGGCCACCACTGTACATAATTTGTAGGTAACTGATTCAGAAAAGGGTAAGTGTGTCATTATTGCCTAAGCTTTAACACTTACCGAACACCATTAACACATTTGCGATAGACCTATATATGCAATTAAAAAGATACAAAGCAGTATCTAACATCACTATAAGCATAAGTGAGTCACCTTTCAAATATCACTGTATTAAGTATGTTTAGTGTTAACTATTAAACATTATCTGCTTAAATGAACTGAATTCAATTAACTTAAAAAACTTAAGAGCGGGTGAAAGCACAAGTCTAATTAGTGTGTATTTGGGTGGTTTAAAGGAATATAAACATGGAATACTTACCTATAAATCAAGACATCATCCTCTGAACAGTTGTATTGGAGCTGGTACATTTTGACTTTGGGTGCTACTTTGCTTACTGTCCACTGGATCAGAGCAGAGACTGCAGTGACCTCTGACACTGACACTACCTGTTCTGGTTGAACTTTGGTCTCTCCTTTACTGGTTTTAGTAGAGCTGGTGATGTCAGATAGCCTGGACTTTGGCTGAGATGTGCGGTTAGTACCATTACTTAGGTGGGGGAGTTGGATTATGGAGAGCTCAATTGAGGCTGTTGATTCTCCTGCTGCATTTGCAGCAATGCAAGTAAATGTCCCATAATCCTTAGAGGTGGTGACCATAATGTCTAAAGTACCATTTTCATACACTGTAGCCCTAGATGAGTTACTAATTAGTCGATCATCTGGAGCAACCCAGTGTATGAGAGGCATAGGGTCACCCACTGCCTTGCAGCGTAAACTGGCTGTCTGTCCCTCCAGGACCAAAAGCTTGTGGGTATGCTGGGTAATTAACGGTGGTTCACACACAAACTCTTCCTCTCGCACATACCAGAAGTAGCGACCTTTCAGACTAGGAGGGGAAGCGCATGTTTCCATATCGTCCTCTCGTTCTAAACGGCGCAACCAAAGAATCTCACAGTTACAGTGAAGAGGATTCCCACCAAAGCTGAGTGACAAGACTGGGGCAAACGGTGTACTAAGAATGCTGCTGCTCTGTGACCGGGCAAAGATGGGATCTGGTGGAAGCTTCTGTAGACGGTTTGATGTAAGGTCTAGCCTCGCCAGCTTTTCAAGATCAGTGAAAGTGCCTTCAGCTATATGGTTGATGAGATTGTGGTCTAGACTCAGCTGGTGTAGGTTAAGCATTTTGTGTATGGCCTCCCAGGGTATGCCTTGTAGGTTGTTGTAGGAGAGGTCCAGATCCTCCAAGGTGAGCAGCAGGTCATCAAAAGCTTCTTTGGAGATACGAGTCAGTTGGTTGTTGTTTAGGATGAGGTGTTGTAAGTTCACTAAGCCTCGCAGGACGTCTGGTCCAAGCTCTGTCAACCGGTTACTGTCCAGGTGCAGCGAACGCAGGGTTTCAAGATCCACAAAGGAGAAGGGCTGGATGAAGCTGATGGTGTTTCTTGACAGTGTGAGGTCTACAAGGCCAGTCATGTTGGTGAAGTCCTGCTGGGTGATTTTGATAATGTAGTTTCCTCCGAGGCGTAACTCCACTGTTCTTCTGTCAATGTCAGAGGGCACGAACAGCAGACCTTTGGATGGACACAGTGTGCCCAAAGACTCTGATAGGTTCTGACAAACACAATATTTAGGGCAGGCGGTGGTCATCATCACTGCGCTTCCCAGGAGAAGGAGGCTGCAGAGCACTTTGGCCATGGTAAATCACAAGCAGGGACCTGGATAGACAACAAGAGAAAAAACAATGGTCAGTCGTTTCCGGCCATACAAACCACAAATGATTTATTGCCTCTGCAAGGGCTAACTGATAAAAATAGTGCTCCTTTTGAGTACATTTTGGTCCTCATTACAAACCAGCTTAGGCTATTAGAGGCTCTTTTTACAATCCTCATACTCTTGACAGTGCATTGAGAAGATACTGAGGTATAAAATATGTTTTATAGTTGCCAGAAGCAAGAGTGTTTGATGCTATGTTCGTATGTGAATTCTGCAGTGGGCTCCATATCTCTGACACAGAAAGAACAGATGACTGTGCTTGCCCTCAGACGACAGCCCATAATTTCTCTAGACATTTGTATCATCAATTCCAAATATACTCAAAACTTAAATCAATTTTAATCAGCGCTCTGCCAGACTGATTCGCTAATGGTAGGACAGGGTTGGTGGAACTGTTTGAGGCGCCTGCAAGAAGGAGAAGGGTTGATTTTTATTTCCAGTCAAGAATTAAATGATAATAATTCTCTCAGCTGCCAGCACTCATTCAATAAATCATCAGATACCGATAAGATAGCTATAAACCCCAGTACACAGAATTGTGGACAAAACAGCTTATGAGATTTTAACCATATCTTGCTTGCTAGCATATATCAATATAGTTCAGAGGTGAAAGCATGCAGATTTAAGTGTTGGTGGAAAACAGGGAGTTGGGTGATTATCATTAGAAACTAGAATGCAACTCGTCTTAGAAAATCAGCAAGATTTGTGCGAAGCGTAAAATTGTTATTACTCTAACGATGCAATCAAAACTGTCTGCAACAAAATAGATAAATTGTAGCATACAGGAGATGGATATTTCATTGGCAATTTGACAGACATGCAATCAGCTTTGGTAATGCCAGATATTAATGCCAGGGCCATCAGCTACTACAAAACACCAACACAATAACAAACAATGACTACTGTTTTTAAAGTCTGGAGAAATGCCATATTTAAAATTGCACAAATGTTCTAATATGTGGAAATAACCTTGCAGGAAATTTCCCAGTAAGCTGAAATGTGACACATCCAATTTTCTCTTATCTTTAGTAATTTAAAGCAGAAAGAGTAATCTCTCGCAGGGAATGAAAATTGTGATGTTTTATAAGCAAGATTTTTATAAGCAACACATTTCTTTACTTCCCATCTGAGCATATTCCCCAACTATCAATTTCTGGTTCTCATTATTTCATTTTCAGGAAATCAGATCTTTTAACATTTCAAAAAAGAGCAACAATGCATCAGAGCTGTGTATTGATAACAACACATACAATGTCCTGAACCAATTTCCCCTTTTCCCTTCAATTTACTCTCTATCCATTTTATTGTACAATAAAAATAAATAAATATATCAATAAACACCGTAAATAGAAAACTGATGAAATATGCATAAGAATGCACAGTACGGAAATTCCAAAAAACATATTCTTCTAGCATATGTAAACCATGCAGAATAACACAAATGCCATCTTAATAAAAAACATAGGCATTTGCAACATTTCATTAGTGTTTTGTTAGTTAAAATTTATATTCAATTCAATGAAATAGACCCTATGCAGAATAAAACTTAATGTTCATTCAGAACTTTTTGTTACAAGACCAGCTTTCTAGCCTTTAGGCCAAAGCTGTTCCACATCATCATAAGGTTCAGCCATCTAAATTGCTCCTTCAAAGATTGTTGTGTATTTTATTTGTTTCATTGACACTTTAAGCTTGCCAGTTACCCAGATGCTCTTCAACAACAGTTCCCCTTTTCCCTTCAATTTCTTCTCTATCCATTTTATTGTAGAATAAAAATAAATGAATAAACCAATAAACACCATAAATAGGCAACAGATGAAATATATATTATTTCATCAAAAATACATATTGTTCTAGCATATGTAAACAGTACAGAATAACACAAATTCCATCTTTATAAAAAACATAAGAATTTGCAACATTTCATTAGTGTTTTGTTGTTTAAATTTTATGGGCACCCCATATTCAATTCAATGAAATAGACCCTATGCAGAAAAAAACTTCATTTCAATGTTCATTCAGAACTCAAACGGCATAGCAGTGTGAAGTTATAAGAAGTGTTCTCAGGACAAGGGGATATTTGTCATTTTGACAGCTAAAACCTGATTAGGCTGAATACAGCTGAAGCTTGCCCTTTAGCAGGCCTGTATTTCTGAGGTAAGTTTCCTGCATTACCAATTCTCTCATAACTGCTTGTCAAGCCACATCTTTATTCATTCCCTTTGCAGTCCATTAATGGCGCAGCCATCAAACACATATATAAGAATTGCTGAGGAACACAGCCCTCAAGAACATTGCACATATCTGCATTTCATCCAAATCAGAAAGACAGAAAGGAATGGAATGGCAAAGTGGAAAGGAATTTGCTTCACTTTATCAAATGAGCCAAACATCTTGGCTCGTTTGTTGGAGGCAGCTTAGCCTGGTCACTGCTAACTTCAATCAAATCAACAAAAAGAGATCTAAGGATCAAGAAAAATCATAGAACCTTTTTTTTCTTTTTCATTTGTCAGCTCAGCAGACATTAAGGCCAAAGAATCATAGCTTTAGTAAATGAAAGCATGTAAGAGCACATCAAAAAGTCTTTTATCAAGCGAAGGAAAAGGTGCCCATGAAATAGCAGGATGTGCAAAACTACAGAGACGGCTAAACATCCAAAGGCAAGGTAAAAGCTTAGCATTTGCAATCATACAGTGCTGAAGTGCAAGATGAAGGTAGAGCAGCCATGATATAGAGGGCCATTTACTGGAGATCCAGGGGAGAACTCCCCAGTGCAGATGCCTGATTGGACATGGGCTAACCATTATGACAGTTGGAAGTCAGTTTGACAGCGCTGCTCTAAAATCCTCATGACGTCTAACTGCATGATGGATTCTGCACCTGGCATAATATTTGTGCAATGGTTTAAGACTTCGACTAAGGTCGAGCTTTATTTAATTCATTTATTTTGCCTAGCACATATCTTCTACTTTATCACACAATTTAAATATGAAAAAAAACGCAGTGATTTAGTTCCCTATATTATAATTTTTTAGGAAAAAAAAACTATTAGAAAATCTGGAACTTGAGGGTGCAAAAAAAAATCCAAATACTGAGGATTCATATTATTAGCAATACATATTATTAATCAAAAGTTAAGTTTTATATATTTACAGTATGACATTTACGAAACACCTTAACTGAACATGACCTTGACTTAATCATTTATTCCATTAAAGTGTACACACAGCAGTGTGTATTGTGATGTCAAACACACAGACTAACGACATACACTCCCCCTATCTACAATCCCTGAACTCTAAACCGTGACCTTTGTGTTACAAGACAAAGCTCTCTAACCTTTAGGTCGAAGCTGCTCCACATAATCATAAGGTTCAGCCATCTAACTTGCTCCTTCAAAGTTTGTTGTGTATTTTATTGGTTTCTTTGACACTTTAAACTTGCCAGTTACCCAGATACTCTTCAACAACGCTCTACAATTGTGCAGAATGGAATCCCAAGTGAAGAAACACATACATTTCTTGTGAAATCAACATGTACAAGCACGCCAAGTTTACAACATAATCTTTTCTTTTCACACAATGTCTTGGTATACTTCAAAGCTCAGGCCTCTTCTTGTACATTATTGCAGGTTTATGGAAATCATTTTATTATATAATAAATGCCATGCTGCCTTTACACTCTACCAATCATGTTCTTAACACTTCTATGTTCTTTTAAAAGTCACTACTCTTTTTCTCAAAACACATTTGTTGACAAATGGAACAACAGAAGTAGAGGAGAGTATAGTATTGGAGAGAAGGTTATTAGAAAATTGTCTCCTTCAGTAAAAGAGAAAACGTTTATTTGAGTCACAGAGGAATTGTATTTGAAACATAATGGCATATGCATATTTTTTCATAAAATTAAGAGCAAATTAGATTAGTGTAGCAGACATAGACATGTTGGTGTCAACATTTCAGGGAGAAAATGTAAAGCTATCTACACTATAACTATGTTTCAAGAAGCTTTTGACTTCAGTCACACAAATATTGAGGTAATTTTGGATGTGTTATGACTAGAAAGGCTCTAGGATTTACAGAGGGGCTAATGGACTGAGTTTGGTCTACATGTACTAGTCTCCGTTCCACCAGAGATTAATGTCAGTACAATCCAATGCACTGTTTCCACCAGAGACATGAATGCTGGAGGAAGCTTAGTGTTACCTGAGGTAATCTATGCTCCGAAGCTCTGCAGATAATGGGTAATCTTTGTGAAGTATGAGCAAACTACTATAAGTAGCTTTTGGGGAGAACGTCTTAGTGAATTTCTTTTCATTCTTCACAGCTCAAAAGTCTTTGGCAGAATTTCACAGTTAGAAATAAGTTTCACATAATTGCATGAATCTATGTGCTCTATGAAGACAGCTTTGAACTAGTTGGATTTGCTTGGAAGCTTTTTTGCAGTACTAATGCGTTTCATTTATTAAAAAAGCTACACAAAATCTACAGGCTGTTACTTAGAAATTCACAGAAATACTTAGCACAAAACTGAAATGTGCAAGAGAAGAACTTCTTAATGAAGAACCTCATTACATCACATATCCGTTGCAAATTTTTCACAAAGACTATTGTGTCAGTGTTTTTTATATTTTTTGTCAGAAGTTACTATGGTATATTGAAGTATACTTTCAATCATTTGTAATTATACTTCATGTATGTAAGTGTCAAATGCTTTTATTGACAATTACATTAAGTTTACATATTAATATTTGCAGTGTTGACCATTCTCTTTCAAAACCACTGCAGTTCACAACAGCTGGGCCACATCCTGTCTGATGGTATGCCTATCCTTGCATAATCAATGCTTCGGGTTTTCATAATTTGTATTTCATAATTCTTGAGGATTGACCACAAATTCTCAATGGGGTTAAGGTCTAAGGAGTTTCCTGGTCATGGACCCAAAAATTTATTTTTTGTTATGTAGAAAAATGTATTAAAAACAAAACAAAAACAAAACCACAGAGGCTTCTTCAGTCAAATCTGCAAAGGTTATTGTTTGCTAGCTATGTGGATCTTAGATGAACACCTCGTGTGCTGTCTACAGTCCCACAGGTATAGATATGCTACAGTACTTTCGATTACAGTACAAGATATCCCTACTTTTTACATTAAGTAAAAAGTTGAATAGATTAAATAAGCTGTCCCAAAGTATGAGGTGAACACCTGCCAAACCTGTGTTAGCTTTGTGCAGTGGCGCGCGACCTGTTCCCTTTGCCTTAGTTTGTTAGACACAATTAATATTTACCCTTACAGAATACTTGTTAACATTTTGTAGAACAGGCGAACATCCATAAATGTGCATTTTTTCGTTATGCTCAGATGTTTTCACTCTTCTCTGTGTCAGGGGTTATAAAGGCCTACATATAACCTATAATGTATATGCATAATATACAATGCATATTATTAATCAAAAGTTAAGTTTGTAGCAGTAATGTGAGATATAAGTATAAATAAAAGTTAACTCGATGCAAATCAGAATTTTCATCAGCTGTTACTCCATTTTTCAAACACATCCTTCAGAAATCAATTTATATAATGTAAAAATATAATGATTTATTGCAGTGTTTTGCTGCCTAATACTTTTGGAACCTGTGACATTTTGTTCTGGATACTTTTTTAAATAAAAGGCTAATAAGAACAGCATTGATATCAAATCAACATATTAGAAGGATATATGAAGGATTTATGTGACACTGAAGACTGAGGTAAATGCTGATGAAAATTCAGATTTGAATTTGCATCACTGAAATAATAATAATTAAAAAAAAACATTAAAATCTGTGTTTTTGTGTGTGTGTGTGTGTGTGTTTGTATGTGTTGGGCTGCTCAATTAATAAATTTTCCACTTATATTATTCAGCGTGCTTCAGATATGTTTTTAACAGGATATCTTAAGAGCTATTCCTTTTTTTTTGTTTTGGTATAACATTATAACACCATTATATATATATATATATATATATATTTTTTTTTTTTTACTTAGCAGTAAAGTTTTTTCTGTTAGTGTCTTCATCTTGTTTATATGCATGGATAAATATGGCATGCAGTTGATTCAAACAATGGTATAAATATCATTCAGTGTAAAATGGTATCTTAATAATCGCAATTACATTTTCAACGGAATAATTGACTATTATGATTTTGTCATAATAGTGCAGCCCTAGTGTGTGTGTCTGTGTGTGTATATATATATATATATATATATATATATATATAATACATTTTACCTATATATCTAAATAAAAATAGACTATAGATATTTATT
>JAUCMT010000120.1:79675-93763 GCA_032357475.1 Enteromius thamalakanensis
ATAAAAATATGTCTCAAAGAAACAGAAACGGAGAAGCATCAAATAATATATAAATAATTTTTTCAAAAATGTAGCTGATGAATGATTGCACTCATTATTAAATCTACTGCTTACATCTCAATATGTTGCTTGTAAACTGATATGATTACTAAATATCTACATATGCTATCCATCTATGCTAGATGAAGTCTACACTTCTTCTAATCTTTAAATCCTCTTGCTATAAGACTAAAGAATCTTGCTATAAATTTAAACACAGTGTTCTTTTGATGTAGTTGCCTAACAAACAGAGAAAACATATTAACCAATGGGAATGCTGGTCCTGTACACTATGTTCCAGTCTTGAGTACAGACACAGTGAGTTGTAGTTCTGTTCTCTTGTTTTATTTACAAGGATGAATGCTTTGCATCCTACCCCATTCCTCTAGGCTTCTACAGTATATATTAAATATGAATGAAAATGTTAAAAAATGGTCACCATGGTTGCCATAACACAATAACATATGTAAAGCAAACTCCTCAACACAAAAGTGTTTAACTGAATGTTTCTGCACTACTAAATAATAAATCTTAATTTATTGCTGTGCAGCTGATGGAATTTATGGCTACAACTTTGGTCTGATGTCATGGAAAAGAACCATGAACTCTCTAAAGGGACAGTGCCATCGTCAACAACCTGGGGTTAAGTGCCTTGCTCAAGGCTACAATTGTGATGGCTCCTGACCCATTTCTCCACAGATTTGCAATGGTTCAGTTTGTTAAGAAAAAAAAAAAAAAGAGCAGTTGCTGGATTCTTGAAAGTGGAGATCACAATCAAAGAGATCACAATAAGCCAATGAAAGAATTAAATGGCTAATGAGGGTAAAAAAAAGAAAAACATTTAAAAACCCATTAAAAAAATTAACTGAACTGCATAAATGGAAGGAGCATTTCCTGGTGTTCCTGAGAAGTGGAGTGCTCTGCAAAACTACAAAGTGATGTGTATTTGTATTTATATAGATTTTCTGGTGCTTACTCACTTACTCAAAGACACTTTTCAAGAAATTAAAGTTGACTGGTTCTGGAGTCTTGCGGCAGTCTACTGATTTAGGTCAGTTATTTTTTTTTGTTTTTCTCATTCTACTTAGATCTTTTATATACACTATGTACAATTATATGTACAATATTTGCATATGCATTCATGTTGGACAGGACTTCCAGGATAGTGAATGGTTTTGTTCTTTTCTCTGGATCAACATGTCTAACTGTTATTACCTACATGGTCTCATAAACACACCTTGGTGCACTTTTTAGCAAAACACAAAATAGGTACCAACAAGTATATATCATTGCCGTTTCCAAAAGAAATTAACACTAGAGACAGTAAAACTCTGACATTTTTTATCCCTTTTCACACAAATTTAGTTTCATTTAGTTAAATTTGAGTTTCGATTAGCGTAGTTTTGCACAATTACTTTAAAAATATAGAAAATGTTATGACTATGTTATAATATGTTCTAGACAATATTAATATGATAGGATATTTGAAAATGTATAATTTTGAACATTACAATCATTATCCAGCTTCATATACATATGTTTAGTAGATCAGTAGTTCAGTATTTCTGAATAAGTTCAGTAGCAGGGTGTAGTACTAAGATGTACCTTAAAGATGCGCAGCTCAAGTTCAAATCCTGTGTAACGGTTTGACAAAATAGTTCAAATCTGTGTAAAAGGAAGTTGAAATGGCACGGTTGCATAAAAAAAAAAAATGTTTTTACAGTGTGTCAGTTTTGCATTACACTATCGGGTACACAAAACTGATATAAAAACACATTTGTTGATGCAACTGTGCCATTTCAACTTTCTTTTACATAGTTTTGTCAAACTGTTTGTCAAACATGGGATTCAAACTGGAGATCCTTTGCTCGCTTGTCTCCATACTCCGTGAGCTACCGAACAATTATACCATAGTGTCACTGCCTGTTAATTTGACAATTGCAGTGATATGTCCTTGGTATGCATTTTGTGTCTCAGTAAAAAGTGCACCAAGGTACGTTTACGCCATGAGACCGGGTAGGTCAGGGTGGACAAGTCAAATATCACGTGGACATTTCTCTATGAAACTGCGGTGAACAAAATGGTACTGCACCAAAAATGCACAGACGTACATATTTTTATGAGACCAGGTTGGTTCTTACATCTGTGGTGCATTTTGTCAAAAGCATTGTAAGTCAAATATTGTCACACGAGACCTATAGAAACCTACATAGTTCAACAAATTAGATTTTGTTGATTTAGCTGAGCTTGTGTAAATGAACTAGTACAAAGTTAATATATTTAAAATAAACTGATTTCATATCAAGTATAATATATTGCCATTTATCTAACATATTGCTTGAGATGTACTAGCATAACAAGGTAAACACAATTTAACACAATTGTGCACATTACCCATTTATTACCATTAATCCTAAGAAGTGTTTTTATGTCTCTATTCACAAAGTCACATCCTAGTTTTGCAGAATTAGATGTGTTCCTGGGTCAACTTTGTTCACCCATGAAACAACATTTTAATCAAAAAATTTTGCCTTCTCTACACCTTTACTTTACTTTACTCGGGAGTAATCCCTTAAATCGGAGCAAATGATAGATAAATGACACAGATGTACAGCACCATACACTGATTGTAAGCCTAAATTTCCCAAAAACTATAAACTTGTTTTTTTAAATCTGATTGGTTAATCACAATGTTGTTCCAGGGTCAACAAAGATGTTGATCCCGGAACATGTCACACTCAGCAAAATTAGGTTCTGCATTGAGGCACGAAGGATTGTATTTTTTTATATATATATAACATCCGTCATTAAATGCAAGAAAGTGTATCTTAAGCATAAGCAAATATATTTCATTATATCTTTAGGTAGACTTTAGCACTACTCAATTATAAGTGTATTAAGAATTTGTTGTATCAGTTTAGCAGATCGTCCAGTATACCAGTTTAATAAAATAAAAGTACTATTGTAGGGTATTTTTATGAAGTAAATAGATATGTACATGCATTTGCAATATACTTAGCATGAAATAAATGTATTGCAAATACAGTTTAGTTTATCACATTAACTGCAATCTCAAATCAATGAATTAGTAGAAAGAGGTACAAGTTATTACCATCTGTGTGTCTCCAAGAATGCATTTTACTATGGTGCATAAGTAGTAAATTACATTGTTTTAGTTTCTTAAGTAACTACATCAAATCGGGCTCATGCAGGACTAGAATACTTTATGCTGGTTTGATGTTAGTTTGCATGGTAGACCAGAACAGACATTGTGTTCGCTATAGCAAAAACCTGGGTAGTGACAATAATTGACTGCTATTACTTTTCTCAGGAAGGTTGATCATTTTAAACCATCAAAAAATAAATAAATAAATAAATACTGAGGTAATAAAGTAGGCTAGTAGAAATAGCAGAAAATGCTATTTGCACTCAGTGTAAATATCACTAAATATTGCTGTTATTTTCAATTAGTGTACATAGAATGCATTGATATTTGCACTTTAATAGCATCTATGCTGAGAAAATATTATATTTACACTTATCTTTTTTCCCCTGATAAATTATAGTGAACTGTGCCGAGTCATTGAGCCCTAAACTGATGCTAATTTTGTGTAAGCGGTTGTATGTTCACATGTATTTGTCAGATATCGTTTAACGTAAGAAGTTGTTGCTGATTGTACTGCAGCTTTAAAACTGAAACGTTCTTTGGAGAAAAATGCATTTATTCTTTTAGCCTCTGATTCTTTAGCACATTTCTAAATCCCCAGCGCAGGTTTAGGTTAGGGAGTGTCAGCTATAAATATGCCATTGAGTTTTTCAGTAGCCAGGTGCTATCCGTCGGCAATAACCTTATGTTTCTCTGTAGCTCCCACATGTATCTGAGGCTTTTTTAGTGGATTTGCTGAAATGATAAAAATGTATACAGTGAGTTTTTCTGGATAAAAGTGACTGTCAAGAGTAAAATTATATTCACAGTCAGAGGCATATGTATCTGTCGGGAGGTGGCAGGTGAATGAAGCGAGAGGCGAGGAATTGAGAATAAAACAAAGATGAACATTTATTTAAACAGAACTCAGAACCAAGGACAAAACAAAATGGGTGGCAGAAAAAGAGGATCACATGTTCAATGTAAACAACTGACAGGAAAGAACTCAAAAGACACATGCTGTGTCCGAAATCGCTTACTTTCCTTACTATATAGTACGTGAAAAAGAGTATGTGAGGCGAGTAGTTGTCACGGTTCATGGGTTCACTGTCTCATTCTTGCTTGTTGTGTGTATGAATGAGCAGTGTGTGTGAGTGTGGGTAACAAGCAAATTGGATACAGCTGGGGCTCGTTACCCAACACTATTTAATGTGCGTCTTGTCCTCGTCAGTTCCTCTGCCTGCTGTCCGACTGTTTGGAGTCCTGCTCTCTGAGTCTCTGTTTCCTGGAGTCCCAGCACCTCTATCCGCTTCCTACAGTGAGGTTTGGAATTAATCGACTCCAGCCGTACCAATTGCAGTCCCTGTGTTACTGCTTGCTGTCTCCAACGATCATCATGTTGGGTTCCAAGGGATTGTTTGCTGAGCTTATGCTGACCATCAACTAAAAGAATCTCTTACTGAATTGACTTTGTTAATAAATATTTTAACTGCATCTGCAAAACTGTTTCCTCCTTAATCATACGTCACAGTAGTATGTCCGAACCCATAGCATTCGAAATTCAGTAGGCGAGAAGTACCCGGATGACGGACTGCTTCTGGCTGAATTTTATAGTAGGCATACCATGGACACTTTCCTATCCCATGAGGCTCCGGGAGAGGAGGTGTCATTTTCGGAAAAATGGCAGAAAGTTGAGACGCGGCTCATTTCAAGTGTAAATACCTCAGGAAAAAACGTTCTTTATTGTGATTAAATTACACAATCTAAATAAACGGATGACATATTGAAAGTTTAAATTGTCACGCTGTTGTGACGACGCATGACACGTGACAACATAAATATGGCGGATGTAGTATATCTAAATTACATTCATACTATCCACATTCATACTATATAGAACGTACTTTTCAATGGTCAGGTAGTACATTCCATTTTAAATGTACTACCTCATTAAGAAGTATGCTATTTCGGATGCAGCAACAGACTAAATAAACATTCAAACAATATGGAAATTAGGAATACCTGTGACACACCACTAGGATCAATTTAACTATCTCCAAATAAGGACAAGACACGTGAGAAATCAAAACAAAACCAAAACAAACAGACGAGACCAGACAATGTTAGAGTAGCCTATACAGTTTTTTTTTATTGCATTGATAATTGAAGGTTAGATAAGTGCAAAATGCATCTATATTAAAACTTGCAATTCATGTCTTTAGGGAATATGTGTGGTGGGCTATGTTAAGTGACAGCTGTCATACAACATGTTTTCAGCCTCCCAAAATCTTCTTCAGCCTCTTTAGAATAACGCTGACCCAGGTTTGTGGCCGTGACCATCCAGTATAATAAACTAACAAATACATGCTGTGTCAATCCCGAAATAGCTACAGAGGTGCACACCAAATGTGTTGGATAAAGCACACAAATAATATCCAGAAACACACTGAAGTACCTGTATGCCAGTAAGGGAATCAAGAAGTCTTAGTTCTAATTTAATTTCCACAGATCTTTTTTATCTTTAAGGGGGATATGAATTGGGTGAATTGTTGTCATCTGCTTTACACTTCTAATTGGTTGACCTTTATATGGTAATAAAATTGACGGTCTTTGTCAAATTCCTGGATGAAGATAAATTCGCTGTCAATATAGAGGGGGATTGGTTTAAATTTAGAAAAAAAAAAAAGGGTTTGAGGTTTGTAGTTCAAGCCTGTTAGCTTTGAAGCTATTGCTTCACTAGAGGGTCAGGCTTTATTAGACTTTTTACTAACTATACGAAACTACATGTCAACTAGTTCTCAATAATGTCTACTAACTCTGAGAGTAGACTGTTAGGGTAGGTTTAGGGTAAGTAGAATAAGCTGACATATACTTTTATATAACGTTTCTCATAGTCACCATGTTGTATGCTCTGGACCCATCAAAATAAAGTGTTAGAATTTATTAAGCAAACAGTTGACTAATACTCTAATGACTGCTAGTTGCCAAGTTTCTTCTCTGCTAATAAACTCAATGTTACACATATGTTCTGACACTGTTTGTGCCTACATAAACTAATTTGCAACAGGGAAGTTGAAGAATGTATTCTTGGAAGAATAAACATGAAAAGTTTATCTGTTAAGGGCTGCTGATGAAAGAATTTTCTTCTAGATATAAAGGCCTCTTTGTAGGTATGTTCTTACTTTTGAAAAAGTCTGTTATTTTCCCTGAGGGTGTGCATGTTGTCGTTAGGACAGATCTGGCATAAAGCTTTGTTGCTTTTGGTAGTTTAGAGTGGCGACAAAAACCAAGAACAGCAAACAATTCCCAATTTAATTTTGATAGGTATACACAAAGTAGACTCCACGCTCTAGGGATAAAAATATATGTTGTGGCGCTGAATATCTCGAAGAAAAATGCTAGAATCGTATCATTAAAACAGATTGTAAAAGAACTAAAAGCATACAAAAACACTGGCAGCATCTCTGATTATGCAATAAACATCCTGTGAACCGAAAGAACAGAGTGAAATATCCAACACAGTTATTTCAGTCTCAATGAATATTCAACAGACACCTTTTTCTGACAGATGACAGAAGGGAAAAAAAAGTGAAGAAACCACTGTGTCACATTTTCTCACGCTTTGTGCGCTTCAATAATGTGTCGTGTTACATTATTACCAAAAAAAAAAACACTATCATGACAGAATACGCAAACTGACTTAGAATACAAAAGTGTCCTCTTGTGCTGTTGGCCTCTTTTCCTATTATACAGTAAAAAGACCAGGGACAATTGTAGCATTTTCTGTTATAAATCTCAGAGCACAAATATCATCTTTTGGTATAAGAACCATTTATATGTGCCAAAACTAAGTGCAGTTCTAAGCAGATTAGATTCTAATTTTGAATTTAATAGAAGACTAGTGTGATAATCACCTCTGCAATGTGGGTGATTATTACCGTAGCTATGAGCAATTGTAATGCTTGAAAAAAGTGTTAATAAGAGCATTTATCAGAGTAATAATGTTAGTAATTCAATACACTTAAATGTCAAATTTGACAAATTAATATTATTGAATAATTTTCACCTTGCTAATAATTATTCTAGCTGTCAGCAATGTACTTAAAGTACAGTACATTATAATAATTACTAGAAATTGGTTAAATATATTAAATTCACTGTTAGGCCAGTTAGAAATGTTGGGATTTTTTTTTTTGTTTCACAAGCAAAGAGAAGACTGCACCAAGAGGTGCTTTTCAAGTGGTCACTTTAATTTTAATTGAATGCACTGAGACAAAGCTGTATAGAGACAGATAGTACTTTCTGAAAATGTTCATTGTTCTGGATGGTAATTTCATCTTCTATGACTCCCAAATTTATTTATTTCTTTAACTTTTCTGTCAAGCAAATTTGAAAGACCAACTGATATATGGCTTGATACTATATACTGTATAGCATTTCAAAGTTGCATAAATAAATATGATAAATTGAGGATCAACATATATGTATACTGATGTACACGTTTGTGTTCATTTGCAAAAACCTTGACATACTTTAAAGCATAATTTATTCCTGCGATCTAGTGCTGAATTTTCAGCATCATGACTTAGGTCTTTAGTGTCATATGATCATTTATTAATCATTATAACATAATGATGCATTATTATTGGAAACAGCTTTTAATATTTTAAAAGAACCATTACATATTCCATTTCATATTTTATAACATGCATTTGCATTCCACAGAAACCTTGTAAAAATAAATTCCCAGTCCCACAAAAAAATAAAATAACGTTTGATGCAGTCAACTAAATACAGGAATCAAAAAGAAGTTCAAGGGTACCATACCTGAGTAATAACACCTTTACAATTATCCAACTTATCTTCAACTTCTCTCTCTCCTAAATAAATATAGTGAATGATCTGTATGCTTAACTAGCTTTCTTCACCTTTTTTTTCATCAGTTAAACAATAAAAAGAATAGGTGAAGGAAGTGTAAATTGGCAGAATCAAAGGGTGTGAATACATGAATACTTCCAAATCAACAAGTAGCTCATTCTTACCTATATTGTGTTTTGTGCCATATGGTTCCTTCTCACAGCCTAGATTTCAAACGCACCCACACAGTAGGCTTGCACCTTAGTATTCAAAAAGAAAAGAAAAAATCACAATTAGTCTTCCAGCAAAACCTTTAATAAATATATATTACGTAAATGTTTTTGCTTTCTGCGCTTATATACCAAGATGTTTAGATTAAACTATCATGCTGTCTTTAAAGCAGTGATTTATTTTGCTTTGACATACATTTTATTTTCTACAGCTGTGTGATTTAAACCTCCAGCAAAAACACAAGCAGTTTATTTATGAAATGATATCAGAATATTTTACAGCACGACTGCAGCTCTCTGGTCACAATGGGATTTATACCAGTTCCATAAAGCATATATAGCATACTCCACAGTGTCAGATGGCCTATCTATCCACAGACAATGTGCCTCTACTATAATAATACATGACATGTTGGCAGTGGGTATGTGCTTGAAAGCTTAAAGCTTGTTTTTATTAAATTTTTTCCCCCTGTTCTTTTGTATGGGTGTGTGAATGTGGTGTAATATGCCATAATCTTTGTTCCTCACTGGAGAGAGTCTCTTCACATGTCATGGATGAACAAACACAAAACACCCTCATTTCCAAGAAATGTTTATTTGAAACAGGGTGGATGTCATTCCAGATGATGAGACTAATAATATAAGAGAGCACCAGTAATATCCTGTTTCTGTGTATGAATTCTTATCTTCCTACCTCTCTCTCTGCTCTTTCATGTCATAATGGTCAGTCACACAATTTTCTTTCTTTCTTTTTTTTTCTTTCTTTCTTTCTTTTAATAACACTTTATTTTGATAATCCACATACATTCCACTAACAGTGAGTAACTTTGCAAATGCTTGTCAACTAGTAGTCATTAGAAAATTAGTAGACTGTGAAGACTTTGCTTTATACCTTAACACTTTACTGCAATGGGTTCACAACATACTGATTACAATAATCATGTCATCTTATTCTACTAGAACTAACAGTCTGCTCTGAGAGTTAGTAGACATGCCATTGTAAATTAAGGAGAATTTATTAACATGTAGCTGAAGAGTTACCAGCCGGGGCTTTTCCCAGTAACACTCTAACTAAATGTGCACCTGTTTTAGGTGTGTTCCCTAAATACCTTATCTGCTTAAGTTATACTTTCTTAAGTGTGACTTTACCGGGTGCTGTCCATGGCAGTGATGCTGAATTGGTTTATATTGATGGCTTGAGAATGGATTATCCGCTCTGTGCAAGGGCTACTTCAGGGCGTTATGTGAGAAAGTTATATTCTTCTATAAAAGAAGTGTTAATTTAAAATAAAGACATAGAACTCTTGATGTCAGAACGCAACAAACTTGTTGAAGGTTTACTTTGGCTTTGCAACATACATCAAAAGAAAACCAAGAAAGAAAATTATATTGAATAAAATATACCCCCAAACAAACAAACAAAAAATATTTTGGTGCTTTCCAACAAAAAGCACTTCAGAAACAGTTGAAATAACAACAGGTACATTTTCATTTATCAGGACTCATGGGATCTCATAAAAATAATCCAAATTGAAAACTAAACCTTACCCTGGATATTTTACACAATTTCAAAATGAGTAGATGACATTATGCATTCTATCGGATATCAATGGATAAAACATCTAAATCTGAGTGCTTCTGATAGAAATCTTATAATAGATCCAGCTTGGATCTTCAAACAGGACAATGATCCAAAACAAATATCAAAATCAACAACAAAAAAATGGACCTAGCACAAAAACCAAGCCATGGCCACTATAGCTTTTTGACCTGAACCCTATAGAAGATAAGTAGACTGAACTGAAAAGAGTGTCCATGATTTTGTGTATTCATATATTGTATGCCAAATAAGAAGTAAAACCATGTACAATACGAGTTTGTACAATGTACAATATGAGTTTGAGTACACAGTGTAAAAAAACCAAAACAAATTCATCAAACATCAGGGTTAGAATGTTTGTTCGTGTTCCTAGTTTATCAAATAATTTCAGTGAGGATGCCGATAAGAGCAAAAGACGACCCTTTGGAAAAAAAATTTTTAACTAACCATTTGCATTTTTTTCTACTCTGAGGCCCCAGCAATTTCGATATGTTCAGCGTCGGATTAGCAGCACGCTTGCTCAAGTTTAGCTAGCGTTATTTTTATTTCATTTTTACCACATCACATGTGAAGCATATTCCCTATTCAGCTTCAAGTCAGTGCATTCATGCAAGCGACATCAGATGGGTTGGGTATTGACAGCTCTTGAAATAGAAATGATGTGTGTGTATTTGCACAGTGTAATATGATGCAATTCCCTTTTTGGGGAAATGAAGGAATATAATAAAAAATAAACAAACAAAAAATGACATTGTCAAAAACATGTCTAAATCTGACTATGATCCTAATGCAAGCTCAATGATATGCGACATTGTGGCATCAATATAAAAACATATGTAAAAAAATAATTACTACAAAACAAAACAAATTTGAAGGTAGGAAAATAACCACCATTAAATAACACAGTACAAATTGCTGGTGCTATCTAAAAGCACCAGCATCTAATGGAGGGATTTGACCTTTTTAAAGAGACTTTAGAGATAAATGAGAAAAGATGCTGCAAAGCGTTCAGTGACTGACTCTGACATTTGCATTCAGAATAAACAAACACCTCTGTTTGGCTAAAAGAGGCTCTTGAGATGAGCACTCTGTTGCTGGGCCTCAGGAGAACAACTGTTGAAATATCATCAATTAACATTAGATTAAACAAAACAAAAATAAATAAAAATGAAAACATCCCAGGCTGTTCATACTTTAAGAAGGCAGACTTTCTATAACAGAGTGTTACTGCACATATAATTACACACCTTCTGTTTTGCAGGCATCTTTGTGTTTTAAAGTCACTGTGAAAAAAATTCCAACATGCATCTTCTTTTGATTGATGGCCTAGGTTAGTAAGTAAATAAATACATTAATAATGTATTATGAAATAATAATAATCATCATAATCATAATTATTTTATCCTCAATGTAAAAAAAATAATTCAGTGCTTAAGTCAGTGTGTTACTTGCTCGTGAATTGCAATTTATTTTGAAATGTAGCAATTTTTGAGGAAAGAAATGCTTCTACATTTTTGTTTTCCCACTCATTGTACTTGACAAAGAATAAAGGAGCATTTAAACAGAACAAAAAAAAAAGTTATGTAACAACAAAGATAATACAACCTAGTCTCTGCTTCAGATGTCACATACTTGAACTGCTTGCTGAATGTCTGATGCAAATGATGCACAAAATAGGATAGCACTTCAGGAACACCTTATTAGAATAAGAAAGCTGCTGTCTTTACAGTGTAACAGTTGACATGTGACACTAAGTGCTTATGGATCATATAAGCAATGAACATAGAACATTCACAGAAAATTCATGAATGAATTTCACGCTGGTCTGTTATTATAGGGATGTCAACTTTACATTTTGTGGGCCTAAACTTGAAGTTGAACAAAACAAACTGTCAGTTAGTCACTGTGCATGTCGGTCAGACGTTCTCTTGGGCAGCCCTTGGCCAATGATAGCCGCTATTTAGTCCAGACCTTCTGCTGTCAGTCTGAAGATCTGGCTACAGTACAGAATAGAAACAACCTAACAATGGAGCCAACATCATATTGCAGAGTGTTAGAGTAGATCAACACGCAATCCTTAAGAGACTTAAAACAAAATGAGTGTGCAGAAACAGAACAAAAGAAAAAGAGCACTGTTAAAACAATGTTGAGAAAAAGGATTTAAAGCGAGTAGTTTCTTAAAATAAATGACCCAAAAGGAACACATAAGCAAGAATATTGGGAATGATGCAGCTGAAAGAACAGTCTGTTCCACAGGGTCTGTAGACAGCCTCAATTTGCCTGCGTCAATACAAAGGCTTTATGAGGGTCAGTGCTTTCAGAGCAGGCTGCGCAGACAAATCCTAACACAAAATGGGAGTTGCTCAGCCACCTGACAAAAAACAAACCCGCTCTTATTATAGAAATCACCTGGGCTAACCTTCACGCCTCTGTTTCAATAAGTTATACTGACTGAGCTAAGAAACATAGATGTTACTTTCTTCAACTCTGGAGGCATAACAAGTTTTAAAGCATGAATCTTATATGACTTTATTGTATGGTGCAGTGTGAGCAGTGTCACACTACTTAACAGTATTTTATCTCAGACTAAAACTACATGAACAGAATCAAATGTAAAATAAATCCCCAGTGGATAATTTATTGTACTGTAAAAGAAAGGTTGTGAGGGATACCAAATCTGTTCTTTTTTTCCTCTAGCGACCTGAATGGTGTAATTTCTGATAAATTATGTTTAAAAATGCTAAATTATTATGGGCATCTAATAATTAGTGTGACAGGGGTTAAGTTCAAACTAAGGGACAAACTAGAAAGTCATTTTTTTTCTAAAATATATTTGTTGTATCATACTTATTTTAGGGAACACAAATAAATGCTTACACTACTCCAAAAGACCATATACTGTAAACTATGCACATATTGTTTTTAATTTGTTTTAATTAAGTACAAACTCAGTGAAGTCCCTAAGGACATGGTAAATTGCTTAGTTTAGGATGGATATAATGATGGACATTATTTTATGCTAAAAAATATTAATGTGCAATATTTTATTTAATTATAATAGACAATATATATTATAACCACCATTTTAAAAACTTGAATTTAAGTAGTTTTATAGTTTTGCATTTACTATTATTGTTAATTAATTTCTTAGAATTTGTTTGTTTAGTTTATTGCTAGTATATTTTCTGTCTGTGTCATTATTTTATTTCAGTTAACATTATTTAATAATTATTTTACGTAATTAGTTTTAGTTAGCAGTAATAACGCAAATTTTTACACAATTATTTGCAGAATGTTATGACTTCAAAACATGTTTTACATGCTACACGATTTGAAAACTGATACTTTGAACTGAAACAGTTCAAATCAGTTTAAATAGCATGACTGCATCAGCGAATATGTTTTAGATTACATCTGCTACACTTTTGGGTAGGTTTAGGTTTGGGTTTGATGCAGGGGATATTTCCAACATGATAGAGCATTAATTTTTAGCGACACTCACTGGATATTTGAATTTTGAACGACCACAAAACATACCTCAAGCAACATAAAAACACTGCAATACGTACTGTAAGCCTGTGTTGACAAAATCAGAAGTGTCACTGGTTCCCCTTGAAGAAAGAGAGAGAGAAGAAGAACTGTATATCTATTGCTGTGTTAGTTGTAATGTAAGTGAACAAGCTGCACAAACATAAGATGTGAACAGCACATGTACTGTTGTGACCCAGATTGTGTGAATCTGATATTGTTGTATCTAAAGGCAGACAGTAAATACAAACTATACTTGTCACAGCATCAAAGAAGACCCCTTAGAACAAAATCAATCTCATGAAGTGTATTGTAAAAGATTATCATATTTTATAAAGTGTTTGGTCTCAAAAATATTGATGTAAAGCTATGGTAGTTCCACAGTATGACAGCTTATATAGGGGAAGCTCCTCAGGGAAATAGATTCAGAACACAATGACATGTTAGCTCCCATGCACATGCATTTACGATATACTTTTAGGCCACAGAGGAAATTTTTATGTATGCTGTGTAATAACTACAGTTTGTAATAACATATACAGTGGTTAATACTTCACATTACAGATAATGTTTGCCCCAGAAATTTATCATGCGCCATTGCTCTTTAAAAAATATTATACAACTGCCGAGCTGACTTTTCAGAGCAAGAACTTAATACAAGACCTTGCACCTATACGCAAAACGTATAG